>LR750243.1:141153-183653 GCA_902729485.2 Mus minutoides
CAAACTCCTTCACCTCCTTCAGTCCTTTCTCTAGCTCCTATATTGGGGACACTGCACTGAGAATCCACCTTTGCATTTGTCAGGGACTGGCAGAGCCTCTCAGGAGAGAGCCATATCAGGCTCCTGTCAGCAAGCACTTGCTAGCATCCACAATAGTGTCTGGGTTTGGTAACTGTGTATGGGATGGATCCCAAAGTAGAGCAGCCTCTGGATGGTCTTTCCTTGAGTCCCTGCTCCACACTTTGTCTCTGTAACTCCTTCCATGGGTGTTTTGTTCCCCCTTCTAAGAAGGATTGAAGTATCCACACTTTGTTCTTCCTTCTTCTTGAGCTTCATATGGTCTGGTATTTTGGGTATTCTGAGCTTTTGGACTAAATTCCACTTATCATGTGTGTTCTTTTGTGATTGGGTTACCTTACTCAGGATGATATTTTCTAATTCCATACATTTGCCTAAGAATTCCATGAATTCATTATTTTTAATAGCTGAGTAGTACTCCATTGTGTAAATGTACCACATTTTCTGTATCCATTCCTCTGTTGAGGGACATCTGGGTTCTTTCCAGCTTCTGGCTATTATAAATAAGGCTGCTATTACCATAGTGGAACATGCTTCATCATTAAGCAAAATCACCACAAGCCAGTATACAAATCCAGGTAAAGACAGAAAAACAAAAATATATGAGTGGTAGTTTATTTGCATGAGATTTTATTTTCTTCTCTATTAATGATGATGTAATTTGGGCCATTGGACTTGCTCAGATACTGTAGGATTGGCTAATGATTTAAATGCTATAATGTCATTTTTTCTTAATTCCTGAATTAAACTCTTTTGGTGTTTTCAGAATCCACACACAAATCAATTACAATTAGTGTTTACCATTTCTATGGGTGAATTTTGTGACTAGAGGCGGAAAGAAGTCACATATTTTTCTTTTACACATTTCAGCTTTTCACATACAACTTATTTCCCCTAAAATATGCCAGTATATTGAGAATTATAATCATGAATAATTTCTATTTATTGCTACAAGTATAGAATGTGTTTTAAATAAAATCCCCCATTTATACAGTATGCACTGTATATTGATGGCTTTTGGCACAGCATATGCATAGGACTGTGAAGTGAAGCCATTACTATTTTAAATGGAAAAATGGCTTTTATGAATCTCATTCTTGTATGCAGGTACTATGGTTAACTTCTATGCCCCTACCCACAGGTCACCTCCTGACTCCTGCTCACCCATACTTTCTTCTAACTGGTTCCTCTCCTACTGCCAATTCTTACTCTCCTGTGCATATCTTGTTCAGATGGCCACAGCTCTTATGTGTTACTGATTGCTATGGCTGAGACACATCCATAAGATTGACGTTCATAGCAATCCTCCTGCCATCTCTTCCGAAGCATTTTCCAAGCTTTGGAATGTGTGATATAGATATGACACTTGAGGAGCAGTCACATATGTGGACCAGTTCAGCATCTTATCACTAATGAAGTACTGAGTTTGTATTATTCAGTACTATTGCGGTATTGAGTTTACAACACTCGTCACTCCTGCAGTACTCAGTCTGTAGTGTACTCATTACTACTGTAGTACTAAGTTTGTAGTACTATGCTCTAATACAATTCTGAATCTGTAATACTCATTATTACTACAGGCTAGAACATTCACCATGCCCATGTTCTTAGCTTATTGACAAAATGAGGCAAAGATTAGGTATGAGGTAAAAACTTTGGACCAAAAGGATGGGTTTCTGTTGATCATAAAGGATTCCAGCATATTTTTAGCACAATGTCTCCTTGGGTCCCATGCATTTGGTCGCTGACAGAATTGCTTGCATCTATGCTGTTCAGCCATCAATCTTCTCTTGTGACCTCTACCTCCATCTCCCTTAGATCCTTCACTTTTGCCCTCTGTACTCCATGGCCATGTACTCTAGGTTGTCAAGTTCTTATGTTTGTCATTATGTTCTTGTTCCCCTCATCTCACAGTCCATTGTCTAAGTCCTTCTGGATGGCTTTTGGACTGCATGCCTACATGGCTCTTTTACACATCGCCTTTATGTTGCAATAATTGATCCTCGGGTCTTGCTCCTTTCTCCATTCTCCAACCCCCAGCTCTCCTTGACCCCAGACCTTCCTTGGTGCTTTAATGAACATGAGTGGGAGGTGTGTGAAAGTCGGTTCAGTGTAAGAAATCAGGCAGAATGCGGAAGGTGGTTCCTGGAGCTCCCTGCACTGTTAGGCAATGTGTCTTCCCCTGCTGTTTTCTTCTAAATGAAGGCAACTCAATTAGCTTCAGTGCCTTCACTGATTGCTTTATACGAATTAACTGGATACTAAATGACTTTGCCTTCAATTATGGTCCAACAGAATGAAAGAAAGGGAAAGTTTCTGGCTAATTTCCCACAGGTATAGAACTTACATAAAACCCTGATGCTCCTCCAAAAGGGATTATGAGGGTCAGGAGACACAGGTGTTATAATGACTGTTCCTATAATGGTTGGGGGTAAAATACCAGAGTCATCTTCCTTCCCATTGACCTTCCCCTCTTTCCTAGATGCTGTCATTGCTGATTTCCCTGATGGGGAATGATCAAATAAAGTTCAAGTAGTAGCATGCCTTGAAGATCTTTTCAAGTCTGCTGAAGTCGTGTAAGACTGAGACAGAACTGAACAGACCCACAAAACTGTGCACAGACATACACCCACATGCATACAAAGTACATATACAACACAGCAAAATTAGCTACTATAAATGACTATAGTAGGCTGATGAGCTAGCCCCAAGGGGTAAGAGTAGGAGGGCTAGTTATGTTCATCACCTGGAAAGCACAATAGAGCTGGTCCTAATGGTGTGGGCACTGGAGAGCCTGGGCAAGGGCTTGAATAGCAGGAAAGTTAGCCCTACCCCTCTCCTCAGCAAAGCTGGAGAGCTCACCCTGGTTTCATGGATGCAGGAGAGCTGGTGGGATGACCAACTCAATTTCCACCCAGACCCAGATCCAGGGCTTTGAGTTGTTACAAACCAACTTGTAGCCCATCTATGAACTACTGAAGCCCATGAAGGGGCCAGTTCTGTAGATCCAACGCTGAAGGGTCTTCATAACACAGGGCAACAACAGGATATCTGAGGGGAGTCCCAATGAGGATCACTTATTGATAGTGTAGCAGAGACCAGAGGCCTCCAACCAGACCAATGATTCATTGTAATGACCATTTGCAAGTAAAACTATTTCAGCAAAAGTGGGACACATACAGTGGTTTCTAGGGAGAAATTTTTGTGGTTGTTCTATTTCATGATTATGTTTTGTTTTATTTTGTTGGGGTGGGGTTGTAGGTGCAGATATGAAAGGATGGAGAGATGATTGGAACACATGGTGTTAAATTCACAAAGAGTCAACAAAAAGTTACAACCCCCCCAAAAGTAATAAATAAACCAAATAAATAAATATTGTAAATAAGTCAAGTCTCTAGCTTTAATAAGATTTTTTGCAAAATGTAAATTAAATCATAGAATATAAATATGTCTTTAAAATTAATATACAGTACTTACACTTAAAATAAACTATTTTATACAAAGTTAGGCTTTTCATCCAACTTGGATGAATTAGGCCTGGGAAATGGAGACAAGCGTGCCTGAGTGGTACTGTCTCCTTACACTAATCCTGGGTGTCCTCCAGTCTCACTGTGCAGCTTGAAACCAAGTGCAGCCCTTTGCTGCCAGCTCTGGGAAAGAAGCGGAGTCCCAAAGCTCCCATATAATGGATCATTGACCACAATAGTGGTTAGGTATCTATTCATCTATCTTATAAGTGATTCCATTTTAAAACAATTGTCAAAAATTCAGGTCTTGTTTTTGTTTTTTTCTCAGCAGCACAATGAATCTTGTTACAATTTACATTTCTACATGTGTAGAGTCATGTGTGTGTGATCATGTGTATGTGAGCACATGCATGTGGAAAAAGACAGAAACAATCCCGGCTGTTATTCCTCAGGTGACTTCTCCCTTGATGTTTGAGTTAAGTTTTCTCCCAGTGCCTGGAACTCAGCATGCAGGGTAGACTGACAGACCAGTGAGCATCAAGGATTTGCTTAACTCTGCCTTCCCCAGACTAGCATTGCAGTGGGGGGCGTGCCTGTTATGTGATGTGGATTCTAAGCCTGTGGCAACCATTTTACCAACTGAACCATCAGATCTTTCTTCCTTTATGCAGATAAATTGAAAAAGTACAGTCCATCCACTGCCTAGTTGTAAATTCACACACACAAGAGCCCACAGTATGGGCCCGCACAGAGTGGGGATACTAACAGACAGGGATATGCTTGTTCTGGAAAGGAGAAACAGCAACATTTCAGGCAAATACTTAAAATATAGGTTTACTTTTATTTTACAAAATGGCAACAGAATCTAGTTTTTAAATGCTGAAGGCAACATTTCCATGGGAGGAAAATATACTTACATATTTACATTTATATCCTTCATGGAGGGAGAGTCAGAATAAGCAGCCAAAGATTGATAGAATGCTGTTTCTATTTTGATGGTATTTCATTTCAGGAAAGTCCCAGTCTGGTACTCGTGAGGATTCTTTACCCCTTATATTGTCATTTAATAGCAGAGAACAGTCTCTTAGCGGGTTCCTGACTTTGAGACGATATCTTCTAATCAATCTTTCCTCAAAAACATCTTAAGATCCAGAGTCATGTAAGTGTTTTATCATGGTACCCTTTAAAGACAAGGATGCAGATATTTCTAGCTCACTGCAGCAGAGGCACTGTGATGAACAAAGCTGCCTGTTTTTATCTGTCTTGAGGGACTGGGTCTCTTCTAATGTGGAAGATATAAGAAATATGAACTTGCCTGCTTTTAAGGAGAGCCAAAACATAAGTTTCCTTGAATGTAAATATTCTATACCTCATGTTCACATAAAAACTATGTTACCTAGCTACCTCAATCCCATGTGAAATGACTCAAGAATTTTCAGAGTTTTTTTTTTTTGACTTTTTTGTTTGTTTGTTTTGTTTTTGTTTTTATGTTGGTACATTGACATGCAAGGGAGAATGCAGAAGCACCTCCGAGAGACCGAGTTAGAACACACATCTTCACAACACTGCCAACAAGACTGCCAGGTAGAGGGACAACACAGAGGCATGCAGTAGCAGCAGGACACAGTTTCATTGTGTATCTTAGCTCTTTTCTAGTATAGTGATAAAATACTCGACAAGAGAAACTCCAGGGGAAAAGAGTCTCTTTTGGTTCCTAGTTGCAGTGTGTACCACCCCATCATAGTGGACCTCGTGTAGCATGAGTTTGAGGTTGGCTCGGCACTCAGGAAGCAGACAGAAGCAACACAGAGTGGGTCTGGCTATCCAACCTCAATGCCCACCCCAGTGTGTAGGGCTTTCTTTAGTAAGGCTCTACCCCTAAAGGTCCCAGAACCTTTCCAAACATCATCAAACTGGGGACCAACTGTTCAAACACGTGAGCCTCTGGAAGAGAAAGAACAACAATGGGTAATTTAAAGCATTAGCCATATATATTGATTTTAATTATGATTGTAGAAATGAATAGTTTCTTGGCTATTGGTCAAGTCTGACTAAAGCACTAGTGCCTAAGTGGTTAATCAGATTTATCAAACATCTTGGATTCCATAGACCTTACATTTCAAGTATTCTTTACATTTGGAGCTGGAAAATCAAATTGTCTTTCAGACGTTTCTCTACTCTACAACACACTACGGCAGCCTCATCAGTTTAACATGAAAGATATTCAGAGTTTCAGCTGAAGTGGTCTCAGGGGCTGAGAATGCGGTCAGCAGCAAAGCATTGGATAACATGTGTTATCCAACCCTTTGCAAGGGGGAAAAGGTATTCTGAAATTTATTATTAGCCTTCAATAACACTGTGAGACAATGGGAAGAAGTGCCCACTGGGGGATCTTGGACTTGTCATCTGCTTTTATTCTTGAGATCACCTTGATTCTGCTCTATTGTTTTTGATCAGCTGCATATATGTCCCCCAAATATTCTTATTATTTTTGTTAACACATTCTTGAAGTCACAGATGTGGAGAACTAATGAGTGGAAAAATGAATGACCACCTCACAGTCTTTCCTAGCCATAATGCAGAGCATTACCTACTACTTTCTTTGATCAGATCTGTGAAATCCTGAGAAGAAAACACATTCTCACCTTTGGCTATTCTGACTTTTAAACATCTCACGTCTTTTGACAGATCCATAGTGGATTGAGTATGAGTGTGAGTGACATGAGGCAGGGTGAGCAATCCCTACACCCATTCTCCTGTAGGCAACAAAGCTAACTTGCTTTCTCTTTGTTATTAAAGATGGAAGGAATGAGACAGAGCTACAGAAACATACCATCTACTCTACTAATTATGCCCACCTCTATTTTCTATTTGTAAGGATATTTGATAGTTGTTTCTGTTAAGAATTACCCTAGTTTTCCTTAGTGAGTTTTGCAGCTGTGTGGAGTTCCTGGCAGGCGATGCGGTTGAGACTGAGTGAGTCTAAAATGTTTCCCTGAATCTCAGTTCGTATTGAAAACAGGCCCACACTCTTGAATGTTTAAAGCAGCATCGTTTCTGGCCAAAATTTCAGTGTCAAAACAAAATACTGCAGAAGAAATTACATTTCAGTTTTCTTTGTTTCTTTTTTTTTTTTTTAAGAACTCAAGGAAAAAAGGAAAAAAGAATATTAAAAAGAAGGAAGTTGGAAGACAAAGGAAAGATGTGGAGAATGTGTGGTTTAGTCCAAGATTTACACGGATTAATTTTAAGTAAATTGCTACAAATAATCTGTTAAAGTTTTCCAGTGAGGTTCATTTAAAAAATTTATATTAAAAGAATATTCTCCCCAAGAATGTGAAACTCAAAAATAGAATAAAATATGATAGGTTAACCTATAGAAATAAGAAAATCATTCTATGCTCCTACTCACTGTCTAGTATCTGTGTCCAAAAGCATAACTTGAGGTCTGGAGACGGCTCAGTTGGTGGAATGCTTGCCTTGAAAGCCCAGGATCTGACTTTAATCCCCAGAACTGTCATAAAGAGAGTCTGCAAGATGATGAGTAATTATGGCAGCTCTAGAGGGAAGAGACAGGTAGATCCCTGAGCTGCTGACCGTACAGCCCTTCTGAATCATGGTGCTCTGCACAAGGAAGAGGATGGTGTCTGAGGAATATAGCCAGGGTTATCCTCACACACACATACACACACGCACAAGCACATGCACACACAGAGGCACAAACACACACACCCATGCAAGACCATCTATCCAAGCATAATTTTAATGGTAACCTTTCATTAAAACTTACAGAAGATCAAGTGGCAAGAACATCAGGATACATGTATCTAAAATCACAAGGCTTTCATCTATGTGGCTGTCTAGAACTGTATCATGAGAACATTTTAATTTTAAAAGGTAAACTCAAGCTGATTTAAAGAAAGGACTTTCCAGACTGATGATGTGACTTGATTGCTTCCAACATCCTTGTCATCATCCTTGATGAACTGCAGCAGCATCTGTGTCATCATTTAGGATGACTCTGGCATCCCTATCAACATCCCCAAAGGTTCAAGAATCTCTGTGGCCACCAGAGACTGAAGATTGAGTTTCTCTTCTTTGGAAAAAAAGGATAAAGCATAGAAATAACCATTCACCGACACCATTAAATCATTTGTGAAGTACCCATCCTATGTGACACCAGGCTAGTTGCATGTATGTGGTGGCTGTTACTATACATTCGATAGCTTAGGGAGTCTGCCATGTGCAGTTCAGACGTGATTATTAGATCATGCAGTATGGATTGTCCTTAAAGTCCAGTCACCTTCAGGAGTATCATATTCTCGTTAGATCTCTGAAAGACGAGTCTTTGTGGGGATGTCTTACTTAAAATAGGTGGAATTTCTGAAAATTTTTATTTGAAGTTTGCCCGAAATATTGTCAAAGGCTTTGTGTTGGCAAAGTATGTTAATAAAATATGTATAATAAATAATGACTCAGACCATGTGGGAAGAATAAAGATGTAAACTAGAGACTCAAACACAGATGCAAGGTTTTTCAGAATCACAACTAAGCTTTCTTTGAGGAAAATAAGCTTCCTTCTAATTCTGTTTGTTTGCTTGCTTGCTTGTTTTGTTTTGTTTTGTTTTGATACTTGCTTTCACATATCCCAACTTGGCCTTGAACTTATTATATAGCTGAGTGCTTACTTGAATTTATGATCTTCCTACCTCTTCATGTGGAATGATGGCATATTATGTGTGTCTCCCCACACTGAGTTTAAATGGTTTGGGGATCGATTCCAGGCTTCATGCATTCTAAGCTCTGTCAACTGAGCCTTTCTAATGCCAAGCCTTTCTAATTCCATCATAACAAAGAAATGAATCCAGGCAAGACACAGTGCACTAAACTCTTTCTTCATTTAGCCATAGTACAATGACTGATACCTTGCAAGAATGTCTTGAGCTTGAAATGACTAGCCAAGTGATGAATCGAGGCAGGCATATGGTAACCCTTTGTGCTCTTGTACTGACGAGGAGTTATGAAACAGAAGCCATTCAAATGGCCTCTAAGAGGAAGGAGGACATGCACTCGGGACCACTGGGCTCTAGGCTGGTGAAGAGGAAGAAACTGTTCAGAGAATTAATAGATAAATCCAAATTCATAGGGCGTTGCCTCCATCTAAAGCAGAAGTAGAGAAACCCCACTGATTTCTAACTGGAGATGAAAAGTACAGTACGTTTTCTTCTTTTTCTCTCATACAGAAACTTTCATTATTACCATCAGTACTCCTAGTGTCTGTTATCATGGCCCAAATTTGATCACTATGGATTCAACCCAAGATTAACCAGGGACACTACAGTTTTTATTAACTGTTTCACCAAATCCAAATAACAAATTGAAGCCATTTGATGCTCACAGAATCACCAGGACTAAGAACAGATTGGAAATGATTCCCAGGGAAGGAGCTCTATCAGTGCCCAGGTGGGTTAGCAAAGACTTTGCTCTTGGTAGGTCATGAGCCAAAAGAATATTGTACAGGAGAAAAAAATGACAAACTGGCAAGCATAGAAAAAAAATAGAGAGGGGAAAAAAAGACGTCATTGAAACCATTCCTGTAGGATTCAGGGTCTCGTGTGTGTGTGTGTGTGTGTGTGTGTGTGTATGTGTGTGTTTGTGTGTGTGGCAAGCACTTATCCACTGAGTCATATTCCCAAACCAAATGGTCCTTTTTTTTTTTTTTCTTTTAATTTTAAGTGGCTATAGCTAAGGACAGACTCTCACTGAAGCTGTGGTTTTAGAGAAGACATCTGTAAATGTTGGACTCTCCCCATCCAAGGCTTCCTAAACTTACATTAATGTTCTTGTTTAAACACAATTAAATTCAAAGCCTGGCTTAGGTAAGAAGGAAAGCTGTTGTCTCTCAGGCAGGGAGGCAGATCTTGGTTTGGTGACTTGCCAGAGGCAAGCCAGGGCGTGCCGGCCTTCGTGTCCCTCTGTGGCTGTGTTGCCAGGCTTTCCAGGTGTCAATTGCTTTACTTGTGCTCTGCTGGAAAGGACACAAAGAAACTCACTGGGAAATACTGCCAATTAAGAAAAGCAGATTTTTTTTTTTTATGGGGATATGTTATTTTCTACTTAGACTCCCCTGGATGCGTAGCTTTCCAGCTTTCATATGTTTTACACATTCAGAGATATCTTTCCAGTTTGGCATATGGTAGAGTTTGGCTACATCTGAATATGTGCATAAGAAAATATATTTACAGGAATAATTCCTGGCAAATGCCATGTTCCCAGTCCTCTGTGGGGAACTTTCTCTCCTGCTTCTACTGGTTAGGTAAATCCCAGACAGTACCCTCATTTGTGTCTTGCTACTTACTCTGAGAATCACACATAGTAGGTGTACAGAGGGCATCTGACTAGATGCCGAATGACACATAAGATGATCAAGAAGCAATAGAGTTATTTGATCTTAAAGACATGCTCCCACACTCCAAACCGTGATGATAGCTGGGCCTGTCATAATCTTTCTCAGGAATCTGAAGGACTGATGAAGCGCAGTTGAAGCATGGTTGCAGAGGAAAGTCATGTGTTCTGCTGCTTCAATCCCTTCTGCATGTGTGTGCTTGTGTGTACACACATGCCAGTGTGCCCATGTGCTAGATGACATCATTGTATGTGTTCCTCTCCCCATTGCTTTGCACCTTATATATTGAGACAGTGTCTCTCACTGAGTCAGAGCATAACAGTTTGGATAGTCAGGCTGGACAGAGGCTCTTCTATCTTTGTTTCTCCAGTAACTTTGGAATTACAAGCATCCTAGACTTTATATGGATGATGGGATCCAAACTCAAGACCTCATGTGTGCATCTCAAGACTTTCAATGACCAAATCATCTCCCCAAGCCTTAAATTTCTCCTTAATATCAAGTGGGTGCTCTGCAAATGACTATTACAACCCCATACTAGGGTGTATCAATGAATCAGACATTGACTGTAATAGATATATTAAGCTATTATTTTGCCTGATCCAACGTTCTGTGCCTCTTCTAGTTTGATTTGTGGCACTTACAGTTCCTCTTACATGACTGTAACTGAATTATATGGACTTCATTCTGGATTACAGGGTCTGGAAGAGTGTGGACTGCTCAGCTGGGCTGTGAACCGCAGCTGTGTATTCATAACACACAGAAAATTAGTTAGAAACTTCATGATTGTGAATGAACATAGAAACGAACCTGAGCCATTTCTGGCTGTCCCATGTTGTTACACCATGTCTGTGTTCTTGGCTTATAAGACACACACAGTTTACAAACCCATGTTTGAATGCATGATAGGCCATGGCACTGTTAACTCTCAACTGAAATGTTCTAGTAAAAGATTTCAGGAAGTGAAGATGGCTCAGAAGTTACAGAGCACACTGCTCGTCCAGAGGAGCTAGGTTTGGTTCTGAGCATCATCATCAGGAAGCTCACTGGGATCTATAATCCCAGTGACTCAGCCACTCTCTTCTAGCCTTCACAGACTTTGCTTTCATGGATGCACACACACATTCACACACATAGACATAAAAAATATATTTCATTCCTTCACCTTCCCTCTCTCTTCCTCCACCATTCCTCTCCCCATCCCTCCCCTTTTCCTTTCTGTCACTCTCTCCATCTCTCTCTTCCTCTGAAAAGTAAGCCTACTTCTTTGTTCATTCAAACATGCACAACAAGAGTTCTATGAGAACAGTAGGGATCCCAGATGAGGCTTCTGGATTCCCTGGATCAACTCTGGGAAGAAAGGAAGAGACTCCTATACTTTGACCAAGTCAGATCACCTCATCTACCCATGTGCCACTGTGGAAGGGCCAAACAGATCATACCTTCTCACAGGCAGCAGTGCCATTTGGAAAACAAGCATACATATAGAAGCCTAAGAGGGGGCAAGGGTATGCTAAGGCTTAAAGTACAACTGCAGGCAAATTGCAAAGACAGAACAAAGGATATAAAGGGTTTGCTGGATGCTGCATTTTCTCTCTGCTGATGTGCAGTATCTTCATTCCAGCTTTTATTTTTGACTCACAGATAACTGGGCTCACTCAGGCCCCTTTCAGATACACATTCATAGATAGTTCAAGATTTTATAAGATTTTCCTTTATCAGGCATTAATCAGGATCTTTGTCATTTGCTAATTAAGGTTTAAATTCAAAACGACTGCTCAGATATTTAAAGTCTGCTTCTTGCTTAATTTTTATGGTTCATTTTAAGTTCCTGGTAGAGAATATCATTGTCATTTCCCTTCATTTTTTTTTATTAGTAAAATGACCCACACTAAATAACCTAAATAATGTGTGGATACTTTAATTGCCCACTTATTTGTGTGTGTATATATATCTGTGTATGATATTATGTATATCTGTATGCATGTGTGAATATATATATATATATATATATATATATATATATATATATATATATATATAATTTACATCCCTGACATGTGTGTGTGAGTGTGTGTGTGTTTGTGTGTGTGTGTATGTGTAAGTCAGTGGAAAGTCTTGGGTGTCAGTCTTCCCAGGCCACCCTGTTCCTACATGGGCACCTACCCATGCTCCTGCCTGCCTGTCCCACTGTAGATGTGCTGGCCTACACCCCTGAGTCTGACTTTGCCTGAGGATCTAAAGCTTATAAAACAAGGTCTTTACCCATTTAGCCATCTCTCCAGACTTCAACTCCAGCTTTCCAAAGTTATACTTGAGTCACAGTTAGTGGTCTCATTTATTTTATTTGCACTTTTGTTATTGTCCAAATCAGCTCTCTAATACTCCAGGAGTGCATCTTCTCTTCTGCCATACTGTTTGCTCATCGGTCATGAACACAGAAAGGAAATAAAAAACAAAACTATGGCCATTTCTAAGCCTACTGGCCTAACTCTGTTACTTGATATTGTAATCAAGAGAGTTCGGTGTACATAATTCAGACAAGTGCCCATATAGCTAGCTGCATTTTAAAGGGAAACAAAGTTCCCCATGCTAAATATGTGCGGGGGTGGGGAATATTCCAAACTTTGTTCTATTTATGTGTTGAGGAATGCCATTAATTCCTCTGAGATATAATTTCACACATTACAGCAGTACTTTAGGGACAATCACAGACTGCCTGAAACCAGATTGAATTGAATTCGAGCTCCAATTAAGCTGCAAGTTTTATCATCATAGATAAAGTATCCATTTTCCTCATGTCTTACAGTTTTCCTGGGGGACATTCTTGTGCATTGATTGGCTCCCTGTGGGCATTGAGCCTCATTGTATTTGTACAATCTTTCCAACCATCTCTGTTATTATTATTATTAATGTTGTTTAATATACTTTAAATGGCAACACGCTGGCTTCATAAAGTTTAGATGCCTTCTGGGCTCCTCATTGCTATGAGACAAGGATAGTTGGAAAGAAAGGTAACATTCATGGGTGTGTGTGTTGTCAGCTGAGAGGACAACTACCGATCTGCCAGTTCTCAACCAAGCTTCAGGAGCAAGTACCCTGCACAGGGTAACTTGTCCACTCTGGTGGGATTCCTGTCCAGACACTATTAATGACTGTAGCTTTCTCTCTCTGTATTATCAAGGGAGATTTGCTGAACAGTTCACTAGGCAAACTTGTGCTGGCATAGCTATATATTTGATGACTTTAAATATCCACAGCTTTGGGGTTTTGAAAACTTTCACTTTGGTATAACTTTGTCTGGACTTGAAATTTTAGGACAGAGGGAAATCTAGGGGATAAATGGACCATGTGTATAACCTGATGGACAAGCGTGAGACCATAGCTTGCCTTCATGATGGTGTCTATGCAACTGAGCTACTGTCCTGAGCAACAGGAGACCCCTCCTAGTTACTCCTCAGATGGAGACAGAGGTGGACCTGCCACCATAAGACATAAAATTAACTGGTAGGCTCAGTCTACAGAGGGAATGGAAGAACAAGGGAGAAGCAGGAATGCTGTAACACAACGGACAAAGCATGCTGTAATGTAAACATATAGTTCTACGGTTATAATAATTGTCAAGTGAGCATATCTATGATCCTGGAATACTACTTTATGTTTCTTGCCAAAGTCATCATTATTACATAGCCTTCTTGGGAAAAAACACTGGAAAGACTCTAGACATTTAATTGGATATAGATTAAAGGAAAAAACGAGTAATTTTCTATAAGTAGTTTCCTTAGAATTTGGAATTTTAGCTTTCTTACACAGAGTGAGGAATGACGGGACCTCAGAGTTCATGCGGGTTATTTCCAAGGCTGAGTGGCAATGAAACAAATTTATAAGTTCTGAGTCACCACCTGGAATCTTTTCCCTCACATCACAGGCCTTCCAGCCCAAGCATGATATAACATTCACAAGGAAGTGAAGTTTTCTGTATAAATGTGTACACAATTGAAATGGTTATATATAATGTGATGCTCACTCGTTGCTGTGTGGTTGATAATTAGCAGGATTATTATGGCATCTCTGGGAGGTTTTTTAGTTCCCCACCAGGCATGAATTCATGCTTGTGAGTGCATGTGATTACATGTGAATGTCCTGTGTGCATGTATTCATGTGTGTCCCATGTTTTGCATGTGTATGTGTATGCACACTGAGCATTCTGTTTGTGTCTGTGTGCTGTGAACATATGAATATCTTATCTTTCTCTGTGTATCTATGTTCCAAACAGGGTAAGTATCATTTATTTTAATCATTGGGTACACAGTTGACCATTGCTCATGTTTAAGGAGTTTGCTACATAATTGCTATGGTCTTACTGTGTAGCAGTAATTGAGTATTCATGAGAATAGCAATTCTAATCCTAAAGTACAGTTTTATAGTAATTATAGTGCTCTCGTGTTTCTTATATAACAATAAAATTCCTACAAAAGTACTATAGAGCAAATGTATAGGAGAAGGAACAAATTCCTGACCCCAGAGGCTAATCCTCGAGTGGTGGTCACTGCTGGTTATGGCATTACTTTCAACTGCCAGGATGCATTCTTGCACATCAATAGCAAAAGCTTTATAGAAGGGAAATGACTTGTGACAGCCCCGCTGACATGTCTCATCTGATTTAAACACAGGCATCAGAACAACCAAGTTGCTGCCTGATTTTATGTATTTCACAGATTTAAAGGCTCTTCTGTAACGCATGGATGATTTAGACTATGCTGAAAACCACTTATTAGGCTATTTGGGGTATTTTGTCATGGTGCGAACAAATGATTGTATATTTCTTGATGATTCCCTGTAGATCTTATACAGAAGGTGATTTTCTTCTCTCTCTCTCTCTTTCTTTCTTTCTTTCTTTCTTTCTTTCTTTCTTTCTTTCTTTCTTTCCTTTCTTCTGTCTTTTTTGTCCTATCAGGTAAAACTTTTCCAGAGCAAAGGCTCTGACCTGTAGTGTCTCTAAAATCTAACTTCACTGTATCAATAGAACAGAACTAATTTGAAAAATGACAAGTAGAATCACTGATGTATGTTTATTTTTTCCCTGTATGACAATACTTCCATAGTTTTTCTTTTTTCTTTTTAGGATTTGTCTTAGTGTACTTGATGGCTTTGAGTGTCAACACATGTGGGAGTTATCACAAAGAAAGGAGCTTCAGTTGGGGAAGCGCCTCCATGATAACCAGCTGTGAGGCATTTTCTCAATTAGTGATAAAAGGGGAGGTCCCATTGTAGGAGGTGCCATCCCAAGGCTGGTAGTCTTGGGTTCTGTCTTAGTCAGGGTTTCTATTCCTGGACAAAACATCATGACCAAGAAGCAAGTTGGGGAGGAAAGGGTTTATTCAGCTTATACTCCCATACTGCTGTTCATCACCAAAGAAGTCAAGACTGGAACTCAAGCAGGTCAGGAAGCAGGAGCTGATGCAGAGGCCATGGAGAGATGTTCTTTACTGGCTTGCTTCCCCTGGCTTGCTCAGCCTGCTCTCTTATAGAACCCAAGTCTCTCAGCCCAGAGATGGTACCACCCACAAGGGGCCCTCCCCCTTGATCACTAATTGAGAAAATGCCCCACAGCTAGATCTCATGAAGGCACTTCCCCAACTGAAGCTCCTTTCTTTGTAATAACTCCAACCTGTGTCAAGTTGACACTCAACACCAGCCAGTACAGGTTCTATAAGAAAGTAAACCGAATAAGCCAGGGGAAGCAAGCCAGTAAGTAACATTCCTCCATGGCCTCTGCATCAGCTTCTGCTTCCTGACCTGATTAGTTCCAATCCTGACTTCCTTTGGTGATGAACAGCAACATAGATGTGTAAGCTGAATAAACCCTTTCCTCGACAACTTGTTTCTTGGTCATGATGTTTGTGCAGGAATAGAAACCCTGACTAAGACAGTTAGGGTATCCATTGGTGTGAAAAGACATCAACACATATAAAGGTCAACATTTAATTGGGACTGGCTTACTCTTTCTGAGGTTCAGTCCATTATCATCCTGGTGGGAAATATGGCAACCTGCAGGCAGACATGGTGCTGGAGAAGAAGCTTAGAGTTATACATCTTGACCTGAAGGCAGCCAGAAGCAGGCTCTTTTCCACATTGGGCAGAGCTTGAGCATAGGACCTCAAAGCCTACTCCCAGAATGAATTACTTCTTCTAACAAGGCCACGCCTCCTAATAGTGCCACTCTCTTAGCCAAGTATTCTTAAACCACAGAATTGTATTCCTAATTGACAAACAATAATCATATGTATGTGTAGGACAGAAAGTAATATTGGACATGTGTTTACAATGTAAAATTATTAAGTCTCATTTTTGGCAAATAAATCATCTTGTACACCCTAAACAGTTTTTGATGGCAAAATGTTTAAAATATATTCTTTTAGCATTTTTAGAAAATTTTTTTTGAAATTTACAATTCATTGTGTTTGTAATTACAGTCAAGATTCTGTTCAGTGATCGTCATTTATTTTTTACTTGTAAATCCTTAGTGATATTATATTTATGAAGATAATTGAGTTTCCCTGAGTATAGATTATGAAGTACAACCAAACATTATTTTTGCATAATTTAGTGTATTTTTATTCAGAGTGAAGCTGCTTAGGTAATGTCATCTGTAGCTGGTAGTGCTACACACACTTGTGAAAAAATATCAGTCTTTCAGGAAGTGCTTTGGGGATACTTTATGGTTTCCAATTTATAAAGTAACTCCAGTTGTACTATTTATTCTACTTAACACCATTCTTCATATGTTGACACATATGTAACTATATGAAACTACGTGGTTCCATTAGAACTCATGAATGTGAAGAAACAAGGGTCTTCCTTGCCACACTGAGAAGAATGTCAGTGCAGGACCAAAGACCTGTCTTAATCAATGTCCTATTGCTGTGAAGAGGTACCATGACGAAGAAAATTCTCTTAAATGAAAACATTTAATTGGGAGGTTGCTTAGTATTTCAGAAATTTAGTCCATTATCATGATAAAGAACATGGTGGCACATAGGCAGACCTGCTGCTGAGAAATTAGATGAGAGTTCTAATCTACATCTGTAGGCAGAGAGTGAGTCTGGGGTTGACACAGACTTTGAAACCTCAAAGTCTGCCCTCAGTAACACACTTTCTCCAACAAGATCATCCACCCCAATCCTTCTAATCCTTTCAAATAGTTAGTACCACTCCCTGATGACTAAGCATTCAAATACATGCGCCTATAGAGTCTAGTCTATTCATTACCACAAGACCAAAATCCAAGCTACTCCAAAGGAATTTTATATTACTTGTATTTGTCTTTCACTCAAATTTTATAAAGAAAAAAACAAATTTGAGTTTTTTCTAGAAAGTTTAAAAGTTAATAATACAGAATTGTATTTGTATGCCTCGACTCTGTGGGAAGTCCAGGAACTTCAGAGTTTGATGCAATTGTGCATAAGAGTCTTTTTATTTTTGGGTCAGACTCAGATAGCAAACCTCCCACAGCACTGGGCAGGAGTGCAACCAACCCTAGCTTGGAAGACTTGGCACTTATACACAGCATAGTTACATATTCTTTGAATGCTTAGGGTTATGGAGGGAGGCAGGGTAGGCAAGTCATAATTCAAACACAATACCATTTATTAGAGCAGAATTGTGTGGCTGAGAGGGGGATTCTTGTGACCTAAGGATTATCTTTATGGGGCTATCAGGAACTAGTTTTGTGGCTGGCCATAACTGTCTGTGACCCCTGATCAGCTCCCTTCTATGATATAAATGTGGGACCCTAATCTCCTTTTTTTTTTTTTCCAAGGACAGACACCAGCTGCACCTGGGAACCACGCCCAGCTGGTTATCAGGGAGAGTCACAGAGGCAAGGGAGGCTGTCATCTGTTTCAGTCAAGCTGGCATCTGTGAGTCCTCAAGTTCTCTCAGAGCAGTCAGGGAGAGGGAGAAAGCCACATTTGCTGCAAGGGGGAGCAGGGGTAGGGAAAAGCAGAAAATGCAGAAGCAAGCTGCCTGGGTACTTCATATTATTAAAATACCATTGAAAATTGTATCAAAATTGCAAATAGTTGTATTTTAAATATCTATTAAACTGTATCTCGTATCTTTTAATATTCTAAGATATCAGGACATGAAGTGAAAATAATTTAAATATTGTACAAGCTTTCTAAGAATAAATATTCCTGGATTCAAATGAAAACATATGGCCAACAAAGAAATGAAGGCCAAGAAATCTTATGTTAAAAGTGGGTTCAAAGTGAAAACATTAACAACAACAAAAAAGCCCAACAGAAAACAAAAGCCTTTCTTTTCTTCCAAAACATTCCGTCTACAAACAGTTGAATCAAAGCAATGTCAATATTTGACATGTGTCAGTCATTCTATCAACCATTTTATAGGTGTAAATAGAAAAATAAACAACAATTTTCACAAAGTGCTAATATTGAATTACACATTAATTAGAGAAGGATCCTACATGGAGCAGAAATGGAGATGGAGCTGAGGCTGACTGCTTCTGAGGTGCATACTCTCTCAGCCTGGTTCCATGTCTGAAAGGAATCTCTTGGACTTTGAGAAGAATGGAGATGAGAAATTTCATCAGAAATTGTAACAAGCAGAGCTGAGTCAGAACCTCAGAAACTATGTGGTGGAAGGAAATATTCAGTTCCTCAAAATTGTTCTCTGATCTCCACTTGTGCTTGTAGACATCACACACACACACACACACACACACACACACACATCACACGTTCACACAGAAATACAGAGAGACAACACACATATTCACACAGAAATAAACACACAGAGACACATATACGCACAGCAATATATACTCATAAACATGCATATACACACAAAAATACACATACGCATACACATATACACATGTAGACACAAAAGCACAGACACATATACATACAGAAATATATACACAGAGAAACACACAAACACACACACACACACACACACACACACACACACACACACACACACATTCACACAATGTTAAAAAAAAAAGGATAGGAGCAGGCCTCCAGGCGTAGTCAGTCCTACCCTTCTGACCTTCCTTTCCTACAACTGTACAGCCATAGGCAACAAGACATGCTCCACTAAAGGCCAAGTGAGCTTTAATCTTTAACAGCATACAGACAAAAACTTAAACACATGTTTTCCTAAACAAACACACACATGTAGTATGCCCTTTTAGAAATTTCCTTGTGATGACTCTGGAGTTGTGTTGTGATACCCTGTGGATAAATTCATCTGCTTATTTATTTTAACATATTTCAGTATAAGTAGAGATGGAGTTCATTAAATGACACTTATAACAGATTTTTTTCATGCTTTTAGTTCTGTGAGTATTTTGCACAATATTTTTTTTTTGGTCATATTTACCCCTCCCCTAATTCTTCTCAGGTCCCAAAACCAAACAAATAAACAAACACAAAACTGTAAGTATTCTTGGGTGTGTGGCCAGTCTGTGGAGAGTGGTAGACCTTCTTGGGGCCATGCCCTTAAGGAAAACTGGCTTCTCCCACTCCAGTAGTCTATGAATTGCCAATAGCCTCTCAGCTAGGGGTGGAACTTTGTGCCCACCTCCCTGGATTTTAAACAGGAGGAATAAGAGAAAGAGAATCACCCTAGTAAGGGAATAGAGGGCTTGAGAGTTGCCCTTCATCCTGGTCTTTACAATTGATGCACATGGATTTGCACAAAAGGGACTCCAAGGAATTTAAATGGGATCTTAGGGTGACTCCTTAGTGGCACTTGACAGGATTATGGTTGACTAGGAAAGTTTAGCTCACAAGGGTGCCAGAAGATTGAGCTGACAGACCTGCTGGTGTTCCTAGGAATTATCTGGAGAGAGGAAGGAGGCAATGCCTAAGGTCACATAGACCTTAGCCCATTCAATGCCTTTTCAAGAGTCTCTCTGTTAGAGAGATAACAAATGCTAATTGCTCTGGGATTCTGGCTTCTCTGCCAGGGAGAGTATCATCAACCAGACTCCAGAGTGAGAGGCTTTTCTTCCATGTACCCATCATTTTCCTCATTTTTCTGCCTCAGTTACAACATGTATTGGAGAAACTGAGAGAACAGTTACTTGGTAAAAGTCAAACTGAAAAAGGTTTCTTCCCCATACTCATAATACGAAACCAGAACCATGCAGGAGAACCGGCTCCAAATCTGTACTACTTGTCCTGCTTAACTTGCACATGAATTCCACATTTTGTGGTGAAGTACATAAGCCATAATACAAAAAAATGCTAGTGTGTGTAAGAGCAAATATTTATGATGTCTTAAGTAAGTCATAATTTTCACTTGCAGAATGTGTGTAATTGCATGGTAATTAGCATCAGAAAGAACATTTCCTGCCAATTAGGGTCTGATTAAAAAAAAAATTTAGAAAGGTTCCTAAAGTTAGGTTACCTTGGCCAAAAGGCTATTCTTAGTATCCCAGAAAATGCTCCTGCATTGGTGACTGGAATTAGAAATCTTGGAAAAATGACTTAAACATAGTCATGTGGTTGGTGAGGCCACACAGATGAGGAATGCTGAAATGAAACCATGAGCAGAAGAGCCTTGGCTGTCCAAACCTTCCAGCATGGCTTCTTCTGCTCAGCAAGACTGACTTCTTGCACAAAGGCAGTTTGTAAGGGGTGTGTGGCACATCAGATTCTCTGGCTTCTACCAACCAGACCTCACAGGGACTGATAATAGATGATGCCTCTAGATTGTACAGATACCTCCAAGAGCCACCATCCCAGAGGACCAGGTCTAAAGCCCCATAGTCATTATGACTTTGTGACCATAGGCTTCCTTCTGTCCACCTCCCAAGGCTTTCCCTGAGATATATGACTAGAATTAGAAATCAAATATAACCTAGATGCTTGCATATCTGGCTTTCTGCTTGTCTGTGTGCCTAACAGAAGAGGGGCAGCAAGCTTAGCAGAAAGTCTCAGTTGCTGTAATCATCACTCTCAGAAGAGGGTCAGAGGAAAGCTGTCTCTGCAGGGACTCCTCTTTTCTCCAGAACTGTACTTCTTCAGACCTGCTCAGAGCTCCTTGCTGACCCCATCTACCCTGCATTGTGAAATTGCAGGAGTCAACACAAACTATACCCAGTGAAGCAACCAAAAACATGGGATAAACTTCGCCCATAAAGTATTTGTAATAATGATTGTTTATATTAGCATAAGAGAGATAATATTGAGTAGCGGCATGGGATTTTACAGACTTATTTTATGCTTAAATAACACAATATTTTTACAACTTTAGATATACCTTTTGATAACAATTAACATTAGTCCAAATAACTAGTAATTTGAATTGCTGTGTGTGTTCTGAAAACGCTAACAGACCATGAACAGCGAGAGTCCTATTATTGGGTGATGACTGCACACAGTAGAGAAAGAGAGCATGCAAGTCAAAGAAGACCCTTCATATGTTCTAAGGCAGTTTTACACCATAAGAATTCATAGATAGAGGTTGGGAGAAGCTGAAACCAAGGCAAAATACCAAAACAAAACAAAACAATAATGTTGGTGTACGTAGTGGCCAGAGGGTTTGAAAATATTGGGTAAGCTATATTATTTATTTAATAATGTTCTAGCAGAATCATGCAATGTTAACAAGAACATACTTTTTCATGAAGAGATTATTAGTATTAGACTCTAAAGGGTCTTAACTGAAATGGTCTATGCATTTATATATTAGTACTGTATATAATGCATAAACATACTGTATATACATATTTCTGATATATACCATATATACATCTATGTTAAGAAGCATTGTTTAAGAACCATTTGTTATTTGGAATAACTTACAGAACTCTCAGTTGTATTGTCATTCTGAGAATTATAGACTCAAATATATACTGTATTTGGAAATAATTCCATAGAGACATATAGTACTTGGCTGCTATATCTAATAGCGATACACGGTTTCAGTTTTTGTCCCTATTGTGAATTAAGTTTTCATGTCTCTACATTTGAGATTCTGAAGCCTATGCCAACAGAAACTGGCTTTCCCATGCCACACACAGGTGACATTTAATTACACACGAATAAAATAAAAATACATCTGACAGTGTGGTTTGAGTTTTAAATTTTGTTATATAACAAAATCAAAAGAAATAGAAGTACAGATGATGTTTCAGTTTCTGTCCTTACTGTAAAATTAAGTTTTCATGTCTCTGCCTTTGAGAATCCAAAGCTTTTACAGAAAAAAAAAAAACATTTCAAAATTTGAATCAATAATGTGTTAATATGCCCTGTGAGAGATGACGGGTTGTGAAATCTGTCTGTACTGTGATTGAGAGTAAAGTTGTGGAGATAGTTTTCACAAATATGTAACTGATATGAAATTTAAGACTCAAAATATGAAGATGTGTGGGTTTTATTTATTACTGCAATAGATCAAAATGTAGTAATTAACTTCACTTTTTTGTTTAATCAAGGCACACAGTCCCATGATTGAAAAGCATTAGTCGAAGGTCTGGGGAGAAGTGCATGCTATACAGTATGTTTGAACGAACATTACCAAACCAAAATTTTTATTTTTATTTTTTGTTTTGTTTTGTTTTACTAAAAGCAGGAGAAAGAAAGAACTTGAAGTTGGGTGGGTAAGGAGCTTTGAAGGACTCGGGAAGAGTTGTGTGAGGATAAGAAATTTGATCAAAATATATTGCATTAAAATTTTAATTAAAAAAAAAAAAAACTGAGTTTGAACCTCCATTACCCACTTCCCAATCTGGGCATGGCTGAGCGTGGCTGAAACTCCAGTGTGTAGGGAAAGAGGCAGGTAAGCTTAGGGGCTGGTTGATCAGTTAGCCAAATAACAGTAAGCTTCCAGTTCAATGAGAGCCTTTTCCTCAAAATAAATGAATAAACAAATAAAATAAGATGGGGGAAGCAATTGAGGAAGGCATATTGGAGTTGGCCTCAGACTTACACATGCTTACACAGTGTCTAGGGCATTTCATGCACATGCATAAATGCATGCACACCTATGCACACAGCTATGCACACAAATCCATACAAATTGTCTTTGGCAAACACTATTTTACCTTTAAGTTTTTTTCCATCATAAGTATTTCTAAATGTAATTCTATATGTTAAATACAGTAAGAGAGACTTTCACTGACTATTTCTCTCTCTCTCTCTCTCTCTCTCTCTCTCTCTCTCTCTCTCTCTCTCTTATTTTTTGTTTTCAAAGACCTGGGTTCTGGGTTCAATTCTCAGTACTACATAAATATAACAATGTAACTCTTAAACAAGTGAATGCAAGGGACTCAAACACAGGTAGAGTTTGGGCTCGGGGACTTGCCCTTCTTCATATGTTTATGCTTTTGTTCTTTAGTCCCCTTCTCACTCACTGATACAACATTCTCATTCTGCTTGAAATAGGTTCATATTTGGTTCATATTTAGTTAACATGGCTGCAACATTTACATCTCTTTAGAATTCCCCATGTTAAAAACAAAAATGTGTTGTTTATAGAAATCCTGACTATATATGTATAAGCTTGCATACACCCATGCATGTGGGAGTATGTGTGCACTCACATGTAATACACACACACACACACACACACACACACACACACACACACACTGATTCCAATGGTTATAATTTAACCTCTTAGGTTTGTGGGAGCATGAAGTTCTACATTCACTTTCTGTTACATTAGCGGTCTGCTTCACATGAAAGGACAGACTTCTATAAATTTTATGAGCCAGTCTGCGCTGTAGATGCAACGATCCATGTTTTATTGTGTGTGACATGATCAGAGTCAAGTCTCATTCATGCTACCTCAGGTGCAATAAACTTCTCACTTCAAAGCGAACACCAATCTGACTTTCACTGTACACGCTTCATGAGCAGTGGTTGCTAAATGCAAAGCAACAGGCAGGGGACGAACAAAATTGTTCAACATGGGATGCAAAAATTACTTGTGGAAGAAAAGTAAATTGTAAAGGAAAGAGGGTGACAAATATGTAGAAAGGAATTTATTCTTTCTTTAAATGTCTAGAAGAAATAAAGTCTCTGGAATACTTGCTGCAGGCTTGGATACTTCTGTTTTTTCCCTGTGCTTCTGAATAATGAATCTGGACAAAATGAAATAAAGAAATGGAAGGTCCTCACTCTGTAGACAGTTTCTCAGAAACTGGTGCTTTGTGTGAAAAGTTCTTATGCAAGAATAGAGTTGATGCTTCTCAATCAAACACTAACAAAGTCTTTCCAAACATCATTGGTATCTTCTGAGCTGCAAGTTACCATGGTTGAAAATTTTATTAAGTCTTTGGAAAGATTTATGTTAAATATTAATCACCTTACTGGAAAAGTGTGCAGAACAGGACACTAAAATCAAGTAACTTTTTCACTGATGAGATCTTCTGTACAGAAAGTAGAGAAAGTGAAGAAAAGTTTACCTTTTCTCTAAAATTGTAAAGAGCATCTGATATGTTCATCAACACAGGAATAGGCAATAAAATTTGGTACTTCAAAAACTCAAGTCCAAGTGGATCAAAGACCTCAACATAAAACAAGATACACTAAGTCTAATACAAGAGAAAGTGTGGAGTAGCTTTGAACCCATTGGTACAGGAGACAACTTCATGAAAAGAACAGGAATAGTTCAGGCATAAAAATCAACAATTAATAAATGAGACAGCATGAAACTGAAACTTCTGTAAGGAAAAGACACCATCAACAGGACAAGATGGCAGCCTACAGAATGGGAAATTACCTTGACCAACTCTGCATCTGACAGAAGGCTAATATCCAATATATATAAAGAACTCAAGAGGTTAAACACCAATAACCCAATAAAAAGGTGGTACAGAGCTAAACAGTGAATTCTTAACAAAGGAATCTTGAATGACTGAGAATTACTTAAAGAAAATGCAAATTAAAACAACTCTGAGATTTTAATGTACACCCATCAGAATGGCTAAGATCAAAAATTCAAGTGACAGCACATGCTGCCAAGGATGTGGAGGAAGGCGTATACTCTTCCATTGCTGGTGGGAGTACAAACTTGTACAACCACTCTGGAAGTCAATTAGGCAGTTTCTCAGAAAATTGAGAATAGCTATACCTCAAAACCCAGCTATACCATTCCTGAGCATATACCCAAATGTTGTTACAGCATATCAGAAAGACACTTGATCAACTATGTTTAGAACAACTTTATTCATAAAAGCCAGAAACTGGAAACAACCTAGATGCCCCTCAACTGAAGAATGGATAAAGAAAATATAGTTCATTTATATAATGGAATACTTCTTAGCTATTAAAAACAATGACATAATGGAATTTACAGACAAATGGATGGAACCAATATATATATATATATATATATATATATATATATATATATATATATATATATATATATATATATATATATCATCCTGAGTGAGGTAGTCGAGACCCAAAATGACATGCATGGTATGTACTCACTTGGGAAAGAACAAGTCTTTGACACTATTAATGATACTCTGTTTTGCTTGCAAACAAGATCCCAACATAACTGTCCTCTAAGAGGCTCTACCCAGTAGCTAATGGAAAGAGATATAGATACTCACAGCCAAACATTAGGTGGGGCTCAGGAATCTTGTAGAAGAGTTAGGTGAAGTATTGAGGAATCTGAAAGGTGATAGGGCCTCCACAAGAAGACTGATAGTTAACTAACCTGTATCTGCGGGAGGCTCCCAGACACTAAAGAATTAACCAAAGAACAAGCATTGACTGGGCCTAGGCCCCCACACCTGTGTAACAGATGTGCAGCTTGGTCTTCATATGTGTCCCCCATCAGCTGGAGTGGGGGCTGTCCCTAAATCTGTTGCCTGCCTGTGGATCCCATTCCCCTAAATAAGCTGCCTTGTCTTGTCTCAGTGGGAAAAGATGTGCCTAGCCCTGTAGAAACTTGATGTGCCAGGGTGTGTTGATACCCAAGGTGGGCTATACATTCTCAGAGGAAAAGAAGAGGGGATTTGGGGGAGGGATCATGTGTGTTGGGGGAACCAGAGGAGATGGGTTTCTGTGATGAGGGTATAAAGTGAATAAATAAAATAATAAAAATTTATTTGGTGCATATATAAAATGGAACTTTATTCAGACATGAACAAAAATTATGAAATTTGAATAGTTGTCACTGTAAAATACTATGTTAAGAAGGTTCACTACGGTTGCAAAAGGCAAACAGGGGTGCCCTCTCTCATGTGTTGACTTTAGCTTTTAAGCTTTGTGTGTGTATATTTGCATGCGAGTCAGTGTGTAGAAGCCAGTGCAGGAAACTAGAAACAACAGCTAGAGCAGAAAGTGAGGGGTTATGGGGTGGTACAAAGAGCACAGATCATATGAACATAAAGAGAGAATACTGGGTAGAAGGGGTTCAGCAGTTAGGGGAGCAGTGGAAGTGGACAATGAACTGCAAATGTTAAACTAACTTAACTATGTATCCATGAAAGTACTATAATAAAGCCTACATTGTAAGCTAATCAACATAGCTCAAGTGATGCTTGTGGCCAGTTGTAGAGTTTTGCCTACTATATTTGTAGAAGCTATATATAGGTTTGGCTCTTAATATTGAAAACAACAACAACAACATCAAAACTAAAACAGCTTATTTCCGGGAAGGTTGGATATAAGGCAGATGAGCATCATCTGTAACATAAAAGCCGGGATATTCAAGTGATTTGTTGCCTTGAAGTGGAAATGTCTGGGTTTTTGGGAAACAGTTGTGTCAGGTGCTGTTTTCATGTAAACTCTCTTATGAAGTTATCTTTTGCTGAAGTGGGCTTCATAAGACATTCAGAGAGGATGATTAGTTGAGAGGATACTTGATATTTGAAAAGAATGTAAGTATAACCAATAGACAGTGAACAAAGCTCTTACACTGGCTTGCCTTGCAATGCTTCCTTCACTGGTCTTTGCTGACGATGCTCTTGCATTCATCCACCTTGTAACACTTGGCTGGTCCTAGTCTATCTTTGATTGTTGTGACTTCATAGAGAGAAACACACCCATGAACTTCTCAGGGCATCCCAGCTGCTTCTTGCCCCTTCCTTGGGGGCTTCTTGTGTACTGAGCCACTGCTCCTGAGTCATGTTTCCTGATTGGACTGCACTGCTGCTACTGATTCATGTTTGATATTTTGGACTGGACCACTGATACCCTGACAACAAAGACTGAACTTGCCTTCAAAACTACTTCTAAATAGGTAAAAAACACTATATCCTATTAACCTTTCTTTTTTCCTACCTCTGGTAGGTGGGCTAGAGAGGAGGTTGAAGCATTTAAGAACACTTATTTAAGTAGGTTTTGAAAAATCTAAGCCTACCTCTCGAGTTGATATAAAAAAATTACTCTTTAATCACTAACGGTGAAGCTGCAAGACAAACCCAATATGAAAGATGCCAATGCTGAAGCACTGTAATGATTTCATGACTGAGAAATAAGCTAGATGAATAAACAGGGCTGTGAAGTACTTATCTTTATAAATGAGACACAGGCCTGTGTTTGCATTACATGTTATATTTCACTGTTGTCCGTCAAACAGCAAAATTACAATTAATCCAGTGAATGTTTCAAAACATGATGCGTTTGTCCATTTGCACTCTAAACTTAACACCTGAAAGTTAGAAAATAATTACAAAAAATGTCAAAGTTTTCATTGTTCTTAAGAAATACAAATTCATTCCTGTCCTGAGATGAAGCAGGGTAGCAGAATAGTATGTGAGAACTTTTAATTAGGTTTTCCTTATGGACTGACAAGATGTTCCTCATGTAAGGGTGTTTGTTGCCAAAGTTAATGACCTGAGTTCAATTCCTGAATGGATCAGGTGGAGGGAGAGAATTGAGGCAGATACTTGAAAGGACATGTCTTATTTAAAAGAGTATAATCCAACAGGTAGTGACCAAAGCTCCTGCACTCGCTCACACTGCAAGGCTTCGCTGGTCTTTGCTGTTGATCTTCTCACATTGGTACACCTTGCAAGGCTTCGCTGGTCTTTGCCAGTCTCCACTTGTCATGACTTCATAGAGAGAAATATGCCCAAGAACTTCTCCTGGTATTTCAGATGCTCCTTGCCACGGATTTGCATGCTTTGGCTTGCATATAGAGGGGGATATTAAAATTTTATTGTTCTCTCTCTCTCTCTCTCTCTCTCTCTCTCTCTCTCTCTCTCTCTCTCTGTGTGTGTGTGTGTGTGTGTGTGTGTGTGTGTGTGTGTGTGTGTGTGTGTGTGTGTGTGTGTGTGTATGTGTGTGTATGTGTGTGTGTACATGTGTGTCTTTTTGCCTGTCTGTCTGTTGGCTGGCTGGACTTCAGCTAAAACACAGGGGAAAGTAAAGGTCATAGATGAAAATAGCATGAAAAATAATTGAAAAGTCTCTCTCTTTCCCTGTCCCCCTCTCTCTCACTCCCTCTCTCTCCCTTCCCCACTCCTTCCCTTTCTCAGTCCCTCTCTCCTTCCCTCCCCTCCCCTCTATGCACATACACACCTGTATATGCACATGTGTGCAGAAATCAAATGTGCAGTCTTTCCTGATTTTTTCTTAAGTGCTGTCTACTTTTAAATTTTTTATTATTTATATTTTTTGACAGGCTCTCGCCAAATGATGTAGTAGACCGACTGGCCACTGGGCCCTTGAGACCTACCTTTTTCTGCCTCCCTATTTCTGGAGTAATGGGCACATCTCACCAAACCCCCTTGTTTTACATGAGATCTCGGGATTGAACTCAGGCACTCCTGCTCACCTTTGTAGACTAAGCCTTATCCTAAGTTTGTGTATGTTTGTGGGTGGCAGAAACTCACAGAGAGTTTGAGTGAGGATTCAGTGGTATCCAGGTGATCTGAGGGTTGATTCTTTTATAGTCTTCACTTCTTGTCTATAGCTGGTGGCTTTTGTGCATGGTAAAGGATGACATGACTGCTCAGCTGCTGGCTTGGATATCAATGTACATAATAACAACACAACACAGAAGTCTGAAGCAGAAACACAAAAGATTTTCTAAGCGAGATCTTTCCACTAGGGTCTTCTCTGATGGAAACATCAGACCCTTAGAGACTGAACTTTAGAAATTTTTTCGTGAAAAATTCTCAGTGTTGTCACTTAAAGATTTCCAGCTCATTCATCAACTATCTTGGAGCCATTTAATATACAAAAACGGTCTTGGTGATTTTTCAACATTTTTGTTGTTAAAAAGATATTGTTGTTATTATTAATCATTCTTACATCAGTGCAATGCTTTGCCAGTGTTTTTTTGGTGAGATTAGAGTGGATTTATACTTTTTTTGTTTTCATGTACTGGGTCTTTTCACATTATAGCCATTCCTATTTATAAAATTGGACATTGTCTTTGCCCTTACAAGAGGATAGAGGGTGGAAATTCCCAAATTTCATATTGAATTTAGAATTTTGACTTACAAATCTGGAGGAGATAACTTGGGCATGGTGGTGCAGTCTACATTTTCTTCAACTGAGCCTCACACAAAACTGGGTTCTTTCTATGCATCTCTCAGGCTGTACTCTCTTTTGGGTGGTGGGGAAGAGGCAGTTCTGCAACTTTATTTGACATTCAACAGATCAATTCTCATCCACATTGCAGAGTTTTGAATGTTGTAACAGGCATCTAAGTTACCAATGCATAGAGCTTGTTTGATGAATCCTCATATTCATTGTGCTTTCTGGACAAAACAAATATACTCAGATACAATACAGAACATTCCTTATTCCCTTGGCCCAGATAGCTTTATTGAGCCTAGTATCAATTCATGCATCTGGAGTCATCATCTCCCTCATGGCAAATTTCTTTGAGTACCTGAGGGCATGCATTTTGAAGCTCATTCCATGCATGTCCTTGTGAATGCTGATAGCCTATTCTCAGGTCACCACCTTGTTGATGGCAGAATGGACCTTCCTCTTCTTGCCACCCTTATTTCCGGGAACTATTTTTCTGGGCCCAAGTTCTCAGGACATATTTTTATCTAAACCAGGCACAGGCTACATCATCTAGTCAGTTGTCTTTCATCATATAGCAATGTTCCATGGTCCCTGCTCTGCACACTACACCCCAGGGCAGAGGAGTAACTTTCCTTTGACCATATCTTTCCCCTGTGCACCTTCTAAGCAGCCAGTTCCACCACCGAAGCAGGAGTTTGAATCTTGGTTTTATAATTTCTCTACTTTTTAATTTTTGTGGTTTCACTGAATAAGTAAAATTTCCTTACACAAGCACATCAGAAGCATTAATAGTATAATGCTGTTGGTGGATAGTTTAGGGTGTTTTATACCCTAGAGCAATTATCAACCTTCCTCATGTTGTGGTGACTCCCAACCATAAATTATTTTCAATGCTCTTTTATAAGTGTCATTTTGCTACCATCATGAAACATAATATAAGTATCTGTGTTTTCCAATGGTTTTAGGTGAACCCTCTGAAAGACCCCAAAGGGATCACAGCCCACAGGTTGAGAACCATTGCCCTGGCAGCATGCTTCATTCACTAGATTTTACATGCTTCACTTGTTGGGAACCTCATTTACTCCTTGTCTCCCTGGAAAACCCTCACCTCCCGTCACCACAGTTCAGAGTGTCCAAGGTGTAAAGATTTCTGTGCTGTGTGAACACACTTCTTCACATGCATTCAGTGACTCAGTGCCTTTAATTTTCCCCACTACACAGCAAGTGATATCCCTACACATCACCCAGTTTTCTCAAAGGTGTGAGTTCCTGAATCTTTTATATACCGAATGGCTGAGAAGCACATGAAAAAATGTTCAACATCCTTAAACATCAGGGAAATGCAAATCAAAACAACCCTGAGATTCCACCTCACACCAGTAAGAATGGCTAAGATCAAAAATTCAGGTGGCAGCAGATGCTGGCATGAATGTGGAGAAAGGGGAACACTCCTCCATTATTGGTGGGACTGCAAGCTTGTTCAACTACTCTGGAAATCAGTCTGGCGGTTCCTCAGAAAATTGGACATAGTACTACCGGAAGATCCTGCAATACCTCTCCTGGGCATATATCCAGAAGATGTTCCATCTGGTAATAAGGACACATATTCCACTATGTTCATAGCAGCCTTATTCATAATAGCCAAAAGCTGGAAAGAACCCAGATGTCCCTCAACAGAGGAATGGATACAAAAAATTTGGTACATTTACACAGTGGAGTAGTACTCAGCTATTAAAAACAATGAATATATGAAATTCCTAGGCAAATGGATGGATCTGGAGGGTATCATCCTGAGTGAGGTAACCCAATCACAAAAGAACTCACATAACATGTACTCACTGATAAGTGGATATTAGTCCAGAAACCTAGACTACCCAAGATACAATTTACTAAACACATGAAACTCAAGAAGAATGAAGATTAAAATGTGGACACTTTGCCCCTTCCTAGAATTAAGAACAAAGCACACATTGAAGGAGTTACAGAGATCAAGTGTGGAGCTGAAACAAAAGGATGGACCAACCAGTGACTGCTGCAGCTGGGGATCCATTTCATAATCAGCCACCAAACATGGACACTATTGCATGTGCCAGCAAGATATTGCTGAAAGGGCCCTGATATAGCTGTCTCATTGGAGGCTATACCAGTGCCTGGCAAACACAGAAGTGGATGCTCACAGTCAGCTATTAGATGGAACACAGGGTTCCCAAGGAAGTAGCTAGAGAAAGTACCCAAGGGGTCTTCAACCCTATAGGTGGAAGAATAACATGAACTAACTAGTACCCCCAGAGCTCATGTCTCTAGCTGCATATATATAGAAGATGGCCTAGTTGGCCATCATTGGTAAGAGAGGCCCCTTGGTCATGCAAACTTTATATGCCCCAGTACAGGGGAATACCAGGGCCAATATATGGGAGTGGGTGGGTAGGGGAGCAGGGCGGGGGAAGGTTAGGGGATTTTTGGGATAACATATATTTAATAAATTAATAAAAAATGAATTGCATGGAAATAAAAGAATTATCTTCTTTTTTAAAAACGCTTCTATTTATTTCATGAGTATGTGGGTGGAGGAGGGTACTTGCTACCCTGCACTTGTGGAAGTCTGAGGATCTTTCAGGAGTAGATTCTCTCCTTCCACAGTGTGGCTTCTGGGGAATCAAATAAACACAGCTCATCAGCTTGGTGGCAAACCCTTTATTTGCTGAGTCATCTTGCTGGCCTTGATGCCCTGTTTAGATTAAAGGTCGATGGGGCTATTTTATGGCCTGCAAAAACATGCAACTCATAATTGCTGCTTCTTCTCACATTGGCAAGGTTGCTGTTTTTCTTGTTGGGATAATATTTTAACGTTTTTAGTTTCCATGCAAAGGGCAGAGTTCTGTTATGACACTTTCATACACACACACCATTACACTTTGCTCCTACTAGCTTCTCTTACATTGTTCTCCTTACTATTTATTTTTTTCACAACCAACCTAGTTCCTGCTTCCGCTTCCTATTGATATCAATAGGTCTGACCTATTGATATCAATTCTTAAGGGCAGGCTGGAATTTTTAATGAGAAGGAACCAGACTTTTTAAACCACAATGTACTCTGTATGTGTCCAATTCTCACCCAACCCATCCATCTAATTTACATTTATGAAACATAACCTTCAGATCCGAGCACTCTTTATTACATTTATTACTTAAGAATTTCCTGATGTGGCTGGAATGTGAACTGACCAACAGGCTCATGGGATTTCAACACTTGGTCTTTACTTGGTATTGTTTTCAAGGGTTGTAGAACCTTTAGGGGGCGGAGCCTCCTGGAGGAAGTGAGTCCATAGAGCTAGGCTGCTTCCTGACCTCACTGTAGATGGAATGTGGTCGTGTATTTCCCACGCCTGACTCCATGTTTTCCTCACCTCGACCAACTGCATTTTCTCACACTCCAAGCAGAGTAAACTCTTCCTCCCCTAGGTTGCTCCTTGTCCAGTATTTGGTTACAGCTGGGGCAAAGCAGTCAGTTCGTTCCACTCCCTTTGACTTTCGACTCCCAGGGTGATTCTCTGAGACTGAAACACAAGTTGGCTCCATGACAGTGTCCCCCTCTACAGAATTCATCGTAGTTTCTTTGTGTAACTGTTGCATAAAGTCTCATAGAGAAGGATTCTTATCAGAGGGATGGAGTAGTTGCAATCTCACTGAATTTGTGACAAGAAGTCAAGATCTGGGTCACAGTTCTAGGAAGATATCCAAGCTCCCACACAGAATCTCTCCTTTCATCCACAGGCAGCCCCAGTCAGGAGCGACAGAAGTTGTGCATGGTGGCCAGGGTGTGACTTTCTGGAACCCTGCCTGTAGATAAGCCCTCATAGGGCAAGAAAGGAGTAATGAAACAGAAATCCAGATGAGGAAAAAGAATGTGAAAGAGAAACCAAACCTGGGAAGAAGAAAAGAATTACAAAATAATTCTGAGGGAAATTTTACAAAATTTTTAAAATAACTTAATACACAAAAGAAATTCAATGTTCTTATCTTCTAGGATGAAAAACAAAAGATTATCCAGTTTTTGTAAACATTTATATAGAAACCAGTGAGTATGTATATTTAAAAGATTTTACATTCTACTGGGCTAATACTACCCTCAGATAGGAAAACACTGCATGCACGTTGGAGAGGTAAAGTGCTTTCTAATTTATAGATCGATAAATATTCAAGCAGACACTGATAGGAAGTTTATAATTTCCATTCTAGAGTTTCAGCCCGAGTTAATCATTAAAACAGAAGTGCATGGCTTACCAGCACATATATCCATTGTCCTTGGCCTGGAATTCCTAACTGATTTGAGATAAAATAGATGAATTATCAGAAGAACAGCCCAAGAGATTCAGAATCAGGTTCTTGTTCCCGGCTCATGCTCCTGAGATCAGAGGTTCTACAGGCCATCAGTCCACCAGGAGAGGCTGAGAGAAGATCAAACTGAGAATCAAAAGGAAGCCATCACCTGCCACCAGCGGGAACTTGGTCACCATCCTGTACTTATCTTCTTGCACTACAGGGGGTAAGGACCTGACCAAGGCTCTTGGGCTGGGCTCACCCTCAGGCCCCAGAATGCCTCTGGGGATGGAACATGACACAGTCTGTGAGCTCTGTGGAGGGAACAGGGTCACCAAGTAAAGTCTAGAGTTGTTGGGGGACACTGTGACAAGACCAAGAAAGGAACATATCCTGTGGCCTACCATTTCCAACACCAAAGTCAGGTGGTCAGAATCCCAGGGATATGACATTGTCTTCTGGCTTGCATGGGCACTGTGTGCATACTTCCCACACAGAGCTAAAAATAATATAGATATAAAATAATATAGACACATAACTAAGAGTGATACAAAAATATTTTAAAAGCTAATTTGTAGTTTATATGTGATTAATATTATATTATTGTACTTAGAAGATGACCAATTCAGGTAAATTGAGATATTTCCAAAAGAACTAACTTCTTTTGATAAATAAAAATAATATTATCATTAAAAATTACCCAACTCGATAAAGAAACAGAGGGATAGACATGTGGTATTTAAAACCACTGTTTGATGATTGATAAATTTGGAGCATAAATATTTTAGATTTATCTAAGAGTCATATTTTAAAAATTCTGCTTGGTTGAGATGCAAAAATAAATAAATATACATAAAGTGAACTGGACTCTTTCTTTTTTGTGGAGAGGCTCATTTTTCTTCAAACACCTGAGGGAATGGAGTGGCTGTGTTTCTGTTAAGTTTTTCAGTGAGAAAAGTAAAAATAAACAAGACACCCTCTTAGCACTGTGTTCTGTTATAGTAAATAGACTCATCAGCCACATACTGCAGGTTCTTTATTTTCCATCTGCTAATATATATATATATATATATATATATATATATATATATATATATATATATATATATACCACACATCTGTTGTGTGTGGGAATAGAAGTGAAACCATCATCAAATCAGCTTTAGATCTAAATTTGAAAAATGTTCTGTTCTGAAACCAATACAAATTAGATATGTTATTTAAGATCAACTAGTCTGTAAATTGTGGAAAATGAAAACATTTTAAGTAAAATAAGATTATTTGCTAGTCTATATACATGAATAACTGAGGGTGGGCAATAACGTCATTTTCTCAAACTCTTTCTAACTAGGTATGTACTGGAATAGAATATTACTTGATAACATCATTAGTATCTCTGTATGAGCTGATAAGTTGCATTACTTTGTATTTTCATGTAAGAGTATAGTGATAAACTTATTTTGCAATTGTCAATAAAATTAACATATGCTTATAGTATATAGTATGGTAAAACAGGACTGCTGTTCATCATGAGGAGCTCTACATCATTAAGGGAGGGAGTATAGCCACACATCTTTCAAGGGTGTGACCACAAAGTTGTAGACAATTGGAAGTATAGTAGACCTTTGTCCTGATGGTGGAGGTCTCCTGAGAAATTTAGAGTGATGTATAAGAACATTTTGAGTTTATATTGTCCTAGTTTGCTTTCTATTGCTGTGCTAAAACACCATGGCCAATAGCAACTCAAGGAAGGGAATGCCTGCCTTTCTTTCTTTCTTTCTTTCTTTCTTTCTTTCTTTCTTTCTTTCTTTCTTTCTCTCTCTCTCTCTCTCTCTCTCTCTCTCTCTCTCTCTCTCTTTCTTCTTTAGATTATACACTATATAGTCCATTATGAATGTAACTCAGGGAAGAAACTTAACTCAGCTAGTGTAAAAGCTTGAAGTATGCAGGGTTATAGAATGAAAGGGACTTGGAGTACTAAGCTGGTGTTAAAATGACTGTTCTCGGCCAAGTCACTCTCCCTGATTAGAACCAGGCCAGTCTGTGATGCTGAGGCACTGACTTGTTGGTTAGAGGCCCCATCATTTTTTATGAATATGATTTGTTATCTCCAAATGGAAGAGATATAGGGGCCTGTGAGTCAGACAGACAGTGGAGCCATGAGGAATCCATGCTCCAGAGGCATTTAAAGTGGAGCACAAGGGGCATCACCATTTGCCATCATTATATTTTAAGCAGCTGGACGTGCTGTGATGGAGAGTTTTGGCCTTATCAAAAAACCACATGAAACCATTAGGACTTCAATGAGCCAAGGCATGGCTAAATATAGTTTGTTCTTTTCAATTTATTTTTCCCTCTGTCTACTTTAAAGATCTCTCCATGATATAAAGAGTAAGAATTTTTGGTTTATTAAATATAATGAACCAAAAAAGTCAAGAATCACATTTAGGACAAAATGTCTCTGGTGTAGGACATCCAAATTATTGAATGTCATTTTTTTTCAGGAGTTTTTATCATTTCCTTTCATGAATCTTTCACCTTTTTATACACTCTTTTCTTTCTCTTTCATGACATATCCTTTATTAGTTCTCTGTGTTTTAATAAGGAGAAAGATGTGAGCTATTCCCTGGTGTTCCAAGTGAATGAAAGTGACCCTGGGTGGGAGATACAAGTGCTTATGAGACATTGGTTAGAAAGAAGAGTATGTGGATAATTAGCATGCACTGAGTGTCAGAATGTTCTATGCACTTTGCTATTTGATGCATAATTTATTTTATATCTAATAATATAATACTATTGGCCTAGAAACTATGGCATAACTAAATGTTTAAAATTGTACAATTGTGGTTTTCGTTAATGTATGTCATAATCTTCCATTCCTCATATCTGCCTTCATCCCAGCAGAAATGTTTAACTCTCAGCATACTTTCCCCTTGTTCTTTAATCTCACAGCTCTTCCACTGTCTCCTTCTATTATATTTTTTACTTGGGTTGTAGGATTTCATGTTCCCACATAGCTTCTTTATGAACATTTCATGTTGGCAACAGTGAGGGAGAAGAGAGAAGGAGAGAAGGAGGAGAGAGAGAGGACTAGAGAAGAGAGAGAGGGAAGATGAGATAGGGCTTCAAATGGACATTGATATCAAGTATCTGAGAACACAGCAGAAACAGAGTTGGAGAGAGTAGAAGAGTTAGTGGGTGGAGAGGCACTGTGTGGATGCTGTTCTATCACTGAATTTACAGGAGCTGTGGTAACTTACAGAAAAACTCCATAAAACCAGCTCACAATTGCAGCATGAATGTGACCCCATTCCCCAGCTAAGGAGCAATTGGTAGTTGATCGATGTAGGGAGAGAAAAAGTCATTTTTGTTTGAGGGGGTGGATGCTGGCAGGTTTCCCTTCCTCTAATGTATTGCCCCACACCCATGTACATATGCACAGTACTAGATTGGACTCAGAGTTACAAGTAAGAAAGAGAGGACAGGGAGCTCAGGAGGGAAGCAGCAGAGGAAGTAGGTTAGAAGTGGGTGGGGAAAAGTCTAGGTGGATTTGATCAGTTACACTATATATGTGCACAAAAACTTCCAAAAGTAAGTAAATAAATATTCTTTAAAAGAAAACAACTTCATCAGTGTCTTTTGAAGCACCATTTCTGATAGCTAGGTTATAAAGACAAGACAGGTACTCCTTATTAGAAGAAATACTTTCTCTTCCCTTGCATGCTCTGACTATTGATTCCAGGGTCAGCAGCGTTACGAGGATACAGAGAATGAGGAAAACTTCTAAGCTTCAGCCTGCCACCTTCCACCCTTACTGATCCCACCAACAGGTTCTGAGCTTGCTAAGAGTTAAATTGATCATTCAGTTCTCCTCTGTATAAGGGAAAATGTAGCATACTCCCATTTATTATGATTGGGAACAGGCCGAAGCAGTTCCCAGTCTGGATAACAAGAGTATAGCTGTTTGTTTCAGAATTCAGTTTCATTCAGCAGCTATTAAGGAGGACTGTGTTCAGAAGTCTGTGGTTAATATCTGGAAGGCAATGATGGTTCACTCCGAAATTCCATGTGAAAGTCTCTGATTTCTAGTTTGATTATTGGTTTTAGAGCATAGGATGGCCAGGCGGAGAGGCAAACAAGAGTCTATCTTATTCTCATAGCTGCTTTAGAACAGATTCCTTGCATACACAGAGAATGGATGCCATGACTTGGTGAGCTATGATACTATGCAGCTCATCAGCTGTATTCACTAACTATTGAACTCCAGTAGGCAGCCCAGGAGTCTGCAGGATTGTAGGTTTCCTATCTGCTCTGGGTTTTAGTAGCACTACTGCAGCTGTGGTTGCCTTTCTTCTACTACATATATTTTTCCATGTAGCTCAGCACCCAAGTCTCACACCTAGAGGGTCCATCCCTCATTATATGAAGTTTAAGTAAAATTCCACATATCTTTCCACACTGGTACCAGTATCATAGGCACACACATCCTATTTGTTACTTTCTCACTTATAGATTATTTCTGCAGACATGGGGACAGTTCCCGGGGTACTAATGACCCAGGCAAGATGTCTGGGTTGATTGTCTCAAGCATTTCACTATTCAACCACCATCTCTGACTGTTTTATGAAAAATGATTGACACTCCCCTAAATTAGAATGTCTTTTAAGGAAACTGATACCAAATTAAAGTAGCTTGGGTCCTCAGCACAGCCTTAGAACCACCTTCCATTGCTTGTGTGTTTGCCCCTTGTTGTGAGAGTCTTAGGCTGTGGGTAGAGTGATGGATCAGAAGACTCTGTTCAGGTTCCACTCATATTTGCACAAGCCCAGTGATGTACTTGGCAGGCACCATATCTAACTGTAATTTTTTTAAAGCTCTGGATGAGTCTCACATTCAGCCCCATTGAATAGTCACACAAAAGTTCATATGGCAAAACACATGATGGTTAGAATCTCCCCACAGTGATTTATGGGCATTTTTAGGGATGGGCAATGTTCTAGACAAAATTCTTGAGATGTATGCAAGCAGTTGGGTTGGATCCAAACAAAAGACCAAGAAATGTGAGGAATGGGAAAGTACATGAACCAGAGTATACACTCCAGGCCAGGGACTTTATCTGATAGTATCCTAGATATCAGACTCTTATTAGCTGTCTCTAGCTGATATTTTTTCAGTGGAATTGCAAGCATCTGGGAAATTATCAATGAAAAAATTTCTAACTTTCTAAAGCAGTTTAGAGATAGACCCTGAAAGCCTAAGGGGTCACAAGGCATGGTGAGCTGATAACTCATTTCCTTGGTGTCCTTCTTTCTATCCCTTCCTTTCTTCCTTCTATCCCTCCCTCCCTCCCTCCCTCCCTTTTTCCTTCCTTCCTTCCTTCCTTCCTTCCTCCCTTCCTTCCTTCCTTCCTTCCTTCCTTCCTTCCATCATTTCTTCTTTCCTTCTTCTATTTTTCTTTCTTTTTACCACCCATAAGAACATAACCAGGAGTGAAAAGACAGGTTCCTCTTCAGTAGCTATCAACTATCAATAGCTTCTCTGCTAGTGGTAGGACTTCATCCACACCCTTCTCCCTTCATACATGGATTTTGTCTTGCCCAAGCTTGTATGGATCTTTGTATGCTGTTGTATGATTTGTATGCTGTTGTATATATACCCTGTGAGTATATAAATATATGCTGTTATATACCCTATGAGTATATGAGTATATGCTGTTGTATACCCTATGAGTATATGTGTGTGTCTGCCCTGCTGTGTCTGAGAAACACTCTTTCCTTAAAACATCTACTATCTACAGCTTACCCTCTTTCCAACTCCTCTTCTGCAATAATCTCTAAGCTTTGGGAGGAGGGGTATGATGTTGATGTCCCATTTAGAGCTGAGCATTGCACTGTCTTTTATTCTCTGCCCCTGTACCAGTTCTAGGATTTTGTGTTAACTGTCACCTGCTATCAAGATGCTTTTCTTGACGGCTGCACTGATTTATGCATTTAGTGATAAGTCTTTAGGAGTCAGCTTCATGCTGTAATTCATTTACCAGAGCAGTAATAGTAGTTTGTCCACAAAGGCCTATAATTTGTCTAACCTCAACTGTTTGTCGCTGATAACAGTACCAGGTGTGGGATTCATTAATGGAGTGATTTTTTTTTTGTATTATTTTTCTATTTTGAGGTTATAATTACACTATTTCTCCCTTTCCTTTCTTTCTTCCAAACCTTCCCATATAAATCTTTGTTTTCTTTGACACTCATAGCATTTTAAAAAATTGATTGCCATTACAGGTTTATATGCTATTGTATGCACATGTGTGTGTGTGTGCACGTGCATGTGTGCTGTGTATGTGTTTTTCCTCTGTGTGTGTGTGTGTGTGTGTGTGTGTGTGCATGTGTATATGTGCATACCTTTGTGTGTGTATGTGTGTGGGGGGGTGTTATGTGTGTGCACGTGTACCAGGCCAGTCATAAGTGAGAGTAGCTCTCAAGGCTCACAGCTGGTAAGACTGATGGTTATTTTCCTTCGCAAGTAGCATACTTAGAACTTTCCAACACTATGAAAGCTAGCAGCAGGAATGAAGCTGGTCAATACCAGATTGATTTCTCTGTCTTCTATGAGTGAAGTATGTAGAGTCTTCAGCAGAAGGCACTTACAACCATGATCTGGAGAGTAATTAAGAGTGTTGTAAACTGATTGCAATATTTGGTGTTTATGGGACTTTACTGGCCAAAAAACTCCAAAAGAGGTAACCAATACAGAGTATTGGGCTTTTGAAATTTGGTGGCTACTGTAGGGATATTATTATTCTGCCATAGAGTAACTCCACTTTAACTGTTCTTATATATGTGTATGTATCATGTATATGTATATATTTTAGAAAGTTTCTACAACAAGTAGGTCTCCATCTGACTTTCCAAAGGTCTTTATTGTTCATTATCCCTCTCCATAGACCCTTCTCTACTATGCCCTCTACCATCAATTTAATACTTCCTGCTCCATTATTTTCCTTTATCGCTTTATACTATTGTGTTCTCTGTGTGTGTGTGTAATAAACATAATTGGGATTTTCTACTGAACAGTATTTCATTTAACTCCCTAATAAAAGACACAATAACTTTTATATAAGCCTTAAGGCTCAAGAGCAGGGGAGGTCGTAGCCCTCTATTCTCTGCCTGGGCTGCTCCTAATCCAACTGGCTGGTCCTCACAGCCATGCTCTCATGATCCACCACCTCCCCAATGTGTCTTCTGCCATCTCCTCTCTCTCTCTTATTTCCTCTTTGTTCTCTCTTCATACTCCAAATCTGTGACCCAAAGCCCCACCTATATCTCTTCTGACCATTACAAGCTGTAGGCATATTTATTGACCAATAACTAGGGAGGCAGGTTTACATCAAATCACTTGGTGTACATGAACATTACCACTTCTCTGAAGATCTTTTCCTGGGGAGGGACAACCTGATCATGGGGGCCAGTATTTAGCATTATAATACATAACAATGGATCACACCTCAACATCTCTCTACTCCCTTGAGAACCACTCCCCACATGACCCCTTACTAATTTCCTGACCTCTATAAATATTCCCAATGAAGCATTTCATCCAAATCTAGCATCCACAGATGAGGCAAACATGACAATGGATCTTGGCGACCTCATTCAGAATTATTGTTTCCAGCTTAATATGTTTGCTTGCAAATTCATAATTTCAACTTTCTTAACAGTTGAATAGTTCTCTATTGTGTCCACATACATTTCTTAATCCATTTGTCAGTAGGTGGAAATCTGGGTTGTTTCATTTCCTGATTATTGGGACTAGGATATCAGTGACTGTGGTTCTTCTGTGGCAGGGTATGGAGTCCTTTCAGTATATACCAAGGTGTGCGATAGCTGGGCACCGTGGTAGATGTGTTTGTAATGTTTGGGGATCTTCCACACTGATTCCACATTAGTTTCACTAGTAGATTGTACTCCCACCAGCAATGGATCGGTGTAATTTTCCCCTGCCTCCACACCATCATTTTCCATTTGCTTGCCTTAGCCATGATGACTAGTTGAGTTAGACTATATTTTCATTGTAATTTTGGAAAAAAAGTCATCTGAACAGAGGAATGTGTGGTTCTGGCTTGTGAATCATGCAACAAACCCTGTCTTAGACTCTGTGGACAGTAAGTCTCCACCATTTCCCCTTCAGATATCAGGTGACTTTTCGCTGCTTGTCTGGAAAGTTCTTTGGATAACCTAGCTTGCCAGTGTTTGTCTACATAATTGTTCAATAAATAGATCTGCGTGTGGGTCATGCTGTAGGTACACAGAAAAAAATGAGGAGAAAAGCAGGCACAAGGTTAGTTTACGCCTCAGGCCGGTACAACCAACAGACTGAGAACAATTGGGTTGCTTTTATCTACTTCTTAATATCTTATTTATTTAGGCAAGATATGAAAATATTAAATGTTCACCCCCCTGAAATACCAAGATTTAGAGATGATAAGATTGCTACTTGGCCCCCCAAAATAGCTTGAGTTCTTTTCCCAGATCCACAGTGGAGAAGCAAAGTGACTGTCCAAAGCTTTGCTCTAGGTTTCAGAGAGAGAGAGAGATAGAGAGAGAGAGAGGAGAGAGAGAGAGAGAGAGAGAGAGAGAGAGAGAGAGAGAGAGAGAAGGGGGTAGTAGGAGAAGGAGAAGAAGGAGGAGGGGAGTAGGAAGAGGAGGAGGAGAAGAGGAAGAGGAAGAAGAAGAAGAAGAA
>LR750243.1:188653-319544 GCA_902729485.2 Mus minutoides
CTCTGTATAGCCCTGGCTGTCCTGGAACTCACTTTGTAGACCAGGCTGAACTCAGAAATCCGCCTGCATCTGCCTCCCGAGTGCTGGGATTAAAGGTGTGTGCCACTATGCCCGGCTGGACATCAACTTCTTTGGAGCTAGTTAACAAGCAATAGTGAATGGCTACACACTGGTCCTAGGAACCAAACATGAGTCCTATAGGAGAGGAACACGAGCTCTTAACTTCTGCGCCATCCTTTCAGCACCAATTGTTCTATCATTCTGTGTCAATTGACATGAGTTTGGTGGTTGTTCAAAAATTCATCTAGGATTAGGTTGGGTTTTTTTTGTTTTTGTTTTTGTTTTTTTGAGGAATAGGAATTGCTGGGACTGTCTGTGCTCTGGTCAAGTGGTCCTCAGCTAAGTTACTCCACAGACCCAGAATCTATCTTTCCAAGAGCATTCTACTCTAAATAAAAGGATGTTGTTTGTATTATTAAAGTGCAGTAATACTATAATAGCAATAATTATTTTTGCCATGCTCATTTCTAAGCTGATGATTGTGCTTTGGTGTAATTTAAACTATCCTGTGCATTTGACTGTTAACCACATACTGAAATTTAAATAGCGATGATTTTTGTTTGAAGCATCCACAGGAGGTCGGAGACTTATAGGAAAGTGAATGCCACCTCATTAAGAACAAACCTAGTATTTGCATCCCGTTTTAGCTTTCTCTGATGACTAATGTAGTAATTAAACTGTGAACCATACACTACTCCAGACCAGAATAATGGGGCATCTCACACAGCATGCCAGAGTAACAGCAGCTCAGTCTCAGAGTGCACAGCAAGCCTTTCAGTCACTGCAAGTTAGACATGCTGAAGGAAGGACCAGTTGCTAAGATGACTTGTGGCCTGTTCATTCTTTATCCTAGATTGAAGCAGCAACCATCAGACTAAAACAAAGCATTTCTGATATATATGTAGATATATATGTATATATATATACATATATATCTACATATATATGTATATATATATACATATATATCTACATATATATACATATATATCAGAATTCAGAACTCTTGCAGAAAACTCTCTAGGAAATTAATTTTCTAGGGGAAAGAAATTTTCATTCAGCAAATGATTCAGAGATTCATGAAAAGAAGTTCAGGCTGTTCTCAAGGCTACTGCAACATGAGAATCTCATCTTTATATTATACAGATGAGTGTCTTGCTTACTTTGGTCATAGAAAGCATGGTTTCATTTAAAAAATTGGAGTTTCATGTGCATGTGCACATGCACATGTGTGTGTTGGGGGTGGGTATGTGTGGATGATCTGAAACTTGGGTTTGGATTCAGGTACACTGTTCAAGGCAGAAGCTTGAGGAAGCATGAGTACACACAGGAATAATCTAGTCCCCTGAGAATCTAAGCACATTGGCAGATTGATTTACTAGCCTGTACAGAAATTATGGGTTTTGTTTCCAGTGTGACAAGGTAAATACAATGTTAAGTTAAAAAATAAACAATAAGGCACAGAATTTCAATACTGATTAAAAGGCAATATAAGAAACTGGAATGAAATGGCTCAGATGGTCATTGGGCAGATGGAGTTGAGCTTTCTGTAGAGCTGAGAGTAGTTATGAGGAGTGTCCGTCTTAGTCAGTGTTTCTATTCCTGGACAAAACATCATGACCAAGAAGCAGTTGGGGAGGAAAGGGTCTATTCGGCTTACACTTCCATATAGCTGTTCATCACCAAGGAAGTCAGGACTGGAACTCAAGCAGGTCAGGAAGCAGGAGCTGATGCAGAGGCCATGGAGGGATGTTCTTTACTGGCTTGCTTCCCCTGGCTTGCTCAGCCTGCTCTCTCATAGAACCCAAGACTACCAGCCCAGAGATGGTACCACCCACAAGGGGCCTTTCCTCCTTGATCACTAATTGAGAAAATGCCTTACAGTTGGATCTCATGGAGGCATTTCCTCAACTGAAGTTCCTTTCTCTATGATAACTCCAGCTGTGTCAAGTTGACACAAAACTAGCCAGTACAGTGTCTAACATGATTACTGGAGTTCTCTGTTCCACATGGGGAGGAGCTATGGTTTGAGGTGTTTGAGAAAGGTCATTTTTCTCCCTTAGAGAGAGCACGAAGTAGGGATCCATCATTAGTTCTGGCAGGTCTTCCTTCATGACTGCTGTGGTCCTTTAGCACCATCACTGGGATAGACTTTCTCCATCATCAATGGTGTGCATCTTCTGCACCAAACCTCATGTTGACCATCTGCACCATAACTGAGGTAATCCTTCTCCATCATCGCTGGTGTGGACCTTCTCACTCATCACTGGTGTGGCAATTCTACACCAAACCTTATATGGACCTTGTGCTCCATCACTGGTGTGAACCTTCTCCATCATCACTGGTATGGACCTGCTCTAACATGGGTGTGGCAGTTTGCACCCATCCCTTAATTTTTCCCATCATCCTTCTTTCTCTCTGTGATTACCGCACATCAAATATATTTGAAGATGGATGAGCCAACCTTACAAAGCTAATCTGAACCATGGGATTTCATTATTTCCTTCATGTTTTTTACTAACCACTTGCACCGAGCATCAAAGCCCACCCATATTAACCTATTAAGAATACAAATAGGAGGATAAAGAATAAAAGAGAATGAACTTGATTTTAAGGTAGATAACATTAAAGAGGCCATGCCACCAAACTTTGTGGTATTCATTTATGTGCATGTATGCATATCTGAAATTTTTTTAAGTTTATGTATTTGTCCCTCACTTAGAAGTGAAATGAGACAGATTACCAGAAAGTAGAATACACTGGAAAAATTCTGATTTTCCTTGGCCCACTGCCAAAAACTGTCTTAGTTATATGATATTCTCATGGAGCACTAACTCATTTGAAAATCATGGTCATAAAATGTCACTGATTAGCAATGTAAGAGAGGCTCAAATTGCTGTGGAAGCAACCAGCAGGGCCTACCACACCCAGCTCAGTTATTTCTTTATGCTTACAACACATCTTCATGAGAACTTGCTCTGAGACAGACTATGTTTAAACACTAGGTGTGAAATGATAAAGAACTTCAATACCTCACCCCTAGTCTAGGTCTGCATGGCAGGGGAAGTTTGTGCTGTGAAGGAAAGGGTGATCTTGATGGGCTTCCTGGAGGAAGCACCAATTAATTATGGTCTAAAGGAAGAGGAGTCTATCAGGTTGAAGGCTGGGAGTTTTGGAATGCCTTATAGTGCATGGCTGGAAGAGGAAAAGTGGGTGTCTGAGAAAAGGAAAGTGTGCTACAAGGTCTAGTGGCTGTCAGTGTGTACTACATTTTTGTATTTCATGTGAAAAATTGTAACCTAATTCTGAAAGTCAGTTTCTGAATTCATTCATTTTCCAACAAATCTCCTGATTTCATTTTTTATTGCTGCATAATATTCCATTCTGTATATGGACCATATTTTCTTTATCTATTTTTTTCCAGCCCTGACATGGCAGCTCAAAACTACTGGTAAAACTAACTCTAGATGATCTGGCATCCTCTTCTGGCCTCTGTATGTACATGCACTCACATCCTACACAATTAAAATGCACATAATTGAAAATATATACTTAAACAAAGAACAACAATAGTAAAAACCTTTGATGAAAGTAGCATAATTCAGGCTAAAGTTAATAAAAATTAATATGTCAAACAGGTAAACCCTGATGATGAAGTTTCAAACCAGTGAATACCCATGTCAATAATTTCTGGCTTCTTTTTGTTTGAGACAAAGTCTTGTCTATGTGGATAGCCTGTCCCAGAACTTGTTTGATCCTCTTTTCTTGCATTCCCAGTGCATCACACCTGCCTCAAATCCAGATGTTGACCTGCTAGTGTAAGTGAGAATAACTTTAAGTCATTGCTTTTGAAAGAATAAAGGGAAGCATTGTAATAATATTCAACACATGGGGGTTGTTTGGGGATTAAGTCAGATGCTTCATGTATAAGCACAGCGTGTGGTAAATGGGGATAATATTTTCCATGCTAGTATTTCTTAGGTTAAATATTCTATTACATTGTGTCAGCTACTAGCTGACAATAATTTCACTGCATCTGAGAGTTCAGCTCAACTTACAGGGAGGGAAGAATTGGCTGGAGAGTCATCCGTTTCCTGGCATCTCAAGCTGGGAAGATGAGAGAGACTGTCACAGGAAGGTCACACTCCTAACCAAGGCTAGTAGACTTGACAAGGACATGCTTGGTCCCATGGATTCAGGCACAGGACTGTGAGACATTCACTGTAGATTCTAACTGAAATAGTCCTTTGTGTCTGTGAGCTTGAGGACTTTCCTTCAGGTATAGCCTATGTATTTTCTTCTATTTGTTTTTCTTCTAGAAGAATTGCTGCATGTGCACAGGAGGAGATGACTTGGCAGTTCCTGACCTGGCAGTTTTCTAAGTCCCATTGAGCCTGCACACATCTACCTGCCACTCAGGGATAAAGCACACAAGCAAGGTCTGTTTTCACCAGGGCATAGCTGCTTGTTCTGGTCACAGAATCCCCCAAATAAGCTTGTGTATGTGGGTTCTACCTAGAAAATGCTCTCTCTCTTTTTTTTTTCCTGAAAGACCTCACTTTGGTGCCTCCTTGGATGCATTACTCTATTACTCTCTATTTCATGCTAAGATATCATGGGATTTTACAGTAAAGCTAACCAAATAACTAGTGTTTCCAGTAATGTTTTCTTATAACCATGTCCTTCTCCTACACAGAAGTGATCAGTGTTCTAGTAGTTTATATTATTACCTGAGGTCCCCAGAGAATATTTGTTTGTTTTTTTGTCACTGTAATAAAAACCTGGAGGCAGAGGTTTATTTGCTTACGGGTCATGGGTTCATCCTCCAGGAAAATAAGGGCAGGAACCCAGGCACGAATGAAAGTGGAGCTGAAACAGAGACCATGGAGAAATACTGCCTGTAGGCTTGCTCAACATGACTTTCTCAGTTTGCTTTTTTATATAGTCCAGGACCACCTGCCCACAGGTGTCACCACCCATAGTGAGCTTGGGCTTCCTATGTCAATCACTCATCAAGAGAATTCCACACTAAAATGTCCACAGGCCATGCTAGTGGAGGGGATTCCTCTATTGGTGTTCCCTTTTTCTGGGTGTGTGAAGTTGACAACTGGAACTGACTGTAACATTAATTAAAAACCAAGTTGCTTTAAATACAATTGTTTTAATTAGGATTGCTAAATGAGCCAATCTTCTCTCCTTCAGAAATACTTAAATAATACTTGTTTCCACCCAGAAGGATCAAGATATTTTACACCATGATACCTGCTGTGATAGTCCACTGTTTATGTACATTTCTTAAATGCCAGATATGTTCTAGTCAGGGCAGTGTTACTAGGTATTTGGTGGTAAGATACTCACCAGAGTCCATGGTCAATAGCTTTTAACTCATAGGTGAAGGAAAAGAATCATATAATAGATACAAGAATAAAAAAATGTAAGTTCTAACTTTTTCAGTGCTTTGTCTGAAGGAAATAGAAATAACTGAAACGTTATTCAGATGGGCAAATTGTAAATAATATGCCAGTGTTTAGCTTACAATCTAATGTCCTTCTGAGAAGACACTATTTGATGGTTTAAGTGTTAACAAGAGAGCAGGTAAACAAAATTGAGAAAAATGGAAGAATTACAAGAGTAAAGATAGTATATAACACAGGATACCATTAATGCTCTACTGAAGACATGGACCAGTATACAAAGTAGAAGGCCAGAGAAACAGGTTATCCACTGAGACACTGGGGTCTGTCCTGCAGGGTCCTGGTCACAGTGCAGAAAAGAAGAATATATTTTGAAAAGGTATGAAAACCACTGCAAAGTTTTAGGCAGATGAATCACACTGATTTCCCAATCCATTTGAGCAACTTTGTAGAAACATTGAAAGCTCAGAAGTGACAAGATAACTTGTCAAGATTGGTACTCTTGAATCTAGAGCAGGGATCACAAAAAGGAGAAAGAGACTGATCAGGCAGGCTTGTTTGACACATCTATCCCTTTACTTGTTTTGGTGGAAAATGGATGTTTTTTTTTTCCCCAACTCTTTGCCAAGTTAACACAACCTTGGTAAGTTCTCTTTCCTTCTCTTTTTCATCTTTAAAATCCATAGACCTGTTCCAGACTTAACATTTTGGGCTTACAGAGAACTGGGGACTGAACAGGAGTGAACATAGCTCAGGCTGGCCTTGAACTTGATACCTCTGCTCTCCTGCTGCTGTGTTATAGTGTGCATCACCATATCATTCTTAATACATGTCTGAAGTTTTGCCATACAGCTAACTTCTTCACTATTTCCTAGTAGAGAGCTGTTCAAATTTTTATCACAAGCAAACTGTAATCTAGAAGGTTACATAAAAAGCTGACTTCCTTTATCTCACCAAGAGACTTCCAAAATCCCTTTTGGAGGTTTGCTTTTGGTGGACCTCAGAAATGTCTTGTTTAAGAATCTGTTTTTCTTCCCCGCAAACTATGTCTCTCTTCGTTCTTTGTTTTTGTTTTTCTTCTTTACTTTCTTTCCATGCTCACCACCTTCCTCCTACCTCTTCTTCCCAAATTCTGGGCTGACAGACACGTGTGGCAATGTTCTTAAGTTCTGGTTGTGTCTTGACTACCCCACTAAATTTTACTAATACAGTCTCCTGGTGAATAATGACCCATTATGCCTTTATATTGAAGGTCCCACTGGTCTAATATGCTCTATGTGTCAGTATGTTTTTAGGTATTGTAGCTCTAGTATTTTGTGGTCCTACAATAAGAATCTACCCAACAACATAAATTTTTCAAATTTATTAAATTGGCAGAGGCAGAACAAATAGCTTCACCCTCAACCATGTCAACCACCAGCCAAAATATACTCTTAATTACAAAAAATAGCTTTGATAGTCACTTTTCCATGACTATAACAAATTCCTGGTTTAATCAACTTATAAAGAGCAAAGGTTTATTTGACTCCTAGCTTTGCAGGTTTATTTATCCAAGGTTTCTTGGCTGCTGCTGTTAAGTCCATGAAAAGAAGGGGGATATATGCTGGAAAAAAAATCCCCATACCTCCTGGCTAAAGTGTGGAACCAGGAGGGAAAGGAAAGCCTTTATCCTACCGTCCTCACTGCAGGGATATACCTAAGGACCAGGAGACCTCCTCCCATGAGTCCTACTGCTTTGTGTTTCTCAAACCTCACAACAGCACTGTAATTTGGGAAGAAAGCTTTTACCATGTGGCTCTGGGGGTACATATGAGAGCCATACTACATGGGATGTTTTCATGTCAGATGATATTTCTATGCTTGTAATGTAGTTATGGGATCATATAATGGAGAACCATTGGAAAGCTTTTTAAGAGAAATGCAAGCAAAATGATAACAGTAGAAGAAATTAAACCAAAGAAAGACATCAAGGAGGAGAACAGACAGAGTTAAGACTGAAATTTGGGGCAGCCAGTTAGTATCTAATATGGAATCAGTACCTGACATTGTAACTGATCAATAAATATTAGTATGTAAAATAAGCATTAGAGTTTGAAGAGTTTAAAATAAAAGGGATGGTAGGAAAAAAGGCCTTGTGAAATCAGAAGAGCAATTTGGGAACTTTACAGGATAGAGCTTGTCAGACACATCTTAAATACCTCTTGAGCTTGTCAGACATATCCTAAAGATCTCCTAAGCTGTGAATTATAGGGACAATGTCCTGAAAAGTTACATAGTAGACTGGAAAGATTATTTAAGTTCTTGCTCCTTAACTTTAGGTTTGTAGATATGGGCAACAGTACTGTAGACTCAATGGAGAAAGGACATTTGTTTCCATCAAAGCCATGAAGCCTGCCAAAAGAGGTCAGCATCTCAGTAAAGCCTCAGGTCATTTGAGCATGCATTGAAGGTTGAAGAGTTGAGTGGTGAATAAATGTGGTGGCCACCACATTCAAGTCAGAAAGAGAAAAAAAAAACACATTTGGAAAGGGTAATACAATTACTATCACAGAGCCCAATTTTTACCGACTAACCAATGGATGTTGATCCATTCTCAGGGGGGTGAGTCACTTCTGTTCATTGCAAACTCACTGCTGAGCCCATGGAACTCCAATTGATAGTTCCAATAAACTCAGTGGGTGAGAAAGGATATACTCAGTCATGAGCTCTCTCTCTCTCTCTCTCTCTCTCTCTCTCTCTCTCTCTCTCTCTCTCTCTGTGTGTGTGTGTGTGTGTGTGTGTGTGTGTGTGTGTGTGTGTGTGTTACACAGGATTTAAGATGATGGGGCAAGAGTCATAAATATGCATATACTATGTATATGTAACTAAAAACTCAATAAAAAGGAATATCAGTGGGTGAACAAAGGAACAAACTGCGAAGAAGACTATGTGTGCACAGAAAATGAAAGAGAAACTCAAGTAAGGGAGCTGTGATCCAACCCTCTGTGTACTCAGCTTACTGTAGACACTCTCGGGCTCTGCTGCACCTCTGCCTCCACACAGCCTTCAGGGTCTCTCCTCTTCTGACCACATCCTACCCATCAACCTGAGGCCTCATGAGGACCGAGGGTGAGGTACAGCCTTGCTACCAGCTCTTTGTCAGTCCTAACTGGAAGTGAACTCTGTGTCTATGAAGAGTGATTTCAGATAGAATGGTGAGGCCCTGTAGGTAACTCCTCCCTGGATTAAGCAGACCTTATCAGCATTGCAGTTTCCTGTGTTGCTGTGGGTTTATGCCAAAGGGGCAAGAGAGGCCAGCATCCATGACTCCATGACAACCACACTCACATTGTCACAGCTTTTATACTTGTTGCACGTAAATATAGGAATGACATGGCTTTTGACATAAGGGAGAACAGAATGAAAATCCTTGGAACAGATGTCATAGTCAATGCCACTGAATGCCAAGAGACCCCGAGGGCTGTGGGATTTGCAATGGAAAGAGGGGTTCTCTGTTAGATAATGCGATGGCCCTTAGGTCAGTGGGTGAGGTATGAGGGATAATGCATCTTCTTTGAATATACCAACTTCATTTTTATATATGTGTGTAAATTCATGCATGTGCTGATGCAAGTATATATGCATATCTGTGCCGACTGGAGAAATCTTCCTCAAAAAGATCACCCACTTCATTGGAGAGAGGGTTTCCCACTGTCTTATAGCTTTCCAGGTTGGTCGAGCTGGCTACCCACTTAGACCCAGGACTATTCCTCTTTCCACCTTTTCAGCACTGGAATTATGAATGTGCTCCACCCCTGGCATTTTTCCTTAGGTTCTGGAGATTAAACTCATGTCATTATGCTTGCAAAGAAAATGCTTCACTGACTGAGCCATACTTTCAGCCCCTGTTTTTATTTTTAAATTGTATTACACAGTGAATCTTATTGTACCCACAGTTGTATGCCCTGGGCAAAAAAGTAAAGGCAGGAATAGTTCAACAAGCCATCTCATATTCCTGTCACCCAATTTCTAATGATTTACATACTAAAATGTAAATTTATCGCAGGCAAACGAGAGTAAGAGACAATTGTATGTTTTGCAGACAAATGTAGTGCTTTTTCAAAATATGTACATGATAATATACTTAATTAGGACAGGGATTTTAAATAAATTTCACTGAGTCCTGTTCAACAATAATAACGTAAGAGCTACAGTAACAACAATGCATTTTTAAAGAAAGAAATGTTCAGAAAAAACAACTAACCTAGTTTGAATGCACGAAGTTCAACGTATTTCAATAAGAGAAGATGGTCATTAATATAACGAGGCAACTGAAAACATTTACAAAGTTTTTGTAACCCAAACCAGCTAACATTTATTAAAAATCTGTAAGGAAGCAGGGTATTACTTTTAGGGGGATAATTGCTAGTGGCTTGATAAAAGGTAACTTAAAATTTACTTTCTAGGCACCAAATATATAACACACCATGCCTGCACAAAATTGAGCCATTTTCAGTGACTTTCAACTAAATTTTGTCTAGAAACGAACATTGAAGGTACATATGCCAGCCTGGCTGAGGCTTTCTGCAGTCAGTAGTAATGTGGTACCTACCCTTGCTCTTCTCCTCTTCTCTCCAAATGCTTATGTGTACACCCCACAGCTATAGCCTGGCAGGCTGGCATGATGAGGTTGAAAATGTTTTGTGGCAAGTACAAAAATGTGTTCTAATTGTATGATTTCTCTATTCTAGATCATATACTTAAGATAGAATGAGACAGATAGGCTCTTTCCTTTGGCATCTTGATCAATAAACAAATAAGAAATCAGTTGACTGGATACAGGGACTAGAGAGATGGCTCAGTGGCAAGGTGATTGCTGTACAGGCATGTGGATCTGAGTTCACATCCCTAGCCCTCACATAAAAAAAAATCATGGAGCAGAGGTATGTGCTTGTAAGCTGTGCTGGCAAGGCAAAGATGGAAGGGCAGTCACTCTGAGTTGGTGAGCTCAGAGCAAAGAAGCAGAAGCAGTGAGGAACTCTGTCTCAAGAATAAAGGCAGAGAGCAGTTGAGGCAGACCAACTTTCAACTCTATGTGCACATAAACACATACATACACAGACACACTCACACAGACACACACGGAGACACATACGATACACTCACAAAGGCACAGCACTCTCACACAGACTCACACAAGCTCACGTACACACATATATCCACACTCACATATATACTCACTCAAAGACACACACATGCTCACACAGACACACACACACACATACTCACATCACAGACATATACATATACACATACATACACATACTTGTACAGACACATACTCACATAGGCACACAGGCACTCACACAGGCACACACAACCAGACACACACATTCATATATACACTCCCAAACACACACACACACACACAAACTCAAACAGATAAACACACATATTCACAGACATACACACTCATCCACATAGACATAAACACAGACACACATACATACACATGCACAACCAAAAATACTCTCATTTACAAAGACATACATACTCGCATACATGCAGAGACACACATATACATATACATGCATACTCACAGATAGTCACTTACAAAGACACACACTTACACACACACACACACACACATACACACACACACACACAAAGAACTGAGAACTTTACTCAATCAGTAAAGCCATGTTCAATCTGCACCTATCAAGAAACAACTTGACTGGAGTTCAAATATGTTTCTGAGGTTTTCTTCAACGTTACACAAAAAGGAAAACCAGCAACAAAAGCTTTGTGAAAATGTCCTAAACGTGATCAATACAGGGTAATAAAAATTTGTTTGACAAGACTCAGTACTTGTCTTTTAGAAGGGCTGCCAAAAGTTGAAATAGAGACACAGATGGAAAAGACCAGGGGCGATATGGCAGAGTCAGCCAGACACTGAGACCAGTAACCCTTTCCACATGCTGTGAAGCAACAAAGCTTAAGACCTCTATGTCTAGAGCATCTCTATATCTTCACTGAAGACCTGGAGTTCAAATTAAATGAGGAAATACTTTAAAGTACAGGGACTGTAGAAATAGGTCATTTATTAAGAGCACATATTGTTCTTACAAAAGGCCTGTGTTTGGTTTCTGGCATCTATGCTGGGTAGCTCACAACCGCCTATAACTCCAGCTCCAAGGGGTTCAATGCCCTCTTTGTCACCTATGGGCACCTGCACTCACATTCACATTCCCAGTCATAGGCACACATGCATACACACTTAGATAATCAATTAAACAAATAAATAAGTAGATAAGAAAATAAATGAATAATAAAAAATTCTATAGTAGTGTTCCTTTTCATTATCCTGTATTTCATACACCTACAAATATGCATACTACTTTGCACAAACTTTGCACTTCTGTGTCATTTAAAAGACTTTCATCAAAGAACAAACTGAGACTTCTAAAGACATTAAAGGTGAGCTCAACTGTAGAGGGAACAATGTCAGTTGTCCACAAACACACTCTCATCCATACAAAGACAGCATTTGCAAGTCAGAGGTATAATTAGAGTATAGTTCTCCAAATAGTGGAAAATACACAAGTTGGTTTTCATATTCACAGACAAAAAAGAGCTGTTCACATGGCAAATGCAGATAGTACTCATATTCCACAGTAAAGCATATCATGGAAAGTTTGTTAAGCCTTGCATTGATTTCAGAAAACCATACCCACAGAACAGAAGAGGCTCTCATAACACCCCACCTTGTAGATTTACCATTTTTCCTGTTTTGTCTCCAGTTGGAGTTTGTTCCAAGGCCTGCAGTGAGAGGACCAGAATCCCTCCGTGGACTGCCCTTGGCTGGACTGTGGATGCAGTGGGAGGTGGCAAGGCTTGCTCCAAGATTCCCAAAGATCTGTTTACTTTCCCCAGTACAGTTTTGGAGGTGCTGTTCTGCAGTGGGAAAATCCCAAGGCCTTTGACTGCCCAGCTCAGAAGCAGCTGCTAACTGTGCATGCATCCAGCTGAGCTTCAGGAATTCCAAGGCCTGTGGGCACCCTGGATGCTGGGTGCTGAAGTGGTGATAGTAGACATCTCATCTGCATTGCTACATACTGCTGAGGGAGAAGGTCTGCCCCCTGCCTGAGAGCTACCCTCTACTAACTTCTGACAAGGCTGCGACCAGGTCTGAAGCATTTTCCAAATATGGTGTCTGTCCAGAGGGAACCCATCTCCAGAATCTTTACCTCTGTGCTAACAACTGAGGTTCTGCAGTTGATACATTTTTGCTGGAGCAGTGGAGTGGTTGAATGTGAACTCTGCCTGAGGGATGAGATGTTTTGTTTCCAGCTCATCCAATTTCATAGAGTTCTCTTCTTTCAAGACAAGGTCTCATGTAGCTTAGATTGGCTTCAAAATCACTATGCCTTTAGAGATAATGTTGGATTCTGGGCCCTCTTGTCTCTCCCTCTGGAGTGCTGGGATCACAACTATGTACCAGCACTCCTGTGTATGGGCTGCTGGCTTTAACCCAAGGGTTTCTGCACAGGAGGCAATCACTCTACCAAACAGGTCACATCTCTTCTATGCCCTGGAAACAGTAAGTGACTTTACTTGTCCTTGACAATGAACTAGTTTGCAGAAATACAAATTTCACACATTGAAGTACTTGGCAGTAACTTTTGGGTATACCTGCTTTGTTTAATTTCTGCCTCCAAGTCATTGATATAAAGTATTTTTCTCTCTTCCACTAACAGCCAGTGGCAGGCAATGCTTTAAAATTTGTTATTTTTGCATAATTAGAGAATACATTTTTAAATACATGTTCATTTCATATTAAGGTTTTAATGCCATCCTCACACATCTTTTTCTTTCTATCTTATATTTTAATTAATTTTTAATTAATTATTTTATTTATTTACATCCCAAATGTTTCTGCCCTTCCCTACCCCCCTTCAGTGTTCTTCACCCCATTCCCCCTCCTCTTCACTTTTGAGAAGTTGCTCCCTCCCCCTCCAGGGCATCTCCCTTCCCCAGGGCATCAAGTCTATATAGGATTAGGCTTTCCCACTGAGGCAAAACAAGTCAGTCTTCTGCTCCATATGAGCCAGAGGCCTCAGAGCAGCTCATGTATGCTCTTTGGTTGGTAGCTTAGTCTCTGAGAGCTCCCAGCGGTCCATGTTAGTCAACCCTGTTGGGTTTCCTATGGGTTTGCCATTTTCCCCAGCTTCTTCAATCATTCCCATAACTCTTCCACAGGGATCTTTGACATCAAGGAAAGGCTGTGACAGGCCCAACTTGGGATCCATCCCATAAGTGGGCACCAAACCCTAACATTAATTATTACTGATGCTATGTTGTGCTTGCAGACAGGAGTCTAGCATGGATGTCCTCTGAAAGGTTCTATCAGTAGCTGACTGAGACAGATGCAGATACTTATTGCCAACATTATTTTTTACTTTAAAGATATTAGCTTAAAGTGCATAGTAATGACAACATCAAATTTTTATTTTCTTATCTTTTTTCTTTCATTACATTAGTTTGTTGAGTTTCAAGTTTCTTAATGATATGCTATGATCACACTCATTCCACAACACTTTGAGGCATTCTTCCTCACATCCCAATCTACCCAATTTTGTGTCCTTTTAAAAACACCTTTCAAGGCCAAGTTGTGCTATTCAAAATATTATTGGATGTGTGATCTTCTATTGGAAAGTAAACACACAGGGGGATACATTCTTAAAGAAAGCTGACTCTTTCTATGCCAGTAGTTAACAATTGCCAATGGCTTCATAGGCAGGGGTGGGACTGCATGCCCACCTACCATCTCCAAGCTAATATTTTGCCTGCCTTGAATTTGCACAGGTTCTATGCCACTCTATAAATTTTTCTTAAAATTTTTCACACCCTGACAAAGATAACAAGGGGATTTTGTGTTTTGTTACTTTTTTTATAAAATGTCTTCCAAAGGAACTTTTCAAGTTATTTTATACATTGAGGTGTTGAAATTATATACTACTAAGGTCTTTTTGGCCATAGTTGGGGCTACAGCAGTTTCCAAAATCAAGCCTACTAAATCCAGGCTTAATTTGGCCCTAGATGTGACATGGCCTAGGTTTGAAAGCACCACTTAAACTAGCTAAGGCATTTTACCCGATAGATCCATACTTACAATTAGCATGTTCTATGTTTTAGACCAAGTTTCCCCAACAAGTATAATTTAGAGAATTAACTCGTGTACACACCGATATCTTAAGTATTTGTTGAAATTGAATTTTCTTTATGATTTTTGGATGCTAATGCCTACCAATTTAGGGTGACCTATATATTCTCCACTGTTTTGGATCCTCATTTTGTTTTTTAGAAAAAGAGTATCTCTACTATATATCAAGAAAAACATTAAAAATATTAAATAAAATTTTGTAGTGAGTGTAAATAATCTAGCGAGGAGTTTAGCACTTAAAATGAGTTTCATGGCCCAGTGATTCCCAAGATTCTGTCATCCATGAAAACACCATCACTCTTAAATTCCACCAGTGGTTCTTATTACACCGTAGAATACACTCTTAGTCAGAGCACAGCGGTGGAATTTCTTTATTTAGAAAACTCTTCAAATTTCTAAACGGAGATGTATTTCACTCCTGGCTGGTTTCCTTTTCCTGGTACAAATGGTTTCCATGGTCTGCTGTGTCAATTTTTCTCAGTTGTATAATATATACCTCTTTAATGGGAAACATTAAACATGGTACACCTTAAGGCACAACTGCACAATTTGCAAAGTGTTCTTTCCATCTGGAACATGTTATACACTCTTTACTTAATTTTTGTGAAGACTAATTAGATTAGCATTTACCTAATTAAAGTGCTCTTAGTTGCAAAACAAAAACAACTCAAGCAAGAATGACTCCAACTTGTAGGAAAGATAATCCCTTTCGATTTAACAGCACCATTGAGCATCTCCTTGTGATTCTTAGTTCTGCCCTGGGTTTTAGATATGGTCATAGATTTTTGGTACAGGAAATGACCTGCTCCAATTCTGGTGAAAATAATTCTATTAAGAGTTTGGGTGGAAAATTATAATTAATACCTAAAGTAGTACAAAGGCTGTGATTAGAAATATTTGGCAATAAGGATCTTAACTGATACATGTGTGGACAGGTAAGTTGCTCGGTAGAAAACTAAAATCTTTCCCATTGAGAGAATGAATGAAAATGAAACACTAAGAGATGATAGCGGGTGAAGCTGAGATTCAGTCAATTAAATGGCTCTGGAGTGGGCATGAATGTGAGGATCAGAAGAGAAAATAAAGAGGAAGGGTCATGGAAAACAATGGGGGGTGTCAGTGAGGAACTGTATCAGAAGAGCAGCAGACATAAGACATGGCGAGCCAGGGAAACATGACTTCTTGATTCTTATTCCCCAAGGTGTGTGAAGATGATAGAGAATTGTGAGGTATAATTAGGTAGGCCTTTTGACATGGATAAGATCAACAGTAAAGGAACAAAGGTGGATGAAGAGGATTCTGGGATATGCTGTTAAATTATCTGCTGTGGTCAACAGTATTAATCTACTTTAAGAAGAGAGAACTCACTGATGGCCATTTTATTTTGGAGATTATTTTGAAGGTTAATTGAAAATTATCTGCTGACAGGGGACCATGTAGGATAGAAAGCACAGAAAGGAGTATTTGAGCATCTTGGAAAATGTACATAAAAGGTTCTGTTTATAGACATCACAATCCAGACAGAGCCCCCAAGATGCCAGTTAAATGAATCTCATGGCTGTTTTCCCATGATCCTAAGTGTTTTCATGCTCTGCCATGATCCTCATCTTTCACAGAAGTGGGATGACTACAGAATCCACAAGGGCTCCATCTCCCATCGTATGATTCAGAAGGGAGATGTTTTCATCAAACTCGTCAAATTAAAATCATAAATCTCTCTCAGATCCAATTAGATTATACATCTCCACCTGAGCCCTGCACATGGGGCCATCAAAGGCCATGTGCTGAGAGCTTTTACCAAGGCTCTATTATTGTGTGCCTGACTCTAATTATACATCAAAATTATTTTTCTCATAAACTATTAGGAATTTAAACTTCTCTGGGTTATTGTTTTCTTCAGGGTGGCAGCTCATTTTGTGAGTGAGTTATATGTGATGGGTGGCAGATGTTTGTTCACATGCATGGTTGATGTACAAGTGTATGTGGTAGGGAGGTATATGTGCCTGTGAATAATTTAGAGTACAGAAGAGGATGTCAGGTGTATTATTTAATAGCTATAAGGTCTCTCACTGAGGACTGAGTACATGGTGAAACTATCTAGGTGATCCTCTTGTCTCTTTGTGTCCCTGATAGCACTGGGGTCTCATGTACACATGGCCACATCCAGCAGTCTGTGTCTTCTTCTTTTTTTTTTTTTCACTTAAAAGAATCATCTTTATTTTTTTCCAACTTTTATTAGATAATTTTTTCATTTACATTTCAATCATTATCCAGAAAGTTCCCTATACCCTCCCTGCTCCCGGCCCTGCTCCCCTACCCATCCGCTCCCACATCTTGGCCCTGGCGTTCCCCTGTACTGGGGCATATAAAGTCTGCATGACCAAGGGGCCTCTCTTCCCAATGATGGCCAACTAGGCCATCCTCTTCTATATATGCAGCTATATCCTCACTTTGAACTGGAAAAGAGAAGGGGAACTGTGATAAACATTTTGCAGGCATACAAAAGGAATCCTTTCTAAGAACATGCTTGCTTTTGAAAGGGCATTCTATCATCCTGAAGGTAAACATTCTGATATGGGTAGTACTTCTTTGTTTTCATTTCATGATGTTTGATTTCAGGATGAATAAGCTATGAACATCTTAATGATAACTTCTGAAGAAATTTTCACACTAACAATGGGAAATAAGTATGTAGATGATCATTTAGTCACAATTGAATATTTCCAATGAGAAAAAAAAACACAACAAAGAATAGACACTGCTCTGGGCAAACAAACATATCAAACAATGTTTGTATCATTTACCCTCTGAAAATTGACCATGGAAAGAGACATTGTGTGTATAAGAATATCTAACAGCTAAACCATTGATAGCATCAGCTGCTGACAAAGAAACACAACGCTTCTTTAATTCACAGCTGATGGGAATATAAAATAAAAATATCTACATCCAAGGAAACACCTTGTTATAGAAAACTTAGGAATTTTGTTTCTGATGATCTGAAAATTTTGCCCACACAAGAACCTGCCTTTTCATTTGTGGACATCCAAACTAGAGTCAAGCAAGGTGTCATTCAAACTCTGAATGGAGAAGCATGGCAAGATAGTTTCTAGGTAAGAATATATACACTGCAGGGAAGAGGACCTGAGTTCAAATGTCCAACATAAATGTAGGAGTTGAGTGTGCATGTAACTTCAGCATTGCTGGGCAGAGACAGAGGTAGGTGAATCTCTAAAGGTCACTGATTTTCCAGCTTATCTAAAATGGAGAACTTTTCATTCAGTGAGAGACCCTGTTTGAACAACAAGACCGACCTTGATAGAAGAAGATACTTGATGTCCCACATTGCCATCAAGTTTGCACACACACACTGGAATGTATATAATATACATATGAACACATATGTGTACAGACTCATGAACATAAACATACATATTTATTCACAGATTCATAGGAGTATAAGGTAGAGAATAATGAAGGAAGGTTTTCAATATTGACCTCTGACCTTAAAAAGAAACAGAGGTTCCAGCATTTGGGAGGCAGAAGCAGGTAGATTTCTGAGTTCAAGGCCAGCCTGGTCTACAGAGTAAGTTCCAGGACAGCGAGGGCTATACAGAGAAACCCTGTCTCAAAAAAATCAAAACCAAACCAAACCAAACAAACAAACAAAAAAATCCAAAAAACAAAAAACAGAGGTTTGTAGAAACAGACTTGAAGACTAGTGTAGAAAACATGTCTGCTAAGTCTAGGGTACCTTCTAGTGACAGAAAGAAAAGCAGCCAACTCACCAGTGTATATAACCCATAAGCACAGTCTAATCATGAGCAGAAAAGTCTGGAAGTGAGGGTTCTCCTCAGAATATCTGGTCAGTTCCTCAAAACTGTGATATCTGAGAAAACACAGAAAGTCTGAGAAGCTCCCATAGCTGTGAGGAGTCAAAGGTCTATGGTGACAGCATCAAAGGCATTGAACAAGGTCATCAGCTACCAACCATTGAATCAGGATATCTTAACAATAGGTTATTGAAGGGAGTCAATACTATTTTCCTATTTGTTTGGCATATACCATGAAGTGGAAATTCTCAGTACTGCATTTGTAAATTTTAAAAATGAATGATCCTAAAATAATGAAATGTAATTAAAAATAATTTAAATATCTATCCCTCAAAGAAAGCAACCAAACTAACACTGGCCTTTAAAATATGAATTGGGGGTCCAAGTCAGCTCTCATGATAATAGCATACATGCTATAGATTGAGGCTACATAGAACACTGTATATGGAGTCATCCTTTTGACCCCAAATGGTTCAAAGGAGCCTGGATCAGACTGAGCTGAATGGTGGAGTCCGTGATAACTTTGGAATGATACAGTGTCTGTTTGGTGTTTTCTATCTTTTTCTATTCTGTGCTACACTATGCCTAACTGGAAATTTCAAGACAAAGTTATACTAAAACAACGAAATCACAGTCACCTGGTAGAGTGACCATGCTGACAGAAAGCAAGCATTGTCAAAAAATAGTGAAACTTGTCCTAAGGATTAAAATGCAAGCTCTACTGATAACAGGTGTTCCTTCATCCCTGTAGATAGACCCTGTATCAGCAAGACCCTCCGAGCACCCTCAGCAATTGAGGGTTCTGAAGCCAGCAGCCCAAATCGAAGCTGGATGTATGTTTTTGCAGGTGGCTTGCCAGTGGGAGTCTGAATTCTTTCTGCTTGGTCCACATCAATTCTTCTGAAACTCTGCCTGTTTGGAAGCTGCCAGCTTTTGTAACAACAGAGGACTCTTTTTAAAAAGTGCTGACCCACAATTTATCAAATTATCCTGACTGAAATTCTACTTCCAAATAAAAGAGTCAAGAGTGAAGGAAAATATTTATATGATTAAACATGGAGTTGGTTTGTACAGTTCTCCCCTGTTTAAACATCTGAAATTTGTCAGCTAAGCTTTCTTACTGATAACCTACCTGCAAAGATGTTTCTGAGACCTCTCTGTTCCTTTGTATGGTCTATACAAACTATAAATAGATTCAGCATATAGATTAAAATTGTTAATTTTTACTATCTTTTGCCTTAGATTTGGAAAATAATGGTTCTTTTGAATATTGAATCTAAACCAACAAAGTTTATTTTTTGCTATGTATGTTTCTCAATTGTCTTTTTAACCATTACTGTAAACTTAGATCATAGAAGTTCAGAGACTAAGAAGCATGGTTAAGGCCTGCTACTGAATGGTTCTTAGGTGTACGTTCTGAAAATTCAGGTTCTGTAGTTGAAATTGATGAGGCAAGATAGGCAAGAAAGGAGGGCTGGAGGGGGAAAGGAAAGGAACAATTGAGGGAGGGAAGGACTTAGGGAAAGGAAGGGAAGGAGAGGGGAGAGAAGGGAAGGGAAGGAAAGGGAAAGGGAAAGGAAAGGAAGAAAGACAAGGAAGGGAAAGACACAGGGAAACAGGCAGATGTCTGTTTCTCACTCTTTCTCTCCCAGTGGCTCTGTCAGGCATAACTAGTTAAGTACTTGCATCAACATCTGAGCTCATTACCAATGTATAGGATATTCCATCTTTAAATACTATGCATTTGATTGTTATCTTGATGCTACTATTTGATGTTATATTGATTCTACTATTTGAGCTAATGATAATAATTAGAAATGCAAATTTTAAATATTAAAAAGTTTGGGGGTACAAGAAGTTGAAAATTTAATAAGTATTTTATATATTGAAATTTAATGAATCACTTCAAACACAATCATATAACATCTTTATGTAAAAAAGAATCTTATTTAGTGGTGGTTGTGATGAACAGTTTCTTCAAAATTTTAAGTACTGTAGAAAAGAACTAGAGTATATAATTATTATCTTTTACAGTAACTTGTTTAATTAGTATTATACTGAGAATTAACATTTAAATTGTATGTTGAATATATTATCTTTTAAATGTACTTTTGTTTTCAGTGTTTCAAGAATAAATTAAGAATTATTCAGCTATTTAAGATGAATTTAAATAGAAGCAGCAGCCTTAGTGTGTGATCAAAACATAAAGAGGAAAAATCCAAAGTCACAGATAACAAATATTGATTTTTTTAAAGAATATTCCCCATTATGCATCTGTTTGAAGACATGGTAACCAACATTAGCAGATGTTTTCGGCACTGTAAGTTTGATATGTCAACAGATACTCAAACTGTTCCATTTCACAAATGCCAATAATTAAGGCATTGGAGGGTGAAGTTCACCCAAAACAGCCTACAAGCATTATATGCTCATGTTCTCTCAGCAGCTACATCTCTCACGATCAACAAAGAAGGACCAGCATGCACTCTTAATAATCATTTTAAAAATGGCAAGAATAAGTCTCAGAGTATGCAAGAATTTCTTTCTTGAAAATACTTACATTTTAAGATAAGTAAGTTTGTTAACAGTTTAAGGTAGGAAGAAGGAATATTAACCAAGAAAGCATAAAAGGATGAAATTAGACAGAGTTCAGAAGCAAGGAAAGCTTCACTCAGAGCCTCTAGGCATCTGGAGGAGACCAGAGAGCTGGAGCTGTGAATTAAGCATTGGGCTGAACTGTGAGCTACAGGTTAGTCAGCATGGACTCTTAGGAGTTTCATTTTCCATCTAAGGATTATGACTCTGAACCACTTGAATAAAGAAGAAAACAAACAGGCACCAAGAGCTTTGGGTACTAGACATAACTTCTGATGGGTGACAGGGGTGAGTCTTGGTCAGTGAACTTGTATAACCAGTGAGTCCAAGTGATCTCATGCAGAAGTCTTATAAGCCCAAAAAAACCATCATGACCGTGATATTCACACAGGATTTTCCTGGAATGGAAGAATTCAGGAAGACTGATTTCTTGGGCACTGGATTAATAACGATTTGAATAAACAGCTCAGAGTATCTGGAAGGAGTTGGTAAGATCTGGGGCTGTGTCAGTTCCAAAGAGATGGAAAACCAGGCTCTCCCTCTTGTAAGGGCTTCCCCGAAACCTAATTTTTCTTACACTGAGCAAATTAACCAATAGACCGTGATTTCTCGCAGTCAGAATCAGCAGAGATATTCTGATATTCTGGCCAAAAGCCTCAAGTGTCTGTTTCAGTCATTGTAATTTAAGAAGGCAGGCTTAGATTTTAGAATCAGTCTTTTTTTTAGCTTATATAATTAACATACCGAGCACCTTAGAAATGGCTGACCAGCATCTTTATTTCAGAATGGCCGGGCTCAGACTTGCTAACATGCAAGTGTATCAAGGTCCTGAGGCTCTAAGAGGTATTTTAGAAGGTGTCTTGATGGAAATTCTTAGCAGACCTTATTCTTCTTGGCTGCAGCCAAGGCTGATCATTTTTTTTTCCCAAGGAAAGCTGTAAAATGAACACTGTATGGATAGAAAACTAAACAAAGCTGCCAATCACAGCCTACTGTCATTGAAAGCAGATCTTCATCTTCATAGCTCATCACACTCAGTGGTAAAACTTTTTAGTACAATTTGTTCCATTCACTCATAGAAGAGGAAAATAATACTCCCTTAGGAGCCATGTAGTCTTTATCTCTTCCCATCTTGACTATTTTACCAACTCCACTTCCTCTAGGAGAAAACAGGACATGGGGGCATGGTGCATCTGGTGGATTCTGTTGAGCTGAGTGCTGCATGTGTAGATGTGTCCTGATGTGAACATCAAATGAACACGGGACTGAAGAAATGGATTCTCCTGTCTGCTAATTGAACTTTACAAGACATTAGTACATGTTTCACTAGGGCTTAGAAAAAGACTAAAATTTTGGTTAGTGTTGGTTTCCTAAATTCTCTAGTCAAGTCTATCAAATTTGATATCTCTTTCTTTCAAATTAAGCTTTAAAATGACTACCAAATAACAGGTTCTTGGTTATTTGAAAGTCCATAACAAAAGTTTGAATGGAATGTGGTGTTATACCCCAAGCAAGCTATTATATATTTGAGGAATCTGATAAAACATAGATAAACTGAGTTCATAAATCAAGTTAACATTCTTATAGTTCCTTTGCCCTGGGAAAATTATACCTAGAAGTAACAGATAAATTATTCAAGGAAGTATTTTCAAGAGTTTGATGACCTTGATGATGATGGCTTGTATGTGGGGAGAGGTGGTGGGTGTTGTTAGCTGCACACACATGCTTCTGAATTCACCAGAAGTGTGTAAGGGTGTGGAGGACAGACAGCCTGCATATTCACTTCCTTGCCTGGGGCTTCTTCCAATAGAGAACTATAAATGTTCTCACTGGCTCCATTTCCTTTGTAAAAAACAAACAAACAAACAAACAAACAAACAAACAAACAATGTGTAGAAACACCCAACTCAAAGATGCCATTTGGCTTTAGACAACAAAAAATGCCAATGTGTCCCATTGGTCTTTTCAAAGCAATCAGTGAAAATGACACCATGGACCTACGAAGGTGTAGGATTCTCCCAAAAACAATTAACATCTCGGCTGTAAAATACTTCAAGGCTTTTCTTCTAGCTTTAGCTGCAGGTTGAAGCATGAGTTCAGACTTTGCAATTTTTAAGAGTTACTTTATTTTTTTATTGTTCATATACTAGATATTTCTGAAACTCAGACAATGATGTCCATTGCCATAGAAGTACCCCTTAAAGTTGTTCCTACCACACCCTTATTGCTTCATGGTCTCTGCTTAGACAAGAACATATCTGCCTCTGCTTATCTCAGGGAACTGAGTCAGATCTAATAACTGTTTACAGATTGAACAGGGGGCAAAGGGCACTCACAGACTCCAGGGTCTTCTGCTAGCCACACTGGCTTGCTTACAGAATCCATTTCCCATTTGTTTTAGATTAACCTACTGGTTATCTAGGGCAGTGACTTTGTTCCCTCTTGGAGACATTGCTAGTGCCTGGATATATTCTGTTTATCATGCTATTGAGGGCAGGGTGTGGCTGAATAACTGGTATGGAACCAATATCTTGAGCAAAGCCAATCTGATCTAAACTGTTCATGGATCTGGAGTTGCATAACTCAGATGAAGCCTGAAGACTTCAAATTCAGAGCAACCATTCCTAGGGGATTTTAGTTTGTAATTACACATTATATATATATATATATATATATATATATATATATATATATATATATATATATATATATATATATCTCCAGTATGTATGTATTCACATACACACACATGAAACAACATGTACTTTATATAATTTTATTTAGAGACATTTACCTGTTAGTCAGATATTTTAAAAATATTTTAATTAATCTTTTGAGAATGTCATACAATGTAGTTTGATTACATTTACTCCTGATCCTTCCATGTAACTCATGTCTCATTTTTATTTTAATAACCCATTCACTCCGGTCTGTGCTGTCCTTATCTTCCTGATGTGGGGGTCATATCCTGTAACATTGTCTACTTACTAAGAGCCAAGTCCTTGAAAAAAGAAAAAACTAGTTCCTCCCCAGAAGCCATTAGCTGCCCATAGGTCTCAGTTATGGGTGGGGACCAATAAAGCCCTTTCTATGCAATGCTAGAATGTGGAGGAAGTTGATTTTATGGAGGTCCTGTGCAGAAAATTACAGGTGCTCTGAGCTCATGAGTATATAAACCCTGACTAGTGCGAAGGACACTTTTCACTATGGCAGTCTCCCCGTTCCCCCTACAATCTTTCCATCATTCATCCCCCTCCACCTGGACAATCCCTGAGCCTTGGAAAGTGGAGATGGAGATGTATCTTTTGTGGCTGACCACTTTATCAATTTCTACTGGCTTCACTAGCTATGAGTTTCCAAATTAGCCACTATCCACTGCACAAGGAACTTCTCTGATTTCAAGTCTTCCTATGTACAGAGCCATAGTGCAGAAACAGCATGGTATCGATCAAAAAACAGATCTTTAACAAATGATGTTGGGTCAACTGTAAGTCTACATGTAGAAGAACGAAGCTTGATCTTCCTCTCTCTCCTTGCACATACATCAGTGATGCACTTTATGACTTGGTCTATGTGGTTCATGAAAAGCCAGTAAAACAGCCTTGGCAGAGTGTGTGGATTTGTCTGTCTGTAGTAAGACTTGCACAGGGAAATGGCTTCTCACATATAAGAAATGATCCAGAGCCTAGGCCACAGTGTCTTCCTGGCCGTGCTCCATCTCAGCAAGGCCCTGCTTCCTTTTATCTACTGTGTTCATATTACAAACCGGAGAAGGAAGCAGCCCACCAATCAATGACCATGTTGTCTGTTTGGGCAGAACCTCTGTTTGGAACTAGATGCCTGGGATTTGAACTGAGATCTTTATGCTTGTATAGAAAGTACTTTATAAACAGGGCCATTTCTCTAATACAAACAAGAAAAGTGCTTAAAGCTTATATTGTTTTTCCCTTCATTTAATTTTAGAAGGCAAGACCGTCTCTTAATTCCAGATGACTTTTGAGCCACCTTAAAAGGCTCTAGTTTCCTACAAGTTCCCATGGGAAGAAGCTAAAATCTCTGGCTCGGTGATTAGCTCACACCTGAAGAAAAAATACACCAGAAGCTTAGAGGGGAAACTCTTCAATCTTCAAAACAAACAAACAAACAAACAAACCCCCAAACAACAACAACCACCCCAAAACCAAACAAGTGAAAACACACAAAAACAAAAAAGTTGGAGGTAGCCCATAGAACCTTCCTACTTTGTTAACCCTAAGCCCTGAATCTGATAGCTATCTCTAAATTACAGGTGGCCAGCTCATCAGCCTTAGCAGGAGTGTAGCCTTTGTTGCACAAGTGTGACTCAAAGCATAGTTTTGCTTTTGGCTTGTGTATAACTTTGAGGGATTACAGAGAAACTACACTTCCTTCTATCTTAGTGGCACACAAGCAGTGCAGAAACAAGCAGCTGAAATACCTGTGCTTTCTGAGTCATAGCCAGCACTCGCCCAGCTGATTCTTTTGCACTTACTCTCAGGCTTGTGCCAGTCAGGGGAGATCAGTTCACTTCCACCAGCACTTGCACATGGAATTGTGATGGATAAATGGCTGAGATTAAAACGAAGTGTGAGCAATTAATCAACCTAATACATAACAGAGGAAGATATAGAAATATGAAATTCTTTTAAGATGTTCAGATTAACTACCAACAGTGGAAGAGATGGGACACAGAGTACTAAATAAAAACAAACAAACAAAAATAACAGAAATATCTCAAAGTGTCAAAATATCTCAAAGTGGCACCTTACTTACAGACTTCCAGAACCTCTTGAGGAAAGACAGCAGCAACAACAACAACAACACACAGCCCCTCCTCCCAAATGCTTATCAAGGAACAGCAGTTTGAGAATTATCAAGAGTTACATCTCTCTGGTTCTCTACATGCTATTTGTCTGATTCTTTCTATAAAATATAATCTTCACTAGTGTTAACAAAGGGAGGGATCTGGGAGGCTGAGAGGAGGGAGAAGATAAAAGGGGGGGCAGAATCTGGTGTGGGAGGAGATGGGGGAGTTCAGAGGGTCAGGTGATTGAAAGGACATGTGTAGCAGTGGTAGATGGGGAACTGGAACTAGCCACTGGGAAGTCCCAGATACCAGGGAAGCAAGAGGTTTCTAAGACCCGGTGAGGATGATATTAACCCAAAACACAACACCAGGGAGATAGAACCTGTAAAGACCATATCCAGAGGATAGGTACAGGCCTCAGTTGAAAATGGAGCCACCTACCCGTATCAAAATTTTAACCTAGAATTGTTTCTGTCTAAAGAAAATATAGTGATTGGGTGGAGCTAAGACTGAAAAAAAAAGCCATCCAGAGACTGCCCCACCTAGGGATCCATCCTTTCTGCACACACCAAACCCAGACATTATGACTGTTGCCAAGAAGGGCTTGCTGACAGAAACCTGGTATAGCTGTCCCATGCAAGAGGTTCTGCCAGAGCCTGACCAATACAGATGCAGATGCTGTCAGCCAACTATTGTACTTAGCTAAAGGACCCCAAGGGAAGAGTTAGTGGAAGGACTGAAGGAGCTGAAGGGGATTGCAACCCCATAGAAAAATAACATTATCAACTAACTGGACCCTCCAGACCTACCAGGGACTAAACCACCAACCAAAGAATACATGTAGAGGTACCTCATGGCTCCAGCCACAGGTATACCAGAGGATTGCTTTACCTGACATCAACAGGTGGGAGGCACTTGGTCTTGTGGTGGTTCAATACGAGGATGGCCCATAGCTCTAATTAAAGTAATTTCTAAGACTGAAAAGTTATGTATTTGAGGCCAGCCTGGGCTATATGGCAAGATCCTACTTCTTCCCAAGCAATTATATAAATAAAATTAAATAAAATAAAGAAAATCACTACTACTACCATTAACAAAAGCTGTGTTAAGAATATTTCATTGCATCTGAAGAGGTTATTCAGTGGTAAAGAACATTGGATGCCCTTCATGAGGAACTGAGTTCAGTTCTCAGCACTCACATGGTGGCTTCCAAACAGCTGTAACTCAAGTCCCAGTAGATCTGATGCCCTTTAGTGGTATCCTTGGGCACCTGCATACACATAAGCTCATTTAGGTCCATGCACACAAACACATAAATACAATATTTACATCTTTAAAAATAAGGAGTACTCCAATATTTGTGAGACTTCATCACAATGACTCTACAAGAAAACCCAGAAAGATTTCTTTGAACACAATATACTCAGGATTGACAGTGGCTAGCAGATAGGAAACAGTGAGCACTATGTAACTGTGTAATCTGCTTATTGATCACAGTGTTTCTAAGAGACTGATTCATTTCCCCAATCAGACTCTGTTATTTTCATTAACTGAAGAGCAAGTCTGTGGCTCAAGAAACTACATGTCCTTGGTATACTCATTTGCAACCCTACCATGATTACACAGACAGACTCGGGTCCCCTTTTTGACCATTAAAGATTCCACAAGCCTAGCATTCAGTAGCCACCAGTTAAAATGACTATTAGACATCACAGTAGGCCACTGTCTCCCATTGTCTCAGAGATTCTGGAACAAGAATAAATGGTTATTGTATCCAGTTACTTCTTGTATGGTGTAGAACAGATGCAGAAATGGTATGTAAAGGTATAAAAGTATGTACCAAAAGATGGGATTCTGGGTTGGAAGAAAAGCACTGAACAGCTCACATCAGTGTTGCTGGACAAGCATTTGACCAGAGAATGTGCCTGAGGTTTCGATGGTGTTTTTACATTAGAAAGTAAAAGCTCATGTGTGCCATAGGTGTGTTCTTAATATGATTTGGAAACTGCCAACATGGACTTTAGCTAAGAAGCTAAACATGGCAGCTGTTTTCCTTTAGCTTCATATAAAGCAGCAGCAGGCCAAAATGTCCTAGAGAAGGAGTTAGCCAGTCCTATGTACAAAGGGCCATTTTCTCAATGTGTTTCATTCTGTGACAACCAGGGTCTGTGTCTCTTCTACTATCTCTACTATGGTCAAAGCCAAGGTGTGAGGCAGGCAGTATGACTAGTCTTCTATTTGTGGACATTGAAACTTATATATAGCTGACTTTACATATATAAGAGTGTAATATTTACCTTTTAATTTGAAAAGCATTAACCAGTAACCCAGTTCCCAGACTGTTTGGAAATACACAGTTGTCTGGACTAAATCTGAATTAAAGAGGGTGGTTAGTTTTCAGAGATAAAGTCTTCTAGGCATGTAAAATTATCATCTGCCTTTCTAGTTATCAAGAATGTCAGGATATATTGAGAAGATTAAATCCACTGGGGTTTAAATTTGTGGGGTTCACTTTCACCTAATGACTGAGCGCTTAAGAAACTTGAGGCTCTTGTTTCTCAACCACCGGAAAGGCCAACACAGCAGTGGAGAAGAGTCATGTACAGCTTCCAAGTAACTGTGGATTTGGGTTTTAGAACTGACTTGAATTTGATTCATAAAAAGCCAACAGAATGTTTAAAGTGTGCTGCAGTTTCAAAAGATTCCAATTTGAATCCACTTCAGCCAACAGGTGAACAAGCCTAACCTACAACCAGAAGACTCTCACCAACACCCAGCAAGGCCCAAGAAGAGCCACCAAGGGGATTGCCCACTTGGGATGAAGTCTCCTGCTTCACACAGGTTCAGTATCCCAGTGAACCCCTGGACTAGACTGAGGTCCAACACAAGCCTTCTTTCAGGCAACTGTATTGGTGATGATTTCTTGAAGAGTAGCAGCTGGTGTTTATGGAAAATCTTGGTAGTTGTCTGCATTAGCATATTCCATAGCAGAGCTTGTTCTATGCTCTGAAGGTGGTAGTGCTCTTAGAACAGAAGGATATCCATGGACAGCAATTGAAGTTGACATGGAGCACAGTATAATGAGCCCCACCCTGGATTATTAAAATTAAATGTTTGCTGACTCTAAGCAAGGACTATCCTTCACTGAGTGTCATGAATTATACTGGGGAGACTCAGTAAAACTGGGCAAAATGCAAAGCCAGGATTTTCTCGGTCACACCCGGCTGCAGGGTCATTCTTAAAGAATATAGCGCAAAGGTCTTTACCTCTCTTAAGTGACATGTCCAATATTGCCACTCAAGCCCAGCTACCGGGACCCCTAGTGCTTTCTCATAAAATGGTTTGTTCTTAAAGAATTAAGATTTTTGACTACAGAACATATCTTTTTCTCTTTTGAAAATATGAGCTCCAGCCAATCAGAAATAAATTGACAATGGGTTGGTTATATGATTAAAGGGAGCCCATGTGATCATTTGTGGTAATCACTCACCCACCATGCTACATGGTGCCTACTGTGGATTGCAATTGGTTCCTCTCCAGTGGGTTTTTCTTGTTCTGCAGATATCACTGCTCAGCCTTCTCTGAACTACTTTTCTAAGTGATGTCCATTCATGAACTGCTCTTGGCTCAGAAAAACTGTTACATTTAATTTGTCACAATGTTTTCTTTTTTCAGTGCCTCTCCGTTTTGTTTGCATTCCATTTATTTTGGCCTAAAGTGCAACGAAACACAGAGTGGAAAGCTGGAGTAGATATGTGTGCCTTACAGGAAGGTCCCTTCTCCAAGGAGGACAAGCCCACTGCTCAGTGTATTTGATGGCCACAGTTCCCTGGGACTATGCTATGTAATTTTCATCCACATAGCAAAAAGCCACATTTTTTATGTACTGTAAACTGTGGAATTAAAAACTCTATGAGTATGGAAAATTGAGCATTGAATCCAAAGTAGCCTATTAAAGAAATCTAACTGGACTCTAGCCCATCTAGATGGTATTTCATCCCTAAAAGTGGAAGGGACTTTTGTTCTATTTCGTCATAATGTACCCAAGGCAGAAATGACAGATCTACACCTGCAGGTCCTTTAAAACCACTGTCAGCACCACTAGAAAAGTGTGACTTTTAAAGGTATTTGCTTAGCCTGTGGGTTTCTGTAAATCTAAACCGTTTTGCTAAAGTAAGCAGAGCCAAGGAAAAGGAGAGGAATTTGTTTCAAATGACCAAACTGGAAAAAATGACCAGAAACCCCTGGCCATTTCTTTTAAAGCCTGTGTTCTCCTATCCATCATTTATGGGCCACTTGGGAGAGGAAAGAAAGGATACTTCAGACTCTGGAGAGGCAGTAGCCGCATTAATGGAGCACCAGAACACATGGAGGAGGCATGGAAAGCCACTGGCAGCCCAGCCCTGACATAAACTCTGTTCCAGCCGTCCTCATTTCCTCTTGTCTCTGACTCATTCATGGTTTTGAATTCTGGTGATAAAAATGCTGACCCAAAGGGAAACTGGACACATGGAGATTTCCTGCATTTTGAACTTATGAAACTAGGAGAAAATGTAAAGCAATAAGATGAAAAGATCATGTGTTCACCACCATTATCAAATATTATTGTTTATTATGGCTTTGCATGACTTCACCCTTATTTAATTGTTATATAGTAGTCTGTACCTCTTATTGCATTATGGGGAAGAGTATATGGCAAAGGTTAAAAGATGTGTTAAAGTACATCGTAATTTATAATTTTTAAAAATAAAGAATTATGCTTATTCATGTCTAGGGGAAGTCTTATCACTACATCTCTTATGTGAAAGACACTCAAAATACCTTCATTATCATCCCCAGTCACCATTTCTATTAAATGACATTATCATAAGAGAACATCAGGAACTATTGTGATAATCATTATAAAAGTAAAAGAGAATTGATTCCAAGGCTTGCTAAGGTCTTACAAGTGAAACAAATGAAGCCAAGAATATAATTAAACAGACTATGAAGTATGAATTTCTCTTTCATAAAATGGAGATAGGATCAGCATGCATGGATGGAGATCAGTTTCAAGGATAGCCTAACAGCTTTTACTCAAGTCTGTCACACGATCCTTTGGTATAATGTGTTTGGACCAAGAACTTGAATAGTCAAGCAACTCTTGGTAGGATAGCCTCTATGAACATATAATTTTAAATTACACACTGTTATTTAGCAATGTTTTATGGCAGAGTCTCACTGTAGATAAAGAACTGTGCATTTTCTTATATGTTATAGCTTTTGTTTTTTTTATCAGAATCCATAGTCTACCTTTTCACAATTATTTTTTGGAAATTTCTGTCTGGAAACACATACACACACTCACAGGCACACACACACACACACACACACACACACACACACACACACAGTTTGTTGTTGTTTGTTGTTTGTAAATGTTTGTTGCTAGGTTTCATATACTTATAGTTGCACAAACATTGGTATGTACATTAATCTATACAATAAAGTACTAGCTAAGTACATTATATTTTTATGGTATGTGGAGGTCTTTGCATAGAACACACAAAGGAATTATAAACAAAGAAGCCAAATAATCCTGATATAGATATATAAATATAACCTAGCCCTTGGGGGTTGATTGCTGGAAGTAACACATCAATCAGTTTGGACTGTGCTTATACAAAGAACTGGTGAAGCTGACACCTGGGAGTGACTACTTCGAAGTATAGGCTAACATTTGCAATTCCAATATATAGAAACCTTAAAACTGTCCCATCCTAAAGATTTTAGAATGGAATGAAGCAAAGTCAAAATTTGAAACAGGATGTTTTATGTCTTCAATACAAAGTTTCTAGAGCTAAGAATAATGGCTTGTGTGGAAGATTAGCTTGTGGAGTATAAGTCAAGGAGAAATGCATTGTCTTCCAGCCAAGGATTTTTTTTTTTGAGACAGGGTTTCTCTGTGTAGCCCTGGCTCTCCTGGAACTCACTTTGTAGACCAGGCTGGCCTCGAACTCAGAAATTCGCCTGCCTCTGCCTCCCGAGTGCTGGTATTAAAGGCTTGTGCCACCATGCCCGCCCCCAGCCAAGGATTTTTATACTATTCTTTGAATGATTTCCTACACACACACACACACACACACACACACACACACACACACACACACACATATATATATATATATATATATAACCAGACCTATATACATATGTGTGTGTATGTATGTATGTATGTATGTATGTATGTATGTATGTATGTGTGTCCTACATACGTATATAAATATGTATATGAGGTGTGGGACCATCCATTGGGGGGGGCATGGAAACCTCTAAGTGACCATGGTTCTAAAGAAGAGTGACTGCCCATCATCCATCCACCATTAGCTGACAAGAGCTCCTCAGAAGTTTCCTCAATCTGAGGTGGGATTTTAATTGACTTGATCTTGCAGAGATCTTGTGCAGATAACCACTGCTATTGTGTGTTCATGTGTGCAGCAGCCAAGCCCTATCAAGAGGACAGCATCTCAAAGTCCTTTCTGCCTTCTGACCTTTGCATTCTTTTTGCCCCTGTGAACTTTGAAATGCATTCTATAATTTTAAAATAATGAAATATCTCTCTACATCCAAATGTTTTCCTCCTCCTGCCTTCTCTTAAGCAATAAATAATGGGTTGTCACTGGATCTTTGGAATCAGCATTATTGTTTAAATGGTTTAGCGATCACAGTCAGAGCACTATGCAGTAAAAGTTACTTGGAAATGAATTTGGAACACAGTGTTGACGTGAAAAATGATTTGATTTTCTGGGAAGTCAGCAGTCATTATGGAAAATACTACTTTAAGGACTTTTTGGTTAAGAAAAGTAAATTCCAGAAATAAAGATCATGGACATGTGGATTTTATTAGAAGATGGTGTGAGGTGCTTGAAGAGACCAAAGGTTTACAAACTGTAAGCCCATTTTCATAGAATCACAAATAAGTGATAGTCGTTAGTTTGGATTGTTAGTTGAAGACTCAATGAGAAGTGTCAGATTCTCCTCAAAAATGTTTCTATAAGCACATTATCAGACAAATGGAGCTGGGATTCTACATGCCCAGCAAAACCCCTCATTTTTACTTGGGGCTTTGGCTTCCAAGCCCTAAGTTCAAAGTTAGCATTTACCAGAACTGAAGTGACTTTTCTTTTTTCTACTGAAAATTAAGACTTGAAGATATTAGCCCTATATAAACAGACCACCTGAATGTGGTGCCACACACCTTTGCTTCAACACTCAGGAGGCAGAGGCAGGTGAATCTTTGTGAGTTTGTGACCAGCCTTATTTATATAGAGACATAGAGGCTTAGTAGAGCAACATATAGTGAGACCTTGTCTCAAAATAGAAAGAACTATAGAAATGAAGAATTTACGTAATTTTTGCCTATAGCATCTGGTGTTCTTTTGTTGATTTTTGCAGATTTTCAGTCTTTTTTGCTGAGTAAAACACTGAACCTTTAGAACGCGGGAAGCAAGTATAAGTGATGGTAGCACTGATTGCTGCCATTAAACCAGGAGCATCTGGAGAGTGTTGACTATTCTCGAAGGCATGCACACTTGTGAAGGCCATGCAGCCTGCCTGATACCAACTTGGAGAGTTTCCCTTTGACTTGCCAGTCCTTCACCTTGCCCATAGGATAAAGTGCCTCTCAATCGGGACAGTTTTCCCATCTTCCCATCCCGCCTCTTCTTATAAGGATTGGCTCACATTAGGCAATGACATAAAGACATTATTTGTATGTCTTGACTGGGATGCTGTAGTTAGACTGTGAATGGTTCCCCACAGGCTCATACATTTGAAGTCTTGGCTCACAGTTGGTGGCACTATTTGGGGAGGTTGTGGACTCTTCTGGAGGAGGGACCTAAATAGAACATGTGCTTGTCTCATTTATAGCATCTGAGACGGAGCCTGGCCTGACTCCTGTGCAGTCTCTGCTCCATGACTACCAAGATGTGAACTGCAGCCCTGGCTCGGATGAAGTTGCCACATCTTTTCTGACACAAGAAGACATATTCTTAAACTAAATCTTCCCTTCCTAATGTTACTTCTTGTCAAGGACTTGGTCAGAACAACATGAAAAGCAACTACTCCATGTCTTGTGGGACTCATCTTCCCAGGGGCTGTCATCATTCCAAGGCATCTGATGGACATTAGACTCTCGGTTTTGATATACCCACTTCTTCTCCCTCAAGAGGAACAGGAGGACATCTGTGGTGCTTTGTATTTTGTTAAAACTCTTTATGGCAATAGATGTAAAATAAGTTATCTATATGAAATCGGAAAAGCAAGGTAATGTTTTGACTTGGGTGCTGTGCGGTTGCATTCCGTTAAAACTCTGAGGCACAGAGCCTCTGTCAGTTCCCCAAGAGTCCCCTAGAAAGCAGGGGTTGTCTTGATTAAAATCCTCATACAGCAACCCTAGAAGCAGGCTTTCCTTGCACCGCCTCTATCCTATTGTAAAGTATTTAAATTACTACAGTAAATATCCACTCTTTCGGTTGCTATTGTTACCCATAGAAACAATAATGAAACAGAGGGAGAACCTAGACTCCATATTTAGGGCAAAATCCATGAAATAAAATTCTGTTTGGTTGGCCCACGTTTACCTAACTTGGCAAAACTTGAGGACATCAGAGTAAAAGGTTTTAATTTTACTAATGTGTGTGTGTAAAGGACTTCCCACACTACAAGGGCCTTTAGAGGTTTGAAAGAAAATGATGGTTTGTCTTTACTGACGTGTAACTTTTTGTAAAGGGAAGGGATATCTAAAAGCCATTCTTCATTCAGTATCACAATGTGCCCTTTAAAAAGACCCTTAATGGTTTGGACCTAATCTTAAGAGTTCCCTCTGAACTGCTTTAAACTACAGTGACTCATGTTGTGACTGTGGTTGCTGGGCAGATCCCAGGCCCTCTCTAAACCAAAGAGGTTCACGTTAGCATTTCTTTGGTCTGTGCTAATATGAACAAGAAGTTGGTCTGACATAAAACTATTAACAGAATATTTAGTTTTAAAACACCAATTCCTCCTGTAAAAAAGAAATGGCAAGATAGAAAGAAAATGAAATTCTTACTATTGGGAGCTTCCCACATTTAATATGGGTCAAAGCAATAATTAATATCTTCATCCCCATCATTTCAGTGCCACATTCTCCTGTGAAGACATTTGGGAGTCATAAGTCATTCCTCACAGACACACCACTAATCTTTGCTATTTTTTCACCTTTAAGAATACCCCCGGCCAGGCATGGTGGCACACACCTTTAATCCCACCACTTGGGAGGCAGAGGCAGGTGGATTTCTGAGTTTGAGGCCAGCCTGATCTACAGAGTGAGTTCCAGGACAGCCAGGGCTACACAGAGAAACCCTGTCTCAAAAAACAAAACAAACAAACAAACAAAAAAACCCAAAACAAAATACAAACAAACAAAAACAAACAAAATAAAACAAAACAAAACAAAAAACAAAGAATACCCCTGATTTTTGGTAGTAGATTGTTGAAAATTTTACTTAAAAAAAATTTCCAGGAGTGGGTTCACTACCAGCCTCAATGCTTTATGATCTTAAATGACACACACACAGCCTTTATATTTTAATATGCCTTAATCAGCACAATAGCTGGGCCACTGCCTAATCTCCATGTGGTTAATCCACCCTTTGCCAACAATCTCAATTTATTACTTACTAAATCCTATGTTCTATCTTGGCAGCCCTGGACCCACTTGGGCAGCACTCTGGGCCATGCTCTCCTGGCTCCTTCACATGGCGGCTATGCCTCTCTGTCCTGCACCATCCTCAGGCATGGTGTCTCTCATCCCTCTGCACTCAATAGAGGACCTTGCTCTTCTTCCTCCTTCTCTCTGGGTCCCAAGCCTGGGAATCCCAAAATCCCTACCTCTGTTTGTCCTGCCCAGCTATTGGATGATGGCATCTTTATTTACCAATCAGAGCCAACTGGGGGCAGGTTCCCAGAAGGTAGGTGCTGACAAGACAGGCTTTTGCAAACCGTTTTTTTGGGGGGGGAACATAATAAGAATTCATAATACAAGCAGCTACAGTGGATTTCAACATTTACAAAAGTGTTTTATTTGCATACTTAGCATGTTAATAAACGCTTCATATCTAAGAGGCCCACTGACTCACTGAAGCTAAATCCTAATGTATTGGTGGTCACATGTAGCTCACACACCTATTCTTGGAGAAACTGACAGTTGGACTCTGAGGCCATAGGCAGGCGACCTTCCTGTTCTAGATGACAGGATAAATAGAAACTAGAATGCCCTACCTCATTGATGGGTATGGTCATTGCTTAGCATTCTCCTATGAGCTTTAGTTGGTGATTACCACTGAGCATGTGCGCATGTCTGATTTGCATACAGGAATCCCTTATTTGCATGGTGTAAAGAAGTGGGAATAAGGGTCAGCACCGTCCTTGTCAGTCCACCCTTATCTCTTTGAAATTCTTTTGCTTTGTAGTCAATGCCACATGCCCCTGCTTAGAAAACTTTTTTTTTTATTTTTGAAGCAAAGCCTCATTAATTATTTAAATTCTTTGATAGTGAAATTATGTTAAGATTATATTGAATAGCATATTCATTACAGAACTAGATGAGGTATTTGTTGATAGCTACAGGATATATGAAAAAGTGAATGTATCTGAATATAGGAAAATTGCTAAAATAGTATTACAGGACATTTAAAAATTCGGTATTCATGTTGCCAGTTTGGTAAGCTTTGAACACCTCTTACTTTCATTTTTTTTTAGAAATAGTGTGAGACATTTATTGTAATATACAGTAATTTTTTTTCTTATAGAATCAGAATAATCTTAGTAAAAATAACCAAGCTGAACTAGTTACCTAGAAGTTTTGAAATGTGGTTAAGCTGTCCATTTTAGAAGGTTTACTTACTTTTACTTGTTTGATCTAGATAATCACTTCTATATCTTTGGTGTTAAAATTGACTTTCTGCTAAGTTTCAAATGTTCAAATTCTATATTGGGGCTGAATGGTAGTCTTTAAGATGTGTTAGTTAAACATTAACCTGCACAATGTGGACTGGAACAGCTTTGTGAGACAGGGACGATTCATGGGTGATAAAGTGAAGTATCATTATGGCGTCTTAATCCACCATGATGTCTTTATAAAAGGAAGATCACATGGAGATAACAGAGGAAAACCACCATCTGTAAGCCAGGGAAGACAAACTTATCAGCAGCACCCTTGGCTTGGAACTTTAGCTTCTAGAATACGGAGAAAATCCATTTCAGTTGCCTAATCCATTTACTTACTGTGTAGGGAAGAAGCCAGGGTGCCAGGAGGGGAACCACTTTAATGCTTTCAATGCTAACAGTTCAATCAGGAGTTGGCAAATGGCTTGGTGCACAGATGTGCATCGGATCATGATGTGATCCCAAACTGAAGAATGAACATTTGAAGAAAAACTCGACATGACACCCTACACCCCTTCTTTGTCCCATAGATAAGAAATGCTGAATGGTGAGCTGTGGGTATGAATTTGCTTAGCATTCTTCTATGAGCCTGAAACCTCCAGGTCCTTTCAAGCCATAGGAGAGCTCAAAGATGAACTAACTTACAGTTTTGAGCCACAACACACACTCTGAATGCCTGAAAATGAGGTTGTCTTCACCCACCCTTCTCTGAACAGCCACAGAATCTATGTTTTGTAGCATTTGTTGGTAGTATAGTTGATCACAGCATACACAACTCTTTTGTGACTTGAGGCCTGTGTCCACTCTTGTTTCTCAGATCTGTGAAGTCCATAAAGCAGACAGTGATGAGAGACAAGAAGGAGGGAAAGCTGTCTGATGGAAGCCTACCCACTCAGGGAAGCCACACCTGGTCACATTTAGACAGATCCTCTCTGATGCCTTAAAACCTGATGATGGAAGGCACATGCCCTCCAAATACATCGTGGGGAGCAGGTATTAATCATCCTTTTCGGAGAAGCACATAACTGAGCTGAGGGGTATTTATGCTCAGTTCTTTCTGAGGGAGTGAACAACAAGAAGAGAATTGGGTGAGAAATCTGTTGTTTGTGTAAATAAACACCACACACACACACACACACACACACACACACACACACACACGTACACATAGACATCTTGTTAAGACAGATCCATTCTACTAAGTGTTCCTCTTAAAATCTGATCTGAAATATTTATGTACATTAAACAGAAAAGTATAATGAATTTTTCTGCAAATATATATTTCTATGCTTTCTATTATATCTGTTCTTTCTTTAACTCTGTGTGTGTGTGTGTGTGTGTGTGTGTGTGTGTGTGTGTGTGCCAGTTGTGTAGGTACCCAGGGAGGCTCCCAAAAGATCTGAGATCCCTTGGAAATGGAGATACAGATTGGTGATGGAGTCCAAATTTTGGTTCTGTGCAAGAGCAGCAAGTACTCCCAACTGCTGAGCCATCTCTCTAGCTCCTTAACAGTGATTTCTAAATTTTTAATCTGCCTGACCTATTTTCTAATTTTGGAAATCCAAATTAATGTTTGAGAAAAAAATCAAGAATGATAACTTCCAAAGAAAAATAAAGAACATTGCTTTGCATCCAGATTATGAATTTCTTGAGTTCAGCACAGCTTGAGAATGTATTGCATGCAGGCATGCAGATAGCCACTCTCCTTTCCCAAGAAGCAAAGGTGTAATATACCCACCCTGTCACCATGAGGCTCAATTAGGAGGAAATGAACTCATAAGAAAGCCAGAAAATTGGTCCCCACTATTTCCTTGTATTCTGCTGACATTTCAGGCCTTTTGCTTCTAAGAGTGATTAACAGGCTTACCATACATGTTGAGTGTGCATGTGTGTGGCACACACATGTTCATGTCTATGTGGGTACACATCATGTATGTGCATTTATGAGAGGAGAAAGTCACTTGTCATTTGTCAGGGCACTTTCCACCTTTGGTTTGAGAAGTTTCAGTACACCTTCATTGTACTGGAACTTCTATAAGTAGGTTGACTGGGTGGCCTGGAAGCCTCCAGGGACCCAGCTGTCTTCTACTACCCATCTTACCACGCTAGGACCACAGGGATATACTGCTGGCCTCTGCTTCTCACATGGGATCTGGGGATTCTAACTCAAGCTCTCACATATGACCATCTGAGATGTCTTCCAGCCTTTCTGAGATCTCCCCCCTAAGGGTAGCCTAGGTGGTATAGCAAATGCACCCCCAAAGCAAACACGCTTTCTGACTTCATACTATTGCCTTGTCTGGCAACCTCGGTGACAGAGAGTGGAGATGCTAACCATTTGTTGTGGCCCTAAAAAATGACAGAAGTGCATTATGAGGTGTGTGTTGCCCAACAGATTGCCTTAAATCTCAGTGACCAATAAGCCATGTCCCTGAGGCATGCTCTGCGTGAAACACAGTTTTGACACATGGATGGAAGAATAGGTCTTTTAAGTCATTTAGCAGAAAAAATAAAATGGATTTCCAGACCACAGTCTGCTGTTATCTACCAGAGCTGTGTGCCTCACTCCTGACAGGTTAGTTCAGGTGCTTTCCTTGTGACATGCCCTAAGTGGAGATGGATAAGATATTCGCATCCAGTTCTTAAGCAGCCCTCTTCTCCAAGGAGCTTCAAGTTCCTTGTCCACACTTTCATCTGATACCTTGTGTTCTGACTCCAGAGCTGAACCAGCAAAAAAAGAGAACATATTGAAGTATGAATGTTTCCAATCATGTCGTTTAATGTAGCATAATGAAGGTGGTTTACAGCAGTTTGTGGATTGAATCAATACATTGCAACCCAATTTTCAATTTAAAGTTGTATTATTTATTGAAAACTACATTTCAGGTCTGGTTAATCATGCTTTATTATAAAGTTTAAAATTGAGAAAAATCCATTTCATAATTTTCAACTGAAATTCTACTTTTATGTATGTTTCAAGGCAGGCTATTTACCAAGGTAAAAATACTATACTCCTTAGGTCCATGTATTTTCAGTCTTCTGACTGTAACTTTATTGAAAAAAATTCAGTGACATTATTTTACACTATTTTTTATTTCTTTTTAGTGGTTTTCACCCTGAACTGCTTAGGTAAGCAAGGAAGGGACATTCCAGTGACTACTTCATTGTCTTTCTCCACACTTTATTGTTTTTGTGTGACTGCATGGAAATCGGACTTCTGCTGACTGGCATCTCACATGCGTAAATACATACTGACTCCTGAGTGCTAAAGCTGAAGCTATGGTGGAGTTGTGTGAATCAGACAGGGCTGAAGCTGTGGTTGTGATTACCTCTGTGCACCAGCCTTGCTAGGCCTCTGAGCCCAGACCTGCAATGTTTCCATGATGGTGTCTCCTCATGTGATTAATATTTAATCTGGTAGGTTCACAGTAAAGTCTTTTTTAATGTGGTGAAAGCTTTTGTGTATAGGTGCATGCATGTGTTTGTGTGTACATGTTCATATGGGTGCCTTGTATTTATGTGTAGGTGCACATATGTACATATGGTCTGGAGGTTGATGTTGAATGTCTTCATTGATTGTCTTCCCCCCTGACACGTTGATTTTTGAGACAGGGTCTCTAGCTGAAACTGAAGCTCAATTAAAATGGAAAGAGTATGTGTGTGGGGGGGCAGGGGTTGAAGCTGGTGTAGAGAGCCTTTTACTGCTGTTCACTGCTATGAACAAAGCACAGCTCTGGGGAATGTATGATGTGTGCGGAAGAGCTGTGCCTAGATCCTAATCCCTCCAGTAAACACATTTGAAAAAATGAACATAAAGTGGCGGCCTAAGCCCTTGAAAGCCTTATATCTATTTGACTTCATCTGCTTCCAAACTCCCTGCGTTGTCTCAGATGCCTTCCTCACAGAGATTCTAGAGCTGACCTGAAACAAGTGTTTTTACTGTTGTGAACTGTCGAGAAGAGCTGTTGAGTTCCCCAAGGTTACAACAAGGTTACCCATGGTGATTTTATAAAAGAGTAGGTCACTATTTTTCCCAGTGTTGGAAACTAGTCCATTTTCCATGCTTCTGTGATGCCTTGATGCCTCTGAAGGGAATGTCTTCATCTTCCTCACCTCTGGCTGAGATTGTTCTACAATAAGAGAGATTACATAAGTAGAGGGGGATGAGGAGAGGAATGAAAAGTAAGAGGAGGGTAGATGGTGTAGCTGGAGGAGAGAAGTGAGAGGAAGAGGAGGTAGTCTTCAGTGGATGAGCCCTGTTTCTCCTGGGAATCTGCAGACCAAGCAAGCTTTGTAGGCAGTTTCCACCCTCAATGTCACAAGGTAATATGTCTGTGCCTTAGTTTTCTATTCTTTGATGGGCAATGATAGAACTTTATTCACAGAATCAGAGATGATTAAATTTATCATTTTAAATTAAGTGTTTAAAATAGTCCCTGTACATGGGAAACAGTATACACATGTTATTGATAATTAGCCTCTCTTGTAAATGTTGGACTCTGAATTACCAAGGAGATCAACATGGTGAAGGTTAACACAGATAGGCAAGGTCGTATTGTTCTCCTGTGAGCTCTCCACATGATATTGATATCCTTAGCAGGACAGACATGTTCCAATATGGAGAGGAAGACATGTGAGGGGCATGAGATGCTCAGGCTGCTCCCAGGAGCTGGGTTCCTAGGACCGAAATCCTGATGCAAGAAAGTAGTTGAGGATCCCAGGTATGACGTGAGGAGGAGGTAAGGAGATGGTTGGGATCTGCAGAAAGACATTTTTATCTCTGTGTGACCTTGAATTAATATATTAATCTTTCCTTGTTGCAGACTCAAGTGTTGAAAATCAGAGAAGTTTATTATTTGCAGAGATCTTTCTGTTACACTTGCCATGTCTTAATGTTATACCATTTATTAATATTGTCCTAGCCACTGACATAAATCAATTCTAATTAGTCATTTTTTACACAGGTGAAACACTTGAGGAAAAACCAACCTGCCTGTCAAACAAATATTATTTTAGTGCATAGCTTGCCTTCTCTGGTTAGACTTTGTATATATTGCTTATTTGCTTTGAAACAGCTGTAAAAACCTTGGCAGGGAAGGAAATTGTTCCCCTTCCTGGCTCTGCCTGGAGTCTCCACATTTCTAATCAAACAGAGAGCCTGGACAGGTAAGGATCGCTCTTGACTCCCATCCCTCCAACCTGTCCAAGAGTCCCTCTTTGGTGTAAGTAATGAGTGCTATAGTCCAAGAGTGGGTGTAAAAGCACTGGGAGAGCATATGTGAGTATTATAGCTGTAACAACACTGCAGAGATGAGTAGTTTGTGAAGTTCTATGCTCTCCATAAGTCTTTCATTCCAGGGAGTTAATCTCTGCCACAGACTTCTATGTGAAATTGACAGTAAAGATCTAACTTAATCTAGAAATAAATTAATAAACATCTTTGGTTTTTTTTGTGCATCAACATAAAATCAGTGATTTGCCTTTTTGAATGCATTTTGAATGAATGCTGTTGACCATTCTTGTAGAAATTTGGAAATAGGACAGATTTAGAGACATGAAGTTCAGTTTGATTAAAAAGAAATCTTGGCAGCTTTTATGCGATTATCACAGGGCAGGGGTGTGTGACAAAGATGGATGGTCAACCCACAAAGAACAGAAAAGGCTTCACTTGCATTTTGGGGCAATGGGTAAGACCTAGCCTGTGAAGTTATTGTCACACAATAATTCATGAGAATAATCCCCAGGGCCTGTCTAAATGTCAGGCACAGCAGCAGGAACACCTAAAGTTCTACCTCTGGGATAGTGGGGACAGGTGAGTCTCTTAACCTTACCAGCTTGTCAACTTCACAGCATAGGTAAATTCTAGACTCAGCAAGAAACTCTACCTCATAAACTAAGGTAAGGACTGACTGAGGAAAAAAGCTGGCATCCACTTCTGACTTCCAAATATGCAGAGAGGAAAGGGAGAGATGGGAGGGAAGAGGAGGGAGGGAGAGAAATAGACAGAGAGAAAGACACACAGGCAGACAGGCAGAGATGGGGGGACACATGGAGAGGGGGGAGTCTGCTTGGTGTTAATACCCCCATCAATAGGAGTAACCTACAAAGTGTTAGATATGAGGTTCATCTTCATTTACTACTTCTTGGAAAAGCACAATCTAAGTGTGCAGGAAAAGTATTTTAGGATCAGCTGTTTGAAGGCCAACGTAGGCAGCAGGCTGAAAGTATGTGCAAAGGGAACAGCTCACACCCACAGATTAAGAGTGAGGAAAATACGTGAGATGAAGTCCCACCAGCCTAGAAAACACCAGCTCCTTTGTTCTGCTCTTCCAGGCCTTGGATTGGACCTAAAGCACAGCAATAAGAGGGGAAATGAGAGAAGAAATCTTTGATTTCTTTAAGTGAGAAAACAGACATGCCGTGATTTCTGGCAGTGCCAAATCCCGTCTTGAAATACAGTCCCCTCTGCCTTTGTTTTCAGTTCAAAACCAGTAGCTTGGGAACAGGAGAAACACCAGAGGATGAAAGGGGACACTCACTCCTCCTAATAAATTACCAGGAGGTGGAGGGGGCGAGCCTGGCAAGGATGGAACTTAGGGGACTCATGAGGAAGGGATTCCCCAGGACACCACCAAGAATCCCACAAGCCCTCCCTTCCCAGAGAAGACGACTCCAGTGCACACTGGAGCACTTAATACCACTTAATGAAAATAAGCAGATCTACATGCTGGAGTGTTTGAGTGTGTTACAGCTCGAAGCTTTCTCCGGTAATATAATAGCTCCCCTTGGGTTTCACAGCCAGACAAACACACACGATACTGGTGGAAAAAGGACCCTCTGCCTGGTGAGTTGTGTCGCTGGGTAAAGCTGATTAAAACAGAGGCCACCTCTTTCATTCTCAAGAGGGGATTTTTGGTTGCCTGATATATTTAATTTACTTTTTTTTCTTTTGGAGAAAAAGAAAGTGTGTCTTAAGTACAAGCACAGCGTGTGAGGCCGTGAGGAAAAGTGGACACTCACTCCATCAAAACAGGATTGATCTGGTTACATATGAATCCATTATAGCTTGTCTGAGCATAGTATGTGAACAACATTCGCACGCAGTCTCTAAAGTGTATAATCTTTCCCAGGAATGGGCATTTCCCCTACCTGAGGGTGGCCTGTGAACTGCTGCTTAGTATTTGAACCAGATTTAGGAATGTCTATAGCAGACACTGTAGTGTCTCCTGGAATCTGCAAGGTGGCAGTGTCCACAGACCTAGGGAGGGGAAGTTACTATCCTTTGGGGACATGTCTGTGGGTAGGTTATCCATGCCCAGGCATGCAAGGGCATCACTCACTGGCTAAATGATTATTAATAACAATGAAAGCAGACATGAAGATGGAAGGAGATCGAGTGGAGATGATAGGAGGAGTTGGCAGGAGAGAGCAGGAAATGTGTAGGATCAAAACACATTGTATAGATGCATGACATTTTAAGATAATAAATAAATATTAGCTTAAGACATGTCTACAGATGTTGATGTCCATGGCCAATGTTATCACACAAGACCATGTGGATGTCTGTGATCTGTGTTGTAACATGAAGCCATGTCCTTGCCTGTGGGTCATCCTGCTACAGGGAGATATATGGATGTCAGTGGCTACCGGAGGCCATGATAATAGTCTTTTCCTGTGTTGCCCTAGAGGATTGTGTTGATGTCCATGCTGAGGCCCAGGGCATAGGCTGACTCCAGTGACCATGTGGATGTTGTCATCTGTGCTATTGCAAGAAACCATATGAAAGTCCATGATCCATGCTCCTGCTGACTGTTAAAGGCAAGGAAGCTACTTCTGCCATGCTATTGATGATTACAGATTAATACATGGGAAAGAACATATAAGGCTTCTATGACAACCTGTACTAGTTCTCTGTCACCCCCTCAAAGTAACAGCTAGACATAAAGACACTGAAGAGATCTCTTCAAAATTGAGAAGAGGGTTCTGGAGTGTAGTTCTCTACAATTTATGGCTTCTGGCAGGGGTGTAGGTGGAAAAAGATTTGGTTTTCTTTAATGGGCAGGCCACCAGAGCATGACCAGGTTTCAGTGAATACATGGGTTACAAAAATTGGACTTGTTGTTTTTCTCTCTTTTCTTCCTTTTTTTTGGTGGGGGGCTGGGATGGTCACAAGGTTTGTAGCAGACCTGGGAAAACTTGCAAATGGGTGATTTAGGGGTCTATGATGTGAAACTGCCAAATAACCAATAAAAAATTCTTTAGGAAAAAAACCTTTAGAGAAACACAACATTATAACAACAACAACAAATGACATGTCTAAAATAGAATATATAGGTTATATTTAATAAAACATCCAACAAAGGAGTGTTTTATTTTTATTTGATGAGCTTACAATTAAATCATTTTCATAAGGTTTTTATACATACTTGGGTTAATCCACCACTAAACACCATCCCATCCAATTCCTGCCATACTTAACACTGTAACAGGCCTATCACCTTCCACCCCAATATACACACACAAACCTGCTTTTTCTTGTTGTCTGTACTCTACTTTCATCTCCAGTTGTAAATTTTACTTGGATGGCATGTTGATAAGTATATGTTTCTGTATAGTTTTAATACATACTTCATTTTACTAAACTTCCTCACCCCTATTTCCTAGCCCCCTTCCTCTATGTTTGATTATTCCTAACCTCAGTATACTCTCTATTGTCATGACACCTACATTTTACTATTTTCTATTCATCAACATCTGTCTTCAGTGGCCCATTTCTAATAAACTGGATTCTACATGCACTCAAAGTGAAGCATACAAAACAAAGATTTGAAGATACGACCCACATGTGAAAAAGATAGATGGTGTTTGTCTTTTTGAGTCTGTGTAACTTTGCTTAATATAATTATTTTCCAGTTTCATCTATTTGCTTAAGAATGTCATCACTTCATTTTTCTTTATATGCATTCCTTATGATAATTGAATATATTGTAGGCAATAAAACCAATGAGTTCTGAATTTTCACATGCTCATTTTAAGCTGTTATCTTGTGTTTGGGCAAAGGAAATTTCTTTAGATAGATAGATAGATAGATAGATAGATAGATAGATAGATAGATAGATAGATAGGGAGATAGGGAGATAGGGAGATAGACAGATAAAGTGTGGAACTGAATGTAAATGGAGCACAAGTAGGCAATATTCATAATTCAGTTAGCAAAAGGAAAGAATAATGTGGATTGGCTTGTGACTTCCTCTGGGACACTAGAAGCACCAGAAGTGGTTTGTCTCCACAGAACTGAAGGAGGCAATTGTAGCAAGGAGAAGGAGGGCTTCTCTTGATGGACGCGTGTAACATATGCAACACCATACTGTTCTTCTATGCCACCTCTGATGCAGAATTTGATGCTGTACTTGAATGCTTGGAGAACATTGCTCTGGATGGCGCCTTCCATCCACTGCAGAGACATATGGACAACAGGAGTTATAAGACAAGTAAGAAAATAAACTCACTCATATACCACTTCTAGCAACGACAGTCCACAACTAGGGTAGAATGGTATCTTGAAGAACAGTGAGAGGAAGGATTCCCAGGTTCACAGTGGTGATTCTCCTGACAGCACTGTACTACCGTGACAATCAACTGGCTGCTGATAGCTTTGATTTGTGCCCATGTTTACAAGCCTTACAGGTTTTTAAAGACTGTGTCTAGATTTCATAGGAGTAAAGGAAGATAAAAGCAGAGCTTAAGCTGTTGCTGGAGTGACTGAGTTACAAGTAATCTCCCAGGTCAGCTTTCTAGAACAACCTTGGGGTCTTTGTCCTCCAAAAGACAGCAGGTAACATCATTCTAATGTCACCAGTCCATTAGGCTCAGAGTGAATTTGATCAAGACAACAAACAGTAGGTGCTTCTTCAAAAGTTCAAGTATATATAGCCATTCATTTCTGTGCAGTATGGCTGGCTCACACATACTATGACTCACTGTCTGGCTTACTTTCTTTAAAGATATTCTTTCATATCCTCTGACCCAAGTGTTTTCTCTCCCTGATACAGTCACCTTCTCCATGTGCTTCTGAGACATGTTACTCTTCTAGACTAACCTAATGCGTGCAAGCTTAGCTTAGGGTCCCTGATGTATTGATAGTGTAGATGACCAACCATGACCAGCTCTTTGTCCTGCCTTAGCTTTGGTGAGTCTTTATGTGTACCTGAAGTTCCTTTTAGAGTTGGTTTATGTCCTCAACTCTCAATAAGGTTTTAGGTGGCAGTATTTGTATATGGAGAGTCCCTAGAGTCAGCTGATTTGAGATCACAGTGTGTCTTGCTCGGAGGAGTCAACTAGAGATGTCTTCTAATAAAAAGCTGCACATGAAAAAAAAAAGCTGCACATGAAAATTGCCATGGTTTCATTTCTCTCTCTCTCTCTCTTCCTCTCTCTCTCTCTTTGTGATAATAGAACTTTCAGGAGAAAGGGTCTCTTTGGTTCACAGATTACAGCTCACAATCTTGAGAAGGTCAAGGCTGTGAGAACTTAAAATCAGTTGCTCATCTCTGCAATCAAGAGCAGAGAGAAATGAATTACATCATACATGTTATGCTCAGCTCACTTCCATTTGTGTAGGGTTTACTTTTTCACTGTGAGATATTTTCTTCTCACTTGCAATGTATTTATAATGCAGTTTTTAATGATTAAAGCCAAAACCAACCAAACAAAAATGAACATCCAATATTTTCTACTTAGTCCTTGTAAAGCTATCTTCTGCTAATAGAGATCAACTGTTTTCAGTTCTCCCCAGTGTTTGTATTTTCAAAAACTATTTTTAATAGGTGATAATTTAGGCTACCTTAATACATAAATAATATGGCACCCTCATGGTTACTTAGAGATTAGACAGTTAAATGTGTGTGCTTCTGAGTCAATAGTTTTGTGAGCTTTGGTGGTGCTCTCTCAGTTAATATGTCTACATAAGCAGATGCTGGAAGTAAACTGAGAACTATCATGTTTGTAGTTTACTAAGTATGTTTGTTAGCTTACAATTATTTTTGTGTTGGGCTTATGTTGGACGGGGATGGGGGCTGCAATTTCTTCTTATCTCTAGCTAAAATGGAGATCAAATGATCTAGCTCTGCCTCAGTAGGGAGATTCTTGTTCTCACCAGTGTTTCTGGACTGTTACCAACCAGAAAACATGTTTGCCACACCCCTGGAAAGAAGAAAGCAGCATCCCAGTTCTTACTGTGTACTACTGCATTAAACATTTACAATAAAAATAAGAATACACAATGCTTTTTATGGGACTATTTTGGATTTAAATTATGAGCTACAGACTTAAATAAAACATGACAAAACAACAAAGTCTCAATAGCATTTGCTTTTCTTGGTTGTTGGTTTAATAAATAAAAGCAAATCATGGGTTTTGAAATTTTGCTTTTCACCAAAAACTACATCAGGGTTTGCATATCAGCATGCACAGCATAGATAAATTGTGAAAATTGTTGCCATGGTGTTGATAATCAGGGCTTTGTAGGTGAGTGTGTGTGTATGTGTGTGTGTGTGTGTGTGCGCGCGCGCATGAGTGTGTGAGCACAGGAACCAGGCAGAAGCCTGGTTTGCCTCAGTGGATACATTATAGGAGCATATTGAGTAAGATCCCTCAGCAGCTCTATGTGTGCATGTTAAACACAGAAATGCAGCATACCTTCCCACAGATGATATAGGTCCTCATCTGTTACCATCCATAGAGTTCAACGCTGAAGTGTACAGTTCTACCATGAGCTGGCTCCAGTTTGTAGATCTACTAAAGAATGCACCACTAAAGAGAAAATGTTTTATTAGAACTCCAACTCCGCTGAAAAATAATTCTGAATTATCCTGTTGATCTGTGCCAAAAATAATTTCTGCCTTCCCTGAAGTTTAATTCATTTTGCTTATAACTGCTTGAAGTGTAGGCTTTTGTCTTCAAAGAAAATGCCACAAAAAACTTTTCAATTATAAGAAGCAAAAAAGTTCTACATCTATCAGTTCTTTTACCAAGTTCAAGGGCTGATCCTCCTTCATTTCCCAAATGGTGAGACAGAGCTGAGTTTTACTGCCAAGTCGCAAGGACAACCCTGTAATTCCTTTATTTTTCTACTGCCAAATACCAGGCTAGAATTAAAAGTGAGAGTTATACGCTTGTTTGTTTCTTTGAGTTTAATTCTTAAGATATTTGCATTAATGAATACTTACAACCCTAGTTGTTTGGCAATAACTATTTCAAGCCCTGGCAGAGACAGACAGCCAACAAACATGAAGAGTATGATGTAAGAAGTACTCCATCAGTCTCAAATGGACAGACAGCAATCAAGTCTTCCAGGATGGGGACTAAATAGCCAAGTTTCTGGAAAGATGCAACGTGCTTACAAGTTGTGTATCCATCTAGAATTTTTGAATGTGGTAAGGCATTGCTCAAAGTAGCCGGGAGTGATATTGACTTTCCTCCTCTTTTCTTTAACTTTAAGGATGCACTATATGTTCGTCTCTCTGTAAAATCCATCAGCATCCTAACTGTGACTGAAAACAAAGGGAGTCAAAGCAAACAAATGGTCTGTCCTTCCTTCACACTTAAAAAAAAGAAAAGAAAAGAAATATATACTCATTCTGCATAATATTCTGTTTATTTAAAACTGGTGGCTTTATGATATAATGTATAAGCTTATTGCACCAACTGTTAAACTATACGAAATATTCGATATCTTCTGGGTTCAGGTTTTAACTCAGAGCCAGAGGAAAAGCATGCCCACATTGGGAATGGAATTTTGGCAGCACTGTTGGATGGCACTGGTAGCCATGAAGTTGGAAGGCTGCTGAACATGAAATACCATCACTCAGGGTGTGCAGCCCAGTGCCAATCTGTGCCAAATTCTGGTCCTCATAAATATTTATGAGTGATCTCTGCCATCTCATTAGAATTTAATTCAAAGACGACAGGTGCAAAGCAGAGACTGCTTAAGTGAGGCCAACTCACTCTGCTGCGCTCCAAGCCTTATATTTAGCACAATCTGTGCAGGACACATTCTGACACTCACTCACTTGGTTCACTCATTGTATTTTTTAAAATGTTGGTTAGGCACATCTAAGTGTTAGTCACTTGCATCTAGAAAATACACAGACAATCATAAGCTCCATTGGGAATCATGTAGGGAGAGGAACATAGAGCAGACCCTAAGGGTTCTTTTCATGGAAATGTGCCTCATGTGTCCTGTTCAGGAAGGCAGAGTCTGAGCTTTCAGGGTGCTCAGGGATTCACCAAGATGGGCAGAGATGAGATGGCTGGTAGGGGAGGGTGTGAGCTGGGTAAATCTGGATCCTCCTGAGAGCTGAGCAAAGATGAGACCACAGCTACAGCGCTGACTTTGTTAATGGTTTGGTGATGGAAACAGTACAGTTCCCAGGCAAAGCTGGAAGCTAGCAAAACAATGGAGACAAGGCCTTAAAAGCAGAGAAGTTGTGCCGAAAGATACAGTAGTCCAATGCATTCAATAGATGCTTTTTGACTGCCCAGTCTCTGCCAGGCACTGTTTATTATTATGACTGTGATGATGATGATGAGGAAGATGTGTGGTATGTATATATGTATGTATATATGTGTCTATCTCTCTCTCTTCGCTCACCCCTCTGTTGTAATTGTGTTGTATAGATTGATATGCTTGTATATGGGTACACTTCCCCCATGTGTGCAGAGGTCAGAGGAGGACATCAGGTATCTTAGACTTTCATTCATAAACTTTTCCCTTGAGACCAATTCTTCCACTGAGACTGGACCGGGACTGGCAGCAATACAGCATCAGAGATCTCCTGTGCTCCCAGTACTGTGCTGGGGTTACAGGCTTGTGCATGGCCACATCTGGCCAGTTTTTATTGGTTCTGTGTATTGGTGTGTTTGTTTGTGTTTGTTTTTATTTGAATGCTGGGGATGTTTAGGATCTGAGCTTAGCTCTTCCTGCTTGTACAACAAGAGGTGTTACCTATGAAGCCTCCTCCCTCTCTATTCCCCAGGCACTGCTTCATGTTCTGGAGATACAGTAGTAATGACTGAGAAAGTGTCAATGGACAAAGGCTGAGAGATGATAGATCAATGTCTAAGAGAACTTGGTGATTTTGCCCTCAATCCTACCACTCACATGGTGGCTCACAGTCACCTGCAACTCCAGTTCCCAGGGATCTGATCCTCTCTTCTGTTCTCCATAGGCACTGAATGCACATAGTGCACAGACATTTATTCAGGTTCAGAGGTAGGAAAGGAAAGGGGGAAGTAATATAACTTAAAATCAATCAATCAATCAATCAATCAATCAATCAATCAATCTCTTTTTAAACAAAGCATATAGTGTCCAGGCTGAATCTGAGTGTTAGTAGGACACAGAAAACAAACAGTAAACACAGAGTAGATTAATACCTAACCCAGATTGACATAGACATAATAAAAAATGATGTGTGAGGGGTTGGGGGTTACTGAGATGTGCAGGCAAACCCTTCAGTAGGTCGAACCTGATTCGTGTCAATATCTGGACAAAGGATGCTTCCCTCAGTGGCATCTTCCAGTCTGGGCCCCCTCCTACAATTTAAGCAGTGCATGAAGTTAAACTTTTCAGAAAGAAGTCTGAAACATTATTCTCTCTAACCTTTAATTATGCTTGCTACTCATATTTACACACGCAAAACACCACCTCTGCTTTCGCTACTCAGTTTGCAGATGATTTTATTTTGCTTTGGCCAATTAATTAATTGATTTTGGAAACAGGGTCTCATGTGTCCCAGCCTGACCTTGTCCTGTTCTGACTCTCCACAGTGCTGACATGAAAGACATGCACAACCACCTTAGGTTTGTGCCTTGCTGAGGAATTGAATCCAGTGTCCTGTGCACACCAGACATGCAAGCAGTCTGAACATTGTGCCCAAATTCAGATGTTTTTCAGATGCCTCAGGGTGTCATCTTTGACATTCAGATATTATTAGTTGCAATGCTGGTTTTGTGATTTTAGTCAGTGACTCAAAAGCATGTGTGTTTCAGCAGCATGGACTTGCTTGTGACTGGACTCGCGTGTTACTGGATTCCTATATATGAAAAAACATCACAGGTGGTCCATCACATAATCATCCACCAGACACTACTGCATACGCCAGCAGGATTTTACTGAAAGGACCCTAATATAGCTATCTCCTGTGAGGTTTTGACAGTCCCTGACAAATACAAAAGTGGATGCTCACAGTCATCTATAGGGTAGAACACAGGGTCCCCAATGTAGGAGCTAGAGAGAGTACCCAAGATCTGTAGGGGTCTGCAACCCTATAGATGGAACAACAATATGAACTAATCAGAACCCCCAGAGCTCATGTCTCTAGCTGCATATGTATTAGAAGATGGCCTAGTCGGCCCTTATTGGGAAGAGAGGCCCCTTGGTCTAGCAATCTTTATGTGCCCCAGTACAGGGGAATGCCAGGGCCAAGAAGTGGGAGTGGGTGGGTAGGGGAGCAGGGCGGGGGGAGGGTATAGGGGACTTATGAGATAGCACTTGAAATGTAAATGGAGAAAATATCTAATAAAAAAAGAGAAAAAAAATCATGTAGAGAAATATCCCTCTGCTTTCGTCAACCTCAGTGTCTCTGGGTCTAGCCGATGGAGCAGGGCATTTTAACACCCTCTTGTGTTAAAGGTTATAAGAATATGTATCCACATGCTGGAGTCTGTTTAGTGTTCTAGAAATAGCTGAAAGGCCAACCACAAGGAGTCACAGGGTCTCAGAGACCATAGGGAGCCAAAGCCCACATGGGATGACCCTGGAAGAATTTACTGTGCACAGCATGAAGGTATCAGAGCTCTGCAAATTAGGAAGCCTGGCCAAAAAAACTCAGAAAGTTTAATTATTTTCCTTTTTTTAAAAAAAAAAAAAAAGCCAAACTAATTAATACTGGGTGACCCAGCTAGTCATCTTTCTCCCTGAGAGATCCATTCCAGGAACGGTTTTCTTCCGCAGCGCATTACCCATTAGAGGTCAGAGCCTCATCATTGCTTATCAGCATTGAGACTTGAGCCACATGAGCTAGAATTCTACCCAGCCACACTTTCTTCTCCACTCCATTTACCTCCTCACTTAGCTCTTCACATTTTCTAGAGTTCCCTCTTCCTAATAAATGTGTCACCTCTGCTTCTTGTCTTGAAGCAGTTTAGTAATATGCAATGCCCAAGTGGCTGGATACCATATGAAGTTTGTGGCATTTTCAGTCTTGTAGGCAAAGCAGGCAAGCAGACATATATCTATTAGCTAAGGTTTGCTCCCCGCCCACACCAGTTTCTTGTGCTGCCTGCCCATAGCTCTCTAGAGCTCCGGCCTCCCTCTCAGCCTGCTGCAGAGCCCGATGGGGACTTGAGGCTCAGTGCAGACCAAAAGGATGGAGCCTTCTTGTGGCACATGGAAAATATCTAGCAGATCATTTGTTTCTAGCTACACAAATTGCCATAGAAAGCCACTTCAGCTTGCCTGTTTCTTTCTTTCAGAAAACACTCAGTGGTTTGTTTCTTAGTTACATAGTCTAATTTTTCTTCAGATACAGTTCAATAAAATGCATCCACTTAGAATTATTATTCAAGGACCCTCTTTATGTTATAGTATAGATTTAAATTGTCTAAAATATATTTAGTCACTCTGATTAAACATATTTTAGTTTATTCTTTTGTTTGAATAGCTAGGTCTTGAACTTAGGGCTTCATACATGTTACGGGTGGACTCTACCTCTAACCTATATTCCATGTACCCATTTATTTGTTGGGTTTCTAATTCTCTTATATTCTTAGCTGATATGCATTAGAATTATACATTAAAGGCATTTTTAAATTAAACAATCACTTGTAAACATAGACAGAAATTGATAAAGAAATTTCACAAAAGCCCCTGGTTCAGAATTTCTAAGGGCAGCCAAACACTTCGGATGGAGCTATTGATGTCCTGCTCAGGATCCCAGATGCAGCCATGACAATAACTAGTTCTGTTCCTTCACCTTTCAAGTTACTGAATCTTTCCCAATAATCAGCATTGCAACACATATTTGAGACATATAGTGACCATTTTCACATGCTTAAAGAATCTTTGTGAAATTTTGATAAACAATATGACCAGTCATTATGGCTTAATACTCAAGAGCTACCAAACTCAGAAGTGTGGAGGAGAAACAGGCAAAATAGAATTAGAATGATTTCCGTCAGTATGGAGTGTTTATCCTGAGTCCTCAAAAATGCATATGGCCAATCAAGTTGACGGGCAAAGTGCATGGCAGGAAAATAGGTTGACATTGACACCCATTTGAGAGAATAGGCTTACTATTAAAAGCTGGGAGTGAAGGAGAAAAAGAAGCCAGGGTATGCAGAGCAGGGCATTTCTATGAGGATGGAGAACAGTTGAACATTTCCTAGCATATGATCAAGGCATAAGATTCATATTGTAGAGCAGAGGATTCACAGTGTATAATCAAAGCATACTTTCCATACCATGTAGAAGAAAGGGTTTACAGAAACCCTTTCTTCTGTACAAAATTAATACTGTACAAAATTAATCTAAGAAATAAAAGTGAATGCTGTTCATACTGGTTGGTTTTTGTTGTTGTTGTTGTTGCTGGTATTTTGTTTTCCAATTTGATACATACTTGAAATACTTAGAAGAGCAAACCTCAGTCTAGAAATTTTCTCCATCAGATTGGCCTGTGGGAAAGTCTATGAAATGTTATTTTAAAAAAAATGATTGACCTAGAAGGGTCCATCCCACCATGGCTAGTACCATTCCTGGGCAGTTGGCTCTGGGCTATATAAGAAAGCAGGCTGAGCAAGCCAACTAGAAAAGCCAGTAAGCAGTATACCTTCCTGGTCTTTGCTTCAGTTCCTGCCTCCAGGTTCCTGCTTGAGTACTAACTCTGCTTCCGTCCCTCTTGATGATGGACTGTAAGTTGTACACTATTGCATATGCCAGCAAGATATTGCTGAAAGGGCCCTGATATAGCTGTCTCGTGTGAGGCTATGCCAGTACCTGGCAAACACAGAAGTGGATGCTCACAGTCAGCTATTAGATGGAACACGGGGTTCCCAAGGAAGGAGCTAGAGAAAGTACCCAAGGAGCTGAAGGGGTCTCCAACCCTATAGGTGGAAGAACAATATGAACTAACCAGTACCCCCAGAGCTCATGTCTCTAGCTGCATATGTTGCAGAAGATGGCCTAGTTGGCCATCATTTGGAAGAGAGGCCCCTTGGTTATGCAAATCTTATATGTCCCAGTACAGGGGAGCTCTAGGGCCAAGATGTGGGAGTGGGTGGATAGGTGAGCCAGGTGGGGGATGAGGGAGGGTATAGGGGATGTTCAGGATAGCATTTGAAATGTAAATGAAGAAAATTTCCAATAAAAATTGGAAAAAAAAAAGATGAAATGAACCCTTTCCTCCCCGGGTTTGTTTGTTTGTTTGTTTGTTTTTTAATTGTGGTGTTTTACTCTAACAGAAAGAAAGCTGAACAGTTTTATAGGAAGTGATTTCTATGATAGTTTTAGCAACTAAAAACTGGAAATATAGACCAACTTTGATAATATAAATAAAGGGAAAGTTCAGCTTGACGGCTGGTGGTTGGTTAGGAGCAGGATGAGAATGCAGAGGTTAAGGGTGACTGGGGGTGGCTTGTGCAGCTGCCCTGTGAGGAGCCATACTGAAGTGCAGGGCTGTGGCAGAATCACATCTGAGTAGAGGCTTGTGATGAGATCAGTGTGAGACATCTGAGTAGGAGGTGTGAGGGAGAAAATGAAGTGGGGATTAGAAGTGGATCTCAGAGCTCCCTGCTTAGTTGTAAGAACAGAGATGGGAATACCTGTGGTTTTGTAGACAGTGAGTCCAGGAAGGGGCCTAGGGAAGAACCCCAGAATTTTCTATCCAGAATAGTTGGCCTAGGAAGGTAAGAAATAACGTCCATTTTGTCAGGTTCCCCTTGGTTTAGGCTTGTAAAGTAGGAAGTAAATATGAGCCTGTCAAGACAACATCTGACAGAAAACATGCAAGCTCTATGACAGCACTGTATCATGAAGTTTCCCTCTGGGACTTCATCCAGTTGGAGAGGGTCCTGAGAAAACCTGGTTAAAGTTGTCTTATTAGGTCAAGTTCCCTCCCTGTTGGTGGTTGGTGGCTCATCTGAGTAAACCTTTCTATGTCTTCTGCTCTCTCTGTTTCTCTCTGAGTGTACATGTGTGTGTGTGTGTGTGTGTGTGTGTGTGTGTGTGTGTGTGTGTGTGTGTGTTGTGCAGAGGCTCATACCATGGCCAGAAGACATCCGCTGAATCCTCGGGAGTCATCTGACTTTCTTTTTTGAAAAAGGTCTCTCACTAAACCTAGAACTTTCCAAGTGTTCAACTTGATTTTAACAGTCAAGTTGATATAACCTAGAATTAATATGCAAGCAATGAATCTCTACTGAGGGATTATAGAGAGATCATCTTGTATATTGTATTGATGCCCAACTTGTCAGTTTAAAAGCCTATGGTCTTTGTCTTAGGTAGGAAATAGAGGCGGGCATCTGGAGAAGAAAGAATTCTGGTAGAGAAGGAGGCAAGAGAGGAACCCGAAAAGAAGTGAGGAGACAACCCACCCACTTCTGCTTCCTGGCCCTGGCATTCCCCTGTACTGGGACATATGATCTTCACAATACCAAGGGCCTCTCCTCTCACTGATGGCCAACTAGGCCATCCTCTGTTACATATGCCACTAGAGATACAAGCTCTGGGGGTACTGGTTAGTTCATATTGTTGTTCCTCCTATAGGGTTGTAGACCCCTTTAGCTCCTTGGGTGCTTTCTCTAGCTCCTTCATTAGGGGCCCTGTGTTCCATCCAATAGATGACTGTAAGCGTCTACTTCTGTATTTGCCAGGCATTGGCATAGCCTTACAAGAGAGAGCTAAATGTAAATGAAGAAAATATCTAATAAAAATGCCTTAAAATAATAAAAAGTTAATAATAAAAACATATTTTATCCAATGACAAAAAAAAGTGTGGAGACAGATACATAGATGCATGGTATCTGAGCACAGGTAACCAGCTATGTGGAAAAATGTAGATTAAAATAAATGAATATCTTTAATTATGATCTAGTCAGAGTAGAGCCTAGCTATATGGCCAAGGTATTTGTAAATATAATTCTAATCTGAGTCTTATTTCTGGGATCATGAGGCTGGAAGGCAGAACCAGACATAACTTCAACAAGGGATTTCTTAGATTACATTGACTATAGGTGTGTCTGTAGGGAATTGTATTGAATGATGATTGATCTAGTCCATTATGGGTGTCTCCATTCCCTAAGAAGTCTTAGACTTCATAAAAGTTTAGAAGAGCATCTGAAAGCAGCACTATGAAGACATACATGTGTCCATTTATTCTTTTACGTGACCGTGGATGTGGGTGAGCAACTATGTCAAGCACCTGCTGCTGTGGCATCCCTGTCCATAGACTGTGAGTTGGAATCTTAAGCGGCATCCCTGTCCATAGACTGTGAGTTGGAATCTTAAGCCTGGTAGACCAGTTCCCCCTAAAGTTATCTTTGATCATAGTGTATGCCAAAGGAACAACTGACACTAGAACACCAAGCAGCCTAATCTGTCTGGCAAGTGAACCCTGAGCTTCATCTATCTCCACCTTCCCAGCCCTGCAGTTGCAAACACTTGTCACCATTTGAGTGAACTTAAGTGAATACTGAGGATCAGACTCAGGTCCTTTTGGTTCCTTTCACAGCAACTGCAATCAGCAGTTGCAGACTGAACTCTTGTCTAGGCCAAATAAATCATCCCTGAGTGGTCTCAATCTGTAATGCAGAAAAGAGAGACATAAATGGCATTTCCTTGGGAGGAGAGTAGACAAGACCATTCACTCAGACTTTTCTACAAATCCTATTGCACTGCTCATTCTCACACTCACGGTGACATAGAACAAGACATACCTGGCCAGTGTGGGTCCAAATAAGCAAAGAGCCAAGATTAAATTACCAGTATCCCATTCTTGTCTTGAAAATACTAACAGGGTTCAAATTTTGTATAAATTGTACTTACAAGATAAATTCAACTTATAGTTGAATAAAATCACCCTTCCTAGTTCTTTCTGAACTGTTTGGCTGGTGCAAATGACCTGTACTTGCTTAAACTTCCCTCCAAGCTGACTGATTCAATCTGGCTTCTCTTGGCTTCTCACTGAATTGCTCTGCTTGGTCTCAAACTAACTGACAGTTTGTTCTAATATTCTGAGTCCTTCCTTTGTTCTGTCTTCTTCTGCAATCTGTCTCTGTAAAACTGTCCTGGTAAAAGCATGTTCTCCTTCCCTCCCTCCCTCCTTCCCTCCCTCCCTCCCTCCCTCCCTCCTTCCTTCCCTCCCTCCCTCCTTTACTCCCTCCCTTCCTCCCTCTCTCTTCCTCCTTCTCCTCCTCCTCCTCCTCCTCTTTCTTCTCTCTCTCTCTCTCTCTCTCTCTGAATTGCTTTCCTAAGTCAACTCTCCTTTCTATATTATTCTCCTGAGAAATAGGTGTATCCTATCTCTAAGTTATTCTGTCAAATCTTTCTCTGATTCTTTTCTTTGTTTTGTTTTGTTTTTTGTTTTTCAAGACAGGGTTTCTCTGTATAGCCTTGGCTGTTCTGGAACTCACTCTGTAGACCAGGCTGGCCTCGAACTCAGAAATTTGTCTGCCCCTGCCTCCCGAAAGCTGGGATTAAGGGCATGCACCACCACACCCAGCCCCTTTCTCCGATTCTTTTACTTTGTCTGTCCCTCAGTTAAACATTATTTTCAAACATGGGTGATTCCTTCCACAAACTAACTTTACCTTCATTGTTAAGGATTAAAGGTACCTACAAAGGCCTTGTCTGTATTCCAGCTAGAGTGATTAAAGAAAGATGTGTCATTCCAGTTACATTACACAGACCCAGGAATTCTTAGGATGCGATCCTGCCACAGCAATCACGCTGCTGGATTAGCATTGTAGAGGTACAATTTTGAGCAGACCAGAGACTTTCCTGAGAAGCTTGCACCCATGTTAGATGTGCCTCACCAACATCTAAATGAAATGACTCTCTGTGAACACCTATGTTTACAAACATTTAAAAATATGTCCAAAACCTCTAACTCTGCCGCAAAATAATCAGAAATAATTATAATAAATTTGATACGATTGTAAGAAAGTCACATATTTCTTTGTTTCTCTTTTTAGCTTTCTATAAGACACTGAAAATATGGAGGGTTAGGAGAAGAGAAAGAAAGCTGACATGTTATAAATACCACACAGCAAAGGTTCTGGTATTTTCCACTAACTGCTCCATGAATGAATGGAAATCAGTAATGCAAATGGACAGAGGCATCTGAGAAAAATTCTGGAGGCTTCTCATGTTCGTGTATGGCACCTGAATACTTCAAAACTTGTGTACTGCATTTGTACATGCGTGTGTGTGTGTGTGTGTGTGTGTGTGTGTGTGTGTGTGTGTGTGTTTTCGAGGTGGTTCTGCAAAGATGCAGACTGGGGAGAACAAAGAGTAGGTGGGTGGAAGGGGGATCAGCAGAATCAGCCAGCTTTACCTTAGCTCCTTTTCAAATCCAGGCCTGGCTTTGTAGTAGAGACAAGTGTAACCAATTCCTTCTGTGATTTCTGGGAGGGAGTTTTGATAGTGAAATGAAAACTTGTATAAAGTTAGAATGTTTCACCTCAGTATCAGCTTATCTGAACTTGTCATAGCTCTCTGCTTGATTACAGTTATTTTCACATGACAAGTTAACAAAGAAATTTCTAGAAATTAGCTTGCTGTACTACTCCCCACTTCTTTAGCCAGTGTATGTCATCTGCCACAGTGTGCTCTCCCCAGATACTCTGGGCACTACAGTAAAGGCAGAAGCCTCCTCTCACCCAGGCCCTATATCCCTATGAGGAGAGCTTTCAGACAAATCAGTAAAAAGCAAGCACTCAAACATGAATAGTAATACATACATGTAAGTACACACAGACACTAAGGGCTATAGCACACATAGCAGGGAAAGCAACGAAGATAGGGTGAATTCTACCATGCTTATGGGTGGACAGAGGTAACATTGGATCAAGGTTTTTGACCTCAGGATAGAAAGAACCTCCTAAGTCCAAGGAAAATTATCAAGAGCAGTCTGGGTTGGTGGTACACTTTGTTATTTACAAAGGAGAGCCTTTCACACTTAACATGTGATTTTCTTACTGCAAATTAATTTCTTTAAAGAAAACTCTCTGGTTTCTTGTTGCTTCCTCTATCAAAGTGAACATACATGTACGACATCTAACGAGAGAGTTTAGTACGTCGGAATAATACCACCAGTCGTCTCACAGGTGTGACTTGAGACGACTAGGTTGTGTGTCGTCGGTGACACTTCTTTTGGCAACGATAAAATCACCAAGACAGAGATTCGTTACGAAACAGTCGTGTCCAGTGCAAAATAAGACAGATTCTTCACTCCATGTAAGGACAGAACAAAAGAGGGCCACGCCCCTTCCTCCTAGGGATCTTGCCTTCATTGTTCAGTCCTGGGCAGCCCCTGTGGCTGGGAAGAGATTGGGAACAGAAAGCTTTGACCAGATGGAATGCTGAGTGAGTTTAGAAAGGGAGACTTCCAGTGACTGGAGCTTGGAATAGAGCAACTGAATCTAAGATTAGATTTGGACCCCCAGGTGCTCAGACAGTCCCTTGCCTGCTTGCTCTCCCATCGCCCGCCTCTTTCACAGGGAAAGAAATAACAACTTTCTTTTCCTGTTAGTCTAGGTGCTTAAAAGTAACGCATTCCAGCAAGCACGAGGGGGGAGGTTCCAAGCAGCGGGACATAGTAAATCTTGCCAAGGGGCCAGCATTTCCTGGTTCACAATTGCAGGAAAGGCCTTGCTCTGTTATCAAGGGGACCTGGATGCTTTGATAGGCAATTGTTTTAAAAGCTAAACAACATTAAATATTGTGTGTGGTGCACAAGACTTGTGGGGAGGAAGCCTCCCCCCACCCCTCCAGATGGATCGGACAATAGTTTTGTCTGATGCTTTGTTCTTTTTTATTGGTGAAAAATAAAAATTCGGGGTAATGTCTGTATGCAACTTTGCTTTCAGTAAAGTTTCTGCTGTTCTAGAAAACAATAGCGTCTGGAACAATGGAAGTTTCCTTTTCAGTAAGTGCTTCCTTGAAACTGTACTGAGAGAAAATAGACACTGGTTAGCAGCAATGGAATGGCAGTCCCTCTGAGGAAACCAGCCCTAATGAAACACATGGGCTTCACAAGCTCCTGAGAAAGTGAGGAAATGTCTCACTGGGTGGGGACAGACACCCCCTAATGGCCAGAGAAGACAGTGAGTGCCAAACTATTCCTATCAGAGTGTGTGACATGTCACTTGGCCTTCAGCTGGAGACCCTGTGGGAAGCACATAAACAGATAGTGTATATTCATGAACAGCATAGCATCTAAACTGTACTTATATTTTGAATATGAATTATTAAGTATAATGAGTAATATGCATGTAAGTGTATACACACACATTCATCCTGTCTCAGAAAATTCTGACTGTTGGTCAGGAGGGTGAACAGTCTGCCACACAATAATATGAAAGTTAATACCCACAGTGTCTATACTCTGCTCATTGTTCATGAATATCTAGCCATCAAAATGCTTCATGAATCAATTTGTACCACTTATACTAACTCACAGGGACATCATTGCATTATAAAATAGAATGAGGGGCTGGAGATATAGCTCAGTGGTTAAAAGGACTTCTTGTTCTTGCAGAAGACCTGGGTTTAGTTCGCAGAACCCATATAGCAGCTCACAGCCATCTATAACTCCAGTTCCAGAAGATCTGACACCTTTTCTCCTCTTCCTCCTCCTCCTCTTCCTCCTCCTCTTCTTCTTCCTCCTGCTCCTCCTGCTCCTCCTCTTTTCTCCTCCTCACCTCCTTGGGTACTCATATGGTGGTGGAAATACATAGATCTTGATAAAGCAGTTACACGCATAAAAACAAAACAAAACAATCTAAAGGCATAAAAATGCATTCTAAGGTAAAATGATACCAGTGGTATAGCTGATGTTTGTGAAAAACCTGTACAGAGTTTGTTTCTGAAATACTAGTGGGTATAACAATACGCCCCCTTTTATGAAAATCTCCCAGTGCATATCAGAATCTGGATTCTGCATGTGAAATAGTGACCTTCCACATAGAACATTTCTCATACAGTAGAATAATTCTGCAGGAGAGCTTTCTGCAGCCACCATAGCACTTCACTGAGATACTTTGGAATCAAGGAGAAGGGAGGTAATGAGTGGTGTAGTGAGGACAGCTAAAAAAAATTAAAGACGCATTTCCAGGGAAAAATATTATTTGACCTACAAAACAAAAAGAAAAAAAATGTTCTAATCAAGTTGAAGAAGTTACAATTTAAAAAAAAGAGAAGCAAGTGATGTATTTTTAAAAATGAATGGCAATATTTATAAAATAGAATTAGGTTCAGACTTAATATTTACTTTCCTTTTAATACTGGCTCCTAATAGAACTTGAAAACAGCTGGCTTTGTTGATGCGATAGTTCCATGTAAGACTGCATATGGCCTGAATCGTTAAACTTCCATTTTCATCAGATTTATGCTTGGGAAAACTAACTGTACCCTTACAGTAATTTATTATAGGCATCTCTTTGTTTGTCTTAGATAGATCGCAGGAATGGCAGGATGGGACGAGATGAAATAGGACCCCAATTACAGTTTAAAAGGCTTCCAAAATAGAGCAACATTCAACTGGATCTTCATTACCACCATCTGCACTGTATATGTCATGGAGAGATTAATAAGCAAGAGGACTCTGTTTGTTTCTATGTTTATAAGGAATTTAAGCCAAGACTGGCTTTTCCCATCCCTAAAGAATAGCGTAAAAGGAGAGGCAGCCATCTTCCCTGGGCAGCAGGGGCTTTTTCAAGGGTTTCCCAGAAGCTTTTTCTCCCTACAGACGTGCCTTGCTGCAGATGGGCTTTTATTAAATATAAAGGACTCGTCATAGTCTAACCTAACTGAAATTCTCTAGTGATATTCTTGATATTTCTAGTGATATTTCTTCTTGAAAATCAATTATAATTCTGGCTCAAAATTCAGTGTTAAAAATGGCTGCGGGTGGAGAAGCATTGGTGTTTGCTGCTTCCCAACGATAAGTCAGTTTCTGAGTAACGAGTAGTTTGGATGAGGGCCGCTCCTGTCATACTCTTCCTCTCTTCCCCATTATTTCTCATTTCAGTCCAGTCCATTCCAGTTCAATCCAGTCCAGATCAGTATACTCCATGAACTCTTGGTCAAGTCTCTTGAAGAAGAACTTACTAAAAATGTATGGAATATGTCACTAATGAAAAGCAGAAAGGCTACTTGTCTTCATCTCCAGATGATTATTTAGCAAGAATGGCTTCATGAGCTAGTAACATTTGTTTGACCTGAGCTTGCTCCAAATGTCTGAGTGTAAGTCAGACTCCCACATTAGCATTCACAACACCTGTGGCTACAGGTATGCTCTTGCCTGTCCACCGAATGGAGTGGTGCAGTCAGAGGTGGATTTAATAGATTCTCTTGTGCAAAGATGCCAAATAGTAGAAAGCTGAACAATGGAAACTGAGCCAGTGTCTGTCAGACAGAATTCTATGTTGAGGTGTCAGGATCTGAATGCCCGGTATTTGTGTGCATGGACATGACAGGAAAGTATAGGGAGAATCTCTCAGGGAGGGCACAGAGTAGAATGGAAACATGTGTTCCACTGGATGTCAGTACGTCACTCTGTAGCCCTACATCCTATACCAGTTGTGTGGTTACAAACTGCTAATCCAGTCCATCCTAGTCAGTCATCTCAGTCATAGTGAAGGTACGAATTACATGACCTCAAAGTCTTTTCTTGTATTGGATTCTTACAAGTGTAGTTGTTGTACATCTTCACATTAATTCCCAGTGATACATCGCCTATTTGGTAGGCTTCAAATAGTCTTTGAGTCTTTAAATTATTTACCAGACTAATTTTTTGGCATTATTTTCTTTTTCCATTCCTTCCTCTGAGCCTTCCCACATACCTGTCCTTGATCTCCTTCAAATTCATCTATCTTTTCATTAGTTGTTATATGCATTCATGTGTATCCCTTTTTAGAAGTTTTGATTTTACGTTTTTAACAGTATGTTTATACTTTTATCTGTGTGTGGGTTTCTGAACAAGGGTGCAGAGCTTTGGATGGCAGAGCATGGCTTGGATCCCCTCAAACTGGAGGTAGAGGCAGCTTTGAGCTCCTGATGTGATGCTTGGAATGGAACTTGAGTCCTCTGTGATAGAAGCCAGCAGTTTTAACCACTGAGCCCTCTTTCTAGCCCCCCTCCCAAGTTCACTCTACAAACTTCCTTTACATTTTAATGATTTTAATTCAAAATTACCTTAAAGTATTTGTCTTTTGTAAAAACACATGAAAACACTTGATTTTTCAAGGTCTAAAAGTGAATAAATGGGGTGGGGATGTAGTTCGGGTAGTAGAAAGCTTGCCTACCATGAAAAAAGTCCCAAGTTCCCATAGTTATGGTGGTCACATCTATAATCCCAACATGGAAAGTAGAGATGAGAAGGTCAAATATTAATGGTTCTCTTCAGCTACATAGCTAGTTTGAAGTCAGGCTTAGCTACATGTGAATCTGTGTTTAGTGAAATTATGAAGAAGTACAGAAGTTGAGATGAAGACCTCTCACTAAAATGTTCCTGCTGTTGACCTGACAACCTACAGCCCCCATGGACACTTGTGGTGATGTTTGTGAAATTTACTTCCAATATTGCTGCTCTTGTGAGCCTATACCCCAAGCTATCCCAAGCTGGCAATCAGTTTTTTCTATCAACAAACTGAAATTGACACTCAAATACCCGAGTCTAGATTAGGGTATTGGCAAATGGCTCCTGAGACTGGGTCATAGCTTATCACAGGCACGATTCAGGCTTTTTTGGGGACTGCTTAGTACTAAAAACATCCCTCCATGCATTTCTTGTCTTAACATCTTTTATATTTTATTTTCTGTTAGTTGTAATCTTAAACCTGAACTAATAACACATAAGAGAAAAGAATGAACCTTGAACAAAGCGTACCACAATGAAAACAAGTAATTGGCACTGGTTGTGAGCGCACAGCTTGTTTCCAAAACTGATATCAAAATTCAACATGGAAACCATGCTGTGTAAATACTTTCAAACATTTCTTTTCTATTCTCAGTCCACCCCTGTAACCAAGCATTAAATATCTTGGCTACTGGAGAGGCAGAGATGAAGGGAAATAGGAGTGGTGGATAGAGGGTGGATGGAGAGGTAGGGAGGTAGGGAGAGATATAGAAACAGACAGACAGAGACTAGAGGGAGGTGAATACATAGTTGTAAAATAATTTAATAATAAAGATTTCAACAATCATGGATATTGTTCCTAGATAGTAGGTGAAACTCAGCATTTGTGACATAAAGTTTGTGTGTGTGTGTGTGTGTGTGTGTGTGTGTGTGTGTGTGTGTGTATGAATGATGAATGATGGGATCCTAAGGACATTTACTTTCCATCACTCTTACAATACCACCTTCCAGTCTACCATGCTCTAAAAGAAAATATCTCATCCATGCACAGATGACAGGTTCCTGCCACATTGTCACATGGGAGACTCCCATTTCCAGCATGAAATATTCTATTGAATCTTTATTGGTACAAACTAGCTAACAATTCTACACTCTGATGACACCACCAATCTCTGAATTTCAGTCTTGACAGGGACAAAGACTAGGTGGCTTCTGGAGTCTGATGTTTCTCCTAAAATCCTTTCTTGATGGAAACCAGACTGAGGTGGTTTGAATGTAAATGGTGCCAATAGGCTCATATGTTTGAATATTTGGTCTCTAGTTAATGGATCTGTTTGGGAAGGTTTAGGAGGTGTGGCCTTGTTGGAAGAGATAAAACACTTGGGGGTGTGGATTTTGCTTTTAAAAGCCCATGACAGGTCTAGTCCCCTTTTTTCTGTCTGTTGCCTATGAATCAGAATATAAAGCCCATAGCTACTGTTCTAGTGTCATGTCTGTGTGCTCTCTGTGCCATGATGATCATGAACTAACTCTCAAAAACTATAATCAAGGCCCCAGTAAATACTTTAAATACATTCTTTCATGAGAGTTGCCTTTGTTTTGGTATCTCTTCATAACAATATAACAATGATGTTCTTTGCTTCTATGGCGGTTGTGTTTTTGCAGACATTTTTAATGGTTCTCTTAAGGAAGAGAATAGTTCATATCACCACTTGACTATGCTATTCCTTGGTTCAGGAAGCCTGCTGTGCTAGTATGCAGAGTGTCTATCCAATTCCCTACTTCAGAATAAAGAATGTGAAGCAGATGTGTAGTCAAGTTGGAGTGTGACAAAAGTTTAATATTTGCTGCTTCCTTATGTATATTGCAAAATGAAACCAGATCTAAAAGAAAGAAGCCAGATTGAGGAAGACACATAGGCTGAGACTACAGTCAATCCCAGCTCCATACCTTGGCCAGAGTTTCACACACTATTCCATTTACGTCTGTGATACAGATGTTATAGAAGAGTCCATGAATCATGTCTTATGATTGGTCTGAACAGGTTTTGATCTGTTTGTGCCCCATGAAGCCCTTTGAGGAATATCAAACACTTCTGATGTATTCTTTGAGAAACACTAACAGAGAAGAGAGGTATATGTAATGTGACATCGAGTTCCATAGTTAATAATCAATACACAATTCAAAGAGATTAATTGCCATTTTCATTGTAATTGTCTACAGAAGAGTGACTTTATTCTTATACGATATCACATACCTTCCCTCAAGGCTCAGGGATATCTGGGAAGAGGGGGTGAAGGACTGTAGGAACCAAAGGTTTGGAGGACTGGGGCAACACAGTGTCATTTGGACAAGGCAGGGATCTGCATGCAACAACTCACTGTAGCTTCAGCTGTTTGTACCAGACCTAAATAAGACTAAGCAATCAGCATTCATTCCAGCATGGAGTCTGGGAGACTCAGGAGCTTTCCCTAACCCTGTTGAGGAACTATCACCAGTTGATGGCTGCTGGTAGACAAAGCATCATTTTCTTTGGGAATGTTTCAACTGGGAGATTTCCTATGCATCAGTGGATAGGCCACACATGCTTGGAATCATTAATCAGACTTAGTAGGTTACTACAAGGACAAGCTGAAAGGACTTGAAGTTGGGCAATAGTACGGAGGAGGGAATCCAAGAAATTGGTTGAATGTGATCAAAATATACTGTATATGAATGAGATTCTCAAGGAATAAATAAAATAGTTACAAATGAAAATAATGGGATTATATGGAACTTTCCAACAAAGATAAGATTGGTGAGAAAAATATGGATTGAAACCCGTTTATAAAATTGTCATAGATTGAGTTAACATCCTCAAAAGAGAAAGGGAGAAGAAAGCTTGTTTTCCCCCTCAGAAACTGAATGGTAAGTAAGTTTCACTCTTTGATGTGTCAGAATGCTGCAGAGGGCTGTGTTTTCACCCTTCTGGTACCATCCTTAAGCACAGGGTTTCCCAGCTGGGGATGGCCACTCAGGCCTCTCACTATTTCTGAAAGGGGATTTAGAAAGTATTCCTCACTCTCATTTTCGATTTTTCTGAGGCTGAAACTCTAGCAGTTTCTCAGACTGAAAAGCTGTTGGTCAATGTATTGTATCACATGACCATAAACAAATTGAAAACCTTCCAAATTTCAGGATCTGTGCACCTATCACTTGGGAAGCTAAAAGAGACAGGGATGCACAGTGAACAAGAACTATAGGAGGAAATGATGGTGTCAGTGCCTAAGAAAGTGGTGAAGGAACTGAAACTCAGTGGTTGAATCATGCAAAGCAAAGGAACAGAGCAGGATTCATGTTGCCAAGAAGGAAACTGTCAGGAGAGGAACACTAGTTACAGCTCACGCAGATGAACATCATGTTTATACTATATCTCTTCCAGATTTTATCAGGTATTATCTAAAACATGTTCTCCCCTCCTTTAGGCTACTATTCCTATTGTTATTGCTCAGCTCATGGTGTGAAAATATTTCTTAATCCCAGCATGATTAGGGAATATAACGTCAGTTGGAAATGTAGCTTTACCTCTTGGTCATTCTGCTTCTTAGATGGGTCATGTGTACCTCTCAGGCACTTCTCCTCCTCCTCCTCTCATTGTCTCTCTCCCTTGATCCATCACTCAATATTAATTTCCCCTTTATGACAATCCCAGAAATTTCACTGGGGCTAAGACCTTTCTGTCATTTCCCAACACTGATCTGGGTATAATTCACCAGTCTCATTGTGGTTGAGTCAACTGTGAGCACATGTTATAAATCTCTCTTGCAGAAATGATGACAGAGGCCTATTCCAACAATTAAGAAAGCAGAGCCAAAGAACAGAAGGAAAAAGCCAAGACCTGGCTGAATCTTAAACCTAACCACATGAATACTAGTGTTGGTAAGACTAGAAATTCATTTCTTTGTCTGTATTCTGCTAACATAAGATACATTTCTTTTTCTTTCTTTCTTTCTTCCCTTAGTTTGGTTGTTTTTATTAAAAGGCATTCATTGTTTTATATGTTCCTCATTGTTACTGCCACCCACCCCACCCCCATCTCATCTTCTCCAGGACCTGGCCAGGCTAACAGCCAGAGAATTCTTCAAAAACTCATGGGAGAACTTTTCCACAAATCAAGTTATTTTTGTCTCCATTAACAGAATTCTAACAATTGAACACAAACAAATGTAGCTTGATTGACTTACTAGAGATTCCTTTACCACCTTAATGATTTTTGGCTCATGGCATGATCCCTAATTTTTAGCCAAATTGGCTTTAGTTATTTCAGAAGAATTTGAAAAATTGGAAAAACAAAGTGTGTGCATGAGATACTATGTATATAAGAGGTAATTTGAGGTTGTTTTCCACTTAGTCATTAAGCAGTAGCCTGTCTTAGCACGTGCATAGCATACCAGGCTGGGCCTCATGCTCTTTCTCATGGTCATCTGCTTTCTACATCCAAGGGAGCTGAACTGGTGGGGTGTGGCTGCACAGAACTCCAATGACGAGAAGGGGAGGGCATTATTGGGCACTCAGTTTCTCTTATTTTCTGAGAATATTTCACTGTGCTTTTATTGACTTTCCTTAACCCATTCTTTCTGCCATATGTTAACTAAAGAAAATTTAAAGACAATCCATTATAATCCTTCACATTACACATTTAATATCGTTATTATTCAAAAATTCATTTTTGTTTTGTTTTGGGGTTTTTTTTGTCTTTTTTTTTTTTTTTTTTTTTTTTTTTTTTTTTTTTTTTTTTTTTTTTGGTTTTTTTCAAGACAGGGTTCCTCTATGTAGTCTTGGCTGTCCTGGAACTCACTCTGTAGACCAGGCTGGCCTCGAACTCAGAGATCTGCCTGCCTCTGCCTCGCAAGTGCTGGGATTAAAGGTGTGTGCCACCATGCCTGGCTTTGTTATTATTCAAAAATTCATCTCAAATTGTTTAGGTTTCTAGGATTTCAAATCCTTTAGAATTGTGGAAAGTTAGTATCTGGAACAATTTTATGACACTAGAATTGACATTCTTGCTAAGGTAGCAAGAACATAAATGACTGTTTTGAAAACCTTGGACCAGATGTGCTAAATTGTTTGCTGACATAGACAAACCAGGCTTGGAATGCCTTTTCCAGGTCTAAATGTTCTTATACTTCATTTTATACTTAAATGAGGGTTCACATTAGATTAGAAGCAATATTTCCCTATATCCTCATTGATTTAAAAACATATGTCTTTAATTTTGGAATGAATTAAAAAGTAAATACCTAACACTGAGAGATAGTATCCTGGACTACATAGGTGATTTTTATACCATAGAGCTTACAAGTTGTTTTATCCAATATTATCACATTTACTCCTCTCAAATACAATTAAAGTTAACATTGTCTTCAGCTTTGAAAATGTCCCAAATCCTTAATTTCTAGAAATTTCTATACTGTCTTTATTAGCTTTTTTAAATTATAAAACACATCTTATATAAACTAGTTTGTTTGTTACCTTTGTGAATTCAAGGCAACCAATAAGATCACTGGAATTAAAATCACCAAGAAGCACCATTATATGTTCTCTTAATTGAAGTTCATTAATTTTTTTCTGAGCAGACTTGACTGCCTGTCAGACCTCTATGAATGGGGTCAGACATCTTAATATTGGCCTGGCTGCTAATTCTACTTCTGCAAACATAGTCCTATACTTATCAGGAGTCTTTATACTTGCTCTTAAACCTATTCAGAGCCCTTTTCAAAAGTTCCTCATCCTCTGTGACAAACCCAAGAAGTAGAAATTAAGATGGACATCTTCTAGTTCTCCCCCCTTAGCCCAAGCCCACCATCTGTGTTCTAGCAGAGAACGTGAGTCTCAGTGGGTTAAAAAAATGTTTTGTAAAACTGGTTTCTTTCTCTAGACATAGAGGCCTGGTATGTTTTATAATCATGTCTGAGACGTGGCAGCATGAATAATGGTCTTCTGTTTGCCCTGTGCTTGCTTTCTCTGACAATGTTAATGACCTTAAAGTATGTAGGTGTCCAGAGATGACAAATGAGAGGCTGTGCTGTCATAGTACACATGTTGAGGGCACTAGATCATTTTCAGATACATCTGCTAATACATATGTTGGTCTATTTGAATGTTTGCATTTAAATGTGTTTCACGTCTGGTACCAGATCTATTATCTGAGAACTAGTGCTCAAAGCAAGGTCAACTTTTGCATTCAAGCTGTGACCTCTTTCTGGTCATCTCCATCCCTTTCTGTGCTACCGCAAATCTTCATCTCCATCCATACTATGTTACTCCACATCTCCGTCCCTCTCCCTGTCTGTGTTATCTCAGTTCAAACAAGGAGCAACACATTCTTGTGATTCCATAAATGTCTTTCTCCATAGGTTTTATAACAATTGAAAACAGTGATTCTTACATTTCTTTAGAAATGAATAGCATGTTTTAAGTATTTTAAGATAGTCTATGTTTAAATTTAATCTCCAGTCACATTGGTCAACAGCCTGCATCTCCTACTGTAAGTGCAAATGAAGCATCCTCTCTTCCATTTTCTCCAGAACTTTGTCTATTCTTCCATCTCTTCCTTTACATTTTTTTCTTACTCTGTTTCAGGTATATTCCCTAGATTTCAGTATTTGAATTAACACAGTTTTTCTTACATAGAAGGAACTAAGAATGTGTTCAGGAGGTGGCACATCATGTGTACAGTGAAGGACAGAGTCAGTCGCACTAGGTACATACATCTATTCCACTGTTCAGGAAGTGCATTCTGCTTGTCTAACCTTTCTACTATGACCATTTGTCTTCAGATTTTTCCCCAAAGTGAATGTTATGTACAATTATTTACACATATTTTTATACTCAACCCTCCTTTATTTTAGTTCTTAAAAATGAGACATATTCTTAATAAATGGAAACATAGAATTAAGAATCACTATGGAATCCATTACCTTTCAGATAAAGTCACCACATTTCCTAGGTACAGTAAAGATTTTTTTTTAAAGATTTGTTGATTTTTTTATTCTGTGTGTATGATTACATTTTCCACGTATATGTCTGTGCACTGTGTGCATGCTGTGTGTTTTTGGAAGCCAAAAGACAGTATTAAATACCCTGGGACTCTGAGGCTTCATGTGATTGCTGGGAATGGAACCCAGGTTCACTGGAAGAGCAGCCAGTGCTCTTAATCTCAGAACCACATCTTCAGCCTCTAATAAGAAGAAGTCTTTCTGCAAAGGATAGAGGTGAGGTCATAACGTATTTCAAATTTTTGTAAATATTATGCATTTCTTCCTTGAGGACATTTCACATCTCATAAGATTTTATTTTCCCAAGTTAAAAATCTGTTTTTCATAATATATTTACTGTACCCATTCTTACACCTAGACTAATATACTTAACCTTTATAAGTCACATACTTCATGCTTGAATTTCCTTTCTTTCCATTGTTATCTATAATCCTTGGTAAAAAAAAAAAATTAACTGGAATAAGAAGTACAGTCCTAATGAGGAGGCTGCTGTGTGTCTTTTATACACACGAAATTGAAAGTTTACATATTTAGAAAGTCAAAGAGCAAAAGATATGAACAACACTGGGAAAAACTCTCCTGCTTTCCCACCAAAGGTAACTTAAAGTATCTGGATTTATTATTTCTGGCATATTGACTATAATTATTTATAATGATTATGTGCACAGCATATGTTTAATAATTTAAATCAATGAAAAGTAGTTGTTGTGTAATGGTAGTGCCCACCTATAATCCCAGTCCTCTGGCCATGAAGGAAAGAGCAAAGGTGAAGGTGAGTTTTTGTCTGCACAACCAGTTAGATTTAGCCTGAGCGCTATATGGGTGTGTGTGTGTGTGTGTGTGTGTGTGTGTGTGTGTGTGTGTTGAGAGAAAGAGGGTCAAGAGAGCAAGGAGAGACAAATATAGAGATAGATAGATAGATAGATAGATAGATAGATAGATAGATAGATAGATAGATAGATGATAGATAGTTAGGTAGTGCTTAGAGAAGGAATTGACAACTATCCTCACAGAGAGATAAGGATCACTGGTAATATTAACAGATAAGAAACTAGAAGACAAATGGTGCTCCAAATGAAATGCGAATGTTTCTAACATCTGCACAAAATGACAAAATGTAAGAGAATAAAACCTTTTTCCTCTTATCTGGAGTGACACACATTTATACATTATTTTCTTTAGTTTCAAATATCAAAAGTAAAACATCTATTGAGCTTTTCCTACACAAAAGATGACATGTGCTCTTTGAAAGATGGCCAAGATGCTTCTCTTGGGTAAAATAAATATTAGCATGGCCCAGAGTAAATATTCTGAGCACACTTTGTTCACACTACCTCAGTGTTAGCAAGTGAAAGAAGGAAAATCCCTCCTTAATAATTTGAAAGTTACAAAAATAAATTTATAAATGAGCAGTCAATGGTTTCTCTTGAGGCCCCGAGCAGGCTGTTACTGCTTGGATGCACCCTATGAAGACTGGACCCTGAGTGGAGCAGAACAGAGCCAAGCTTGGCCTTGCTTTCTGATGTAGAAGGATACCTAACATCTGTAGATGTTGCATCAGTCTATACCGAGTGGAGGAGGGTGGTCACTGTTTTCTAGAACGTTCCTGTACATTTAAATTATATCCATAGATATCTGCCTTAAAATCTTGTGTCAGTGACAGAAGTTTTTCTTCCTGGGAATACTGTTTACTTAGACATTATTTTAGAAGAGACACTGAATAAGGAAGTTAATTCGCAAGTAGCACAGAGATCCTTCCATCCTGGGTCAAGGTGTGTTCCCTAATCCTTTCAGGTCCCATTTATCATTGAGAGAATTAAAGGACCAGAATATTGTTTGATTTATAATCCTCAACAATATACCAATGCACTGTAAACACTGCAAAATAACTCAAGTATTACATGATGGCGGCAATGGAGATCCATCTTAAAGCTTCACTGGATAAGAAAGAAAAACTTGAAAAGAACACAGATTCACTTTATTTATTTAAAAACAACAGCAACAAAAAACAAGCAGCATCAATGAGCAGAAATAGCTGGGTACACTGGCCCAAGCAGAGAGACTGAACTCATTTCAATTGTGGCTGTCATCCTTTAGTGGTGGCTAAAGAGATTTCTTTTCCTTGTGATCACGTTGAGCTTTTAGTGTCCTTCTAGACTTTAGTGAGAAAATAAAGTGAACGAGAAGACAAGGTCCTATGGTAATTCTCAGCAGTACAATTCTTACTTGAATCCAAAATACCTCTGCTTTCCACCCCTTAATATGAATAATTTCTCCATGTTGGGTCCCTCAAACATTACCATCAAGTATATAAGGGTCTCTATATATACTTGATCCCTCAGAGCACTCCCTTCATTCCCCACTTTCATAAAGGGGGGTCTCTTTAAACACACACACACACACACACACACACACCAAGTTCCCCTTTCGTTCTTTCCCCTAAGTAATATCACTGCAGTTTTCCACATTTTTCATATACTCTTATAAAAATGCCAGAATGGCTTCTTCTTCCTCCTCCTCCCTCTCCTTCTCCTCCTCTTCCTCTTCCTCCTCCTCCCCAGGCTGGCATTTAGCTTTCTACCTCCTAGTTTCATCCACATGCTTGACTGTATTACATGTGTATACAACCAACAAAAATGCACTTTTTATCCCATGAAATGAAATATGTGCTCTGCTTCAAACTGGATGCCCATTTCCTACTTAGCATCAGGGCTCCTTCCCCAGGTTACTGCTGTGAGCTGCATAGCAGACCTCACATACTGCTTCTTGCTCTACCTCCTCAACCCAGCATCAGAGAGATCATTGTTGCATGGAAACCAGTGTCTGATTTTACTTTCCAGACACTTGTATTTCCATCAGCATGGGCCAACACTGCAAGATGCTTTGGGAAGCTATGATCAGGGCACTTTTCCTTCACCACTCACAGGTAGCAGAGTCAGGAATAAGCAATGGTCTCTCCTTTTATGCTATTAAATATCCCTCAGCATTTATTATAAAGTATATTTTACAGACCTGTTTTCTACAACAGTTATGCTAATACATATGTACATAAACATCTATGGCTTCCAAAGGCTGCTGGTATTTTTATAGTACATGTCTATTGTATACTATAGAGAGTTATATGAACAAAAATCCTTAATCCTAAAGAAGAGCATATCTAATACTCTGGAAATAAGAGCATGATACCATATTCACATAATAGGAGTTTATAGTCACCAGAAATACTTCATTCAAAATAACATGTCAAATGTTTATAATGAAAACTTTAGCAAAGAGGAATGTAGGTTCATTGTGTTACAAACAGATAGAAATAAGGTATTGTTATGACAACAAAAGCCCAAAGCAGAAGCAACAACAACAGCAGCAGAAGCAACAACAACAAAACACATTGTATAGAAGAAACCGGAAATAATACAGGCCATATTTTAGTGAATTACTTTTTTGCATATGATCTACAATCTTTCCTAATGTTTGTTGTGCATGATATACATTAGCAATGTGAATGTGATGAGATTATTTAACTAATTTCAGCCCAAGCAGATTTGAAGAAACCTGTAATTGCATTCACAGTGACTAGCTGCTGACCCAAAACTATTCCAAAACTTTTTTTTTTTCTTTTCATATAAGTATTATTTAAACCACTGTACTGGTAGCCAGACAGTGGTGGCACACACCTGTAATCCCAGCACTTGGGAAGCAGAGTCAGGCGGATTTCTGAGTTTGAGGCCAGCCTGGTCTACAGAGTGAGTTCCAGGAGAGCCAGGACTGCACAGAGAAACCCTGTCTCGAAAAACAAAATACAAAAAACAAAAAACAGAAAACAAACAAACAAACAAACAAACAAAAGTATTGTACTGGTGTAAATACATTTGACCCCCATAGACTCATGTGTTTGATTGCTTGACCATAGGGAGTGTCACTATTAGGAGATGTGGCCTTACTGAAGTGAAGTATGGCCTCGTTGAAATAGGTGTAGCCTTGCTAGAGGAAGTGTGACATTTTGTAGGAGGGATTTGAGGCCTCCTATGCTCAGGATCTACCTTGTGGGGAAGGTACTCTCCTTCTGGCTGCCTTCAGATCGAGATGTAGAAAGAACTCTTAGTTCCTCCAATACCGTGTCTGCTTGCATGCTGCCATGCTTCCCACGATGATAATGGACTGAACCTCTGAAACTGTAAGCTAGCCCCATTAAATATTTGCCTTTATAAGAGATGCTTTGGTCATGATGTCTCTTCATGGGAATGAAACCCTAATTAAGAAAAATACATAATGAAAATCAATGCCTTTTGAATGTAACTTGCCTTCATATGTTCCCTTATTGTTATGTATATCATTTAACATATACTTTCACTGAGCTCCATTTTAATGCACACAGTAATCTATGTATTTACTAAAGAGTATGTACAAACAACTCTGACTACCATTCTCCTGCCTCCTTAACTAGTCTCTGGCATGCCTTTATAGTGGAATTAAACCAATGACTTCAGATTGGAAACATCCCATTACCTTGTAGACTTGGTGATTTCCCCACATGAAATGAAATACTGAATGCTCCGAAGAGAATTAATTTCAAACATTTGTAGTCTTCCCAAATAAGCATTCTACTTTTGCTTTTTAATATTACATTCATTTGTCTTCCTGTTCTCTGCTTCTTGGTAACATAGTGGTCCAACTTGCTTTCTTTCTCTACTTGGCTTCCAGCAGACTTCAATTTTTCTTTTTCTTTCCAACCATTTCTGTGCTGAGTTGTGTCTGAGGGAGTACTTGTCATATTCCTCAACAAAGGCACACACTCACGCCCAACTCAGTGGTTTGGGCTTTGTCTCTTTTCACACACAATTTTTCCTTCTTGCTAGGTATTTTTACAAAACACTTCTCTTCTAGAGCTTTTTAAAAAGCCACGTTTTCTCTGTGGTGGAAAACAGTAGTTTTGGGGGAAGCAGACTGAGAAGGCATAACATTTTACATTAGTCATGGGTCAAATGTTAGATCTTATGCATTTCCTTAGTAATGTACTACCTGGGGAAACAAAAGGCAAAAATATTTTGAAGGTAACAAGCTATAAAGTGTCTGTGACTCATCCCAGGAGCCATCTTTTGGGATTCAGGTGTTTTCTTTGAGAGCTGCTTCTATTCTTTTTGACTCTCCTTCCTTCCTGCAGACCCACACATCCCTGTCGCTACTTCATCGTTACCCTTCTCTGGAGAGAAACTGTTGAAACACCAAGATACAGATTGCTACTCATTCCACAACTTCAAGGAGAAAATGTGGCTTTGGAGGCATGAATGTGAAACTTAGTGAGGAAAGTGGTTACATGGCTACCAGAGGAAACAATGGCATCAAACGGTGCCTCACACAAAGTTACAGTGAAACCCTAGACAGTCTGTGCTACCCATATACCCACAGTGCAGCAGGTTCAACACGTTTCACAAAATAGAGTCAGATTAGTCCATAGTTGCCAATTGCAGCCACTAATAGATGGGTTTTTTATATCTAATATGCATTTATTTTTTGTGTAAGAGATTCAATAAGGGGAGGGAGAGAGTGAAAGGTTGTCTTGCAGTGGAGACATGAGAGAGAGATAGAGGCAGAGATGTGGAGAGAGGGTCAAAGAGAATGAACAATGCAGGAATGAGAGACAGAGACACACAGAGAGAAAGGGGCAGAGGGAGGGAGAGAAAACTTGGAATAACTATTTCATCTCAAAGGTTCCTTGAGGTGTTCAGATATTATCAATAAATTTAGGAGTCAGGAAAGGTAGGGCACAACACCTTTGTGCCTAACTATAGCTGTCACTCTGATCTTTTACTTTTAAAGATGCTAAAGTAAAAGAAAAGTTAAATGTCACCTGGGACGGCAGGGTCTCTCACTGAGTAAAGTAGGTATATACAGAAAACATAGTGGAGTGACTGGGAAGCCTGTGTTTGGCCTTCCCTGGGTCCCATTCAGTGCCCCCCCCCCCTTCGTCATTTGGCCGGAATTTTAAACAATAGACTCAGATATTGGAGTTTCAGAGAACCTCAATTTAGATAACCTAGGAGCTATGTCCTGTGGAGCTTACTTGAATGTGGGTGGTCTGAGGGGTCATTTGACCTCCTGAGAGGCCAGCAAAGGAAAACAGGGCCTGAGGCCTTCATCCTGGGCCTGCTTACACAACTGCATTGTGACCTAAGAGTTTGTAGCACTCTGGTAATGGAACATTTCTTCTGTCTTGGCCCCAGGCTCCTGGCTCTTACTAAGAAGTAATTCTATGTAACACACTTAACAATATAGCTAATGTGACACATATAATCTGACACTTTAAAGGAAGCAATAATCTTTCATTACTTTGATGGATTCACAAGTCAGCTCTGCCAGATATGTAGCTTAATTAGAGTTTGCATTTCAATAATAGTAATAGCGTAGATTTGAGGAAAATGAGGTGCATTTTACAATCCCAGAATAAGTAACTCTACAGATCAGTCTTTTATCATTGGCTTGGTTCTGATTTTTGAGATAATTTATTTGCATTTCTATTGATTATTAGAGTCATAAAACTTTTGAGTCTGATCCTACGCACTCCTATTGGAGGCTGTTCCTTGGTTTGAAAGCAGTAGAATGTGAATCATTTGTCATCTTGCAAAAGAATGTTAGCAGGATTTCTTTATAATATGATTACATTTTGATATGAATAAAGTCTAAAATAAATCACCAAGGTTAATAAACATATTTTGTGCAAAAAGAGTGCCCAGTGCTTGTGCTGAGGACATAAGTAAAAAATGCACTTCATTTTCAAACTCCTAAAATTGGTCCAGACTAGCTTTAAAGAAGCAAAATCTTTCTTTAATGAAAGTAGGCTGTACTCTAGTGAGAAGACAGTTTAAAATATGGATAATTCTAGCAATGATGATACATTCTTAGATAATCCTGGCTTTAATTGAATATGGGTCTAAGGGAAAAGAGAAAGGAGATGGAGGCTATGTGGGAGACTGTGGTCCAAGAAATTATAACTTACACGAGGATGTCCTTGTAAAACTCGGTGGCATTATGTCAATAAACATACAACAGCTAATAAATAACTGAATTACATAAACATATATGGATGAGTTGCTTCTCACTTGTAACTGTTATACCCAGCTTTCCTAAGATTTTCAGGCTCTTGACCATTATATAACTGTTGAGCAAGCCATAGGCTTGTGGGTGAGAGCCAAGGTGAAAAGGTTGTACTGAATTTTCTACTTGGCTTTGGCCCATCCTCCTGACATGAAGAAAGCCTGTCTCCCTCTTTCTACTTGCTATCCCTTTCACCAATGTTACATCCACTTTTGATGTGGACAGATGATTAATCTCCCTCACTCAGGCCACACCCAGCAGCCTCTCTCTAAGATCAGTAGCAGGGAGCAGGGTCTGACCTGCAGCTTCACAAAGAGCTGTGTCCCTCTAAAAAGGACCCTAGAGCCTGTCCCCTTTCCTGTTTGTCACAAGCCACATTCTTAACCAGTGTCTTCCTTCTTCCATAAATCCTAATTCACTGACTTGATCATGAAACTGGAAGCTTTGCACAGGGCTCCCCAGACAGGAAGTCTTTAATGACCAGAAAAACCCTTTGTACTTCCAACCTGAGGGCTTGCTGCAAGGTCCCCACTATGGGTTTCTGTGGCAATGGCACTCACTCTCTTGATATGACTTGTCTGAAGGACACTTATCACTGCTTCCTTTCTACTGAGTCAGAGACATCAATAATTTTATATGACAGTTGTGGAAAAGCACACGTATATAGTAATGATGATAATAATAATGTCAGAGAATGACAGAGAAAGGACCAGGGAAATTTACTCACACAGTAACTTTCCACAGTTCCTTTGGTTTATAAATAAGTAAATACATACATACGTACGTACATACATACATACATACATACATACATACATACATGCATGCATACTTACATACATACTTATATACATAAATACATAAACCCTTGATGGGCGATGTTTATTCACAGGAATTACAATCAATGTTTTTACAGCATACACAGAGTCCATCAGTCAGTCCACATTTGCCCATCTGGAGTCTCTTAAGACAATCTTCAGTACTTCCCTAAGTAAAAAATATTAGGATTTGAAAACACACTTCAGAATTCCAAACCCTTAGCCAACATATAGGCTGTGACCCAACCATACAACACTTAAAATCAAGCTTTGGGCTGTTCAGTAACTTTTGCTGTGTGCAAACTTGTCTTTGCTACCAAGAAAATAACTTCTAACATCACATGGGATCAAATGATTTGTGTCATTGGGGGCTATTTCAGTGGCACACACAGCATGTTCCTGCCCTGGGCTTCAGCTAAAATGACAAGAAATGAGGTTGGTGGTTCAAGGGTGAAACAGTGAGGCAGGAAGGGGAAATTGGATGCAAAGTCACCTTTGTTGTTGAAAGATCTTCAGCACCAAGCACGGTGGATGCCAATCTCATTCCAGAGGAGCCTGGATCCAGACTGTGTCACTCAGAGGATGCTCCTTAGAGAGGGGAGAGCCTCTTGCCATAAGTGCTTAAGTGCTTAAGTCTTACCTCCAAGAAAGTTAATGAAGCTGTGGCACAGGCAAGAACAGCTCCTCTGATAGCACAGGGAAAGAAGGGTGGGCGGGCTTCTAAGGGAAGCCAGTGAGTATGCTCACAGGAAGAGCGTAAAGCCTCAGAAAGTTTGCATTTGCTTTATTCCATCTCTCTTCCTCTGTACTCCAGCTCTATTCTAACTGCCCCCAGGACTGGGGAAAATGAAGCAGTTATCTCTAAAACCCCAAACTGCTAATCTAATTTTCCTGAGGATAATAAAAGTCAGATTCTTCCTATATCTCAACATTTTTATTTCTACACTTACTTCTATATCATGCTTTATTCCATTGTGAGGTTTATTATGTTCAAGTGAAAATTACTCACAACTTCTAAGTAAAGAATTGGTTTATAACATTGACTTTGGTAAGAGATCACAGTGATTTTATGTAATGTAACCAAACTGACACCATTTTCAGTTTGGTCTGTTCAAACATTTGTGTCTAGCCTACTTCATGGACTTGCTGTTTCTTGGGTCTCAATTTTCCTGAGGCCACCATGAGTTTTGGGTACAAGACTCAGGCTGGCCAGAATAATGTCTTTCCTGGTTCTCAAGTAAGAATAGTGCCCATGGCTGGACAATTAGCACTAGAGTGGTGAACTAGAAGTAGTTCTGAACCTATCTTCATGTGAAGAACCTATCAAGTATGGAGAATTTGAAGCTCTTCTAAAGACTCGGGTAGAAATTTGACATCATTCCACTAAGTATACACAGAGAAAGAACAGGAATTTGTAGACATAAAGTATGTTAAGGCTTGTTTTAAGAAAATTCAATCATATATCATAGTAGCTGTGAAAACATGCTATGTTATTAATCTTAGGAAAGTTTCTACTCATGAAAAAAAAAAAAACCCACTGATTTCCTGAGAGTTCTTGAATGTCGCAAGTCACTTTGCCAAATTAAAGCCGTTCTACAGATCTTGCTGTCACTTAAGACCACACTAGGAGTACTTTCTGTGGCTCAGCAGAACCTTCTGGCTTTCTGCAAACACTGCTCCCCATTGGAGTTGTTTAGACCTCCCAGAGGACAGAACGCTGATGATGGCAATGATGTGCTTGCTAAGGGAGAGAGGGCAGCTGCTTTCTTGCAATGCACGGATTAATGTTTTTCATAGTGTATCCTTGAGCCAATTTAATCCAAGGCTCTAAAGCAGAGAAGGATTTGAGCATTGCAATCTTCTGAGATTAGTTTTCTTTAATTCTCCAATAAAGATGTAGATACTGCATGAAGCTTAATGAATCTTACTTATCCTTCCCCTAAGACGGATAGCCTTCATTAATTTCAGGCTACTCCCTCCACTGTGATGGATTTGTATGCACAAGGGTTTTCAAAAGCAAATCTTCAAGTTATTCTACCAAAAGATTTAATTTCAAGTCAAATTTTCGGTCATTCTGTGCTTACACTGCATTTTTAGTTAATGGAAAATACAGAATATTATTATGGTAAGTAAGAAATTTTAAGACATAAGTGAATATATAAAATTAATATTCTTTCCTATTCAATAACTCATAGATTTATTTCTTGTGGAAGAAAAAAGGTTATCTCAAATATTTGGCCACATTTGAAAAAAAAATGCCAAGAAATGTTACCCTCACAACAAGCTCTATAATGGTTGAAAATATATTGAATTTAACCTGATGTTGGATTGAGACACTTAGGATATTAACAAAGCACATATATGCTGTGTGAAGAGTGTTTCTAGAGGTGACTGGCATGCTTCAAAGCAACTGAAGAGTGATAACCAGTTCTAAATGTGGGCAACTTGACCTACCCTTGGGCAAAGCTCACAGATAGGCAACCTCAGCTCCAAGGAGCTTCCAGCATAGTCTCTCAACAATTCCCTGCTGTTTTGAGCCCCCCCCCCCGCCCCAACTGCCCATCACAATGGACTGAATTACTATGGTTTTTCCAGTTTTGCAGCCTTCAGACAGAAACTGGGAGCATCTATTTATCTTGTCTGATCTATGATCTGCCTGTCAACAAATCCAGGGCCAAGTGTTATACAGACATAGAGATACACAGAAAGCCAAAAAAGTGGAAGCCTATATGTGTGGTCACATGTCACAGGGAGGTCTGAAATAGACAGAAGAGGTATTTCCTATAAGCCCTTGAAGAGACCAGAGCCCCACCTCCATGATCTCTGTGACTTCTGAATGTGGAATAAGGACTAAAAGATGTTTCTGTTGCATTTTGCTAGAGGGTGTGGTGGTAGAAATTCATCCGAATAAGCTAGGACTTCAACACACCATTATTTTGTGAAATGGGAGAGAACTAAAGACTCTGCTTATTTTCACTGTTCTCTCTTAGAGTTTTGTTTTCTCCAGAATTTAAAAATACACTAAAATCTGTCAATTGCTGAAAAATATTTTGTGGCTTATATAAGTAGTCTTTATGCATGGGCATTTCAGTCATTTCTCATTGATTTCTACATTGTTCTGAAAACCTAGTGACTATTCTGAATCAACCTCTGGGAAGTCCTAAAATGCTACTTGAATATAACCTTGACTCCAAGGATCAATTGCTCTTCTCAGTCTGCATGTGTCTGTATCTATCCACAAAGTCCTCACTGTAAATCCATACAAGTAGAATTGATTTCCAGGGTTTAGTGAATGTTAGTATCTCCCCTCCTTTCTAATCTGCTGATATAATTTTCCTCTCTTTTCCTTTCCAAGGACACACGAGAAAGAGAAGGATGGAAATGAAGTAATCAACTTCTGGCTTTGGATGTGCACTTTTATTTTACTGGCATTCAAAGAAAATCAAACATACTTTCAAAAACAAGACTATCTATCTAGGCTTCTTATTGGATCTGAAGAAGTGTCATGAGAGTCCCCAGTCTTGGTCAGCAGGTGGTGTCAGTGAATCCTTCCAGGTTCATAGTTGCCAACAGAGAAGACTGCCTTTGCCATCTCCTCTAGTTCTGCTCCCCCACTGTTCCTGCTCCTGTTACCTCTACTTCAGATCTCCACTCTCCTTTGAAGGGTTAACATGGTGGATCTCACATCTCTTTATCTTCTTTCTCCACACCATACAATCTAACTCACCTTCTCCTAACTCAAAGGGCAGCTTTTCCAATGGTTATGTTCCCCAGATTTATGCTCCTTCTATTGTCCCCAAGATTCAATTCAGAGTTTGAGAATGGTAAACCCTCTCCTCCAAGTCTTGTTGGCACCTGACTTGGCCAAGTCTCAGCTCAAGGTCAGCATTCAGGAGCACACTTGGCTTCACAAGCACTTCATGTCATCTTCCCAAGCTCTGTTTCTCTCTATAATGAATCCATCTCATTCCTAACCTGACATATCTGCATATATATATATGCTTCCTGTTGGGGACCTACCCTCTCTGCTGCTCTCCCTCTATTGGCAGAGCACAGGGCTCTCTCTCCTCATTTTTTGTGCTCATATTAATCTTTGTTTACAAGATTGCAATTTCATCCTAGTAATCTAAATTACCTCTGAGGCTATTATCTGCACTGTGAGTCTTGTCTCAACCTGTTTTCTGATACAGGTTAGCTACTGATTTTATAATTCCTGAATAAACCATTAGCAGAACTTGCTTCTGCACAGCTACCACTACTTCATGGAGATACCTGTACTCTCCATGTACCCAAAGTTCACAGAGGATGTGACCTTTTCTATGCAAAACTGAATTTAATTCTGTCTTTTGATGAGTTGTCAATGTAAATTTGTTTTGAGCATAAACTCACCAATTTCTTAATATAAAAGACACTGCTTCTATCACATACATAGCTCTAAGGTATTTAAAATTTACTTGCTATCTAAAGGAAGTTATGATATGACATATTGATACTATTGTTAATCTAAAATTAGCACAATCTAGTTGTATCAGACTGTCTAGAGCTTGATATTGAATCATTCTCACTTCAAGTTCAATTTAAGTTCTTGATGAAGAAAAGCAAGGCTTTTGTATATGCTAGAGCAAAATATTCTTTTCAGTCACAATGACACAGAGATACCTAATGAAGACAGATGCCATCCTCATCAGCTAAGTGTGAGGGACATTTTATGACTTTCCATGGATGACTTAAGGAAGGCCCTTAGGCTTTCAAAACACAATGTGACATTGAAATATTGTTAAATGACAATATGACAGTATTTTTTTTTCAGTTTAAATGAACTTAGTCTTCTGTTATGTCCTGTCTCTAAAGAAGTCTGGTTAACTTAGACAGTTCTCTCCAATAAAGAGAAGGCACTCAATGTACCTGGGGTTCCCAGCAATTTTATCACCACCTGAAGACTCAATACTTCTTGTGCCTGATAAGAACCCCTGTGTGTCGGGTCAGAGAATATCATAATTAATAAACTTATCTTCACATTGTTTAGATTTGTATGTTTTTGCTTCTCTTTCCTAGTAGAATATAATTGACTTCTCTGTGTTTAATGCCTAGAATTCTAGTAGAGCATCTTATGCAGAATCAGTGGTCAGTAAAACATCTTTTGGATGAAGAAATAAACGAGTGAATGAATGATTTGGCAATTAAACTTAGGAGGAAATCAGAGATTGAGGTGGAGTCCTGGGCCTTTAGTATGCTAACCAGGTACTTTGTAGTTAAATTATATCAATAACTTTTTTTTTTAATTTTGAGACAAGCTCTAGTTGAGTACTATAGGCTGCCTTTGATCTAACACTGCCAACGAGACAGGCCAAGGACTTTAGGATTTTCAGTCCTATCCTCTTGGCTAGCAGGGATTACTGGCCTGCCCCACCAAGAAAATTCTCTTTTAAACTTCTATTATTTTTGGATCTTGGCATGTGTCCAGTTTAAGGGCATTGGTCCAGATCTACAGCACATAAAACTTAACAGTAAGTCACTGAGTATTCTTGTGGAAAAAGTCCGTGGTAGTGACAATGTCTGAGCCTCAACTTCATAAACTTCATCATTCTGTCAGAGGCCAGTAGACTTGCGATAACGAGAAAGCCATGTAATCTCTGGGCCTGGGTTGGGGATATGTTTTTAGTCCTCTTTATCTCAAGTCACTCTCTGGTGCTGGATGGACTGACTCCTGGGAGATAGATTCCAGCTTTGCACTAAAGTGCTCTGTCCCATTACCCTCAAGAGTACAAGTCCAAGGCTTATTTAAGAACTGTACAAAACTTTTTGTGATTCTAACTAACTTCTTTATGTTACTTGCACAAAATCATAATATATCATGATATGCTTATTTCTTTAGTAAGCAGAAATACCTATTAAAAGGCGACAAGAGTCATTGCTGTAGATAAATACAGAGTTGTACAGCAGAAGATGGAGCCTGGGAAGGGGGTAAGTATATGCATGCATTTGCTGTTTAATTAGTGGTGGGACTGGCCTTTTGTGCCTTCTCTACCATATCTCCCACCCACATAGGCAATGGGCTTCCCCTCATTAGCAGGCACAGTTGCTGAGGTAAACTTCAGAACAAGATTACATGTCGAGTGACTCTGGCTTCCCTCCAGACTTTCTAATAGGAGGGCCCCACAGCCCTTTCCCATGCTTAATCCTGTCTTGTTTATAGCCACTTTAATGATTGTCTGGCCACTACTGCTGGCACAGGGTGTTACACATTCCCATGGTCACTGGCTCAGGTTTTAGCCACTGTTCCAGAAAGAAGAAAGACAGAGCGGCCATGTTTGACCACTGCCTATCCTATTTATATCTGCACTGTCTCATAAATATGACAAGACTATAATGGCTACTGCTACTGAAGGCAGACCTGACTGCCCATCACAAATTACACTGGTGCTTCCAAGAACTTCCCATAGGTAGGTTCTCATGGGTTCATCCCCCACAAAGTAACTGTGTTCCTTATAGAGATTAGTATATTCGAAGTATTTCCAGATGGTTTTGCAAATCCTGATAGAGAATTCTCAGAAAAACTAAGTATAAATGAAACACAGGGTTTAATAGACAGTTAGGTATAATTTCACTAAGATGCATGCAAAATTCTGTGCCTTCTCTATGCCTTCTTGTGTGACATTGGGGCAGGTAGCCAAGACTGATCTGTATTTTGTAGTACGGACATATTTGATGTATTGACTGATGCTAATGTTCTGGTATCAATTGAACACTAGTTAAACATGCATTCCTATTTTAATCTTTTATTTAGAAGAGACAGAGCTTTCCTAAGTCTTTTGGTATTTAGAGCTAACCCAAACCGTAAGCAATGAAAGACATTAGTTATTTGTTTTGGTTTTTGTGCTTGTGTTTACTTTTTTTCTGTGTATTCTTGGAAGACACATCCGATACCTCAGTCAAATTTACCCGCTCTGGTTTATAGATCCAAGCTACTTTGTCTCAAAGGCACCATATAGTTCTGAGTAGTTGGTGTTTCAAGTCCTACTTCATCAGAAAATGTGAAAGAGAAGTCTGTATGGCTTGATATATGGCAACAGATCAAAAAATAACTGGGAAACCTTCAGAATGGAGTTGAATTTATCATTATCTAGATAGGAAAAATGTTAATAGAGTCAACCTACCTAGTAAAATAACAATTTATGAGTTAAGTCCAATATGAGTCAATTGAAGATTAGAAGGGCTAGAATAGGGACTATTTACATTTATTTCCTCAGGAACAGGATCAACATCCAAGGGGTTGAGAATAACTCAGAAGCAGAAATGTTTCGCCATTAATATTTTAAGTTTATTATTATTTTATATGTTTAAAGATTTGCCTTATGTGTATCACATGCATGCAGTGCCCACGGAGGGCAGAAGAAGTTATCTGAGCCTGTGGAACTGAAGGTACAGACAACTGTGAATAGTCTTGTGTGTGGTAGGACTGGAACCCAGGTCTCCCACAAGAACAGCAAGTGTCTTAAGAGATAAGCCATTTCTGCAGCCCTCAGCTGTTGTTTCCTTAACAACAACATAAACATCAGTAGGGAAGCTAATTGTGATTGGGTGGCATTGTCAGGGTGCAATAAGCACACACTTACTTAATTATGTCTATGATATGACTGCCCAAGAGCCACAACCCAATCTAATCAAATCCAGACTAGAATAATTCTACAAAACAATTGGTTTATGATCTTAAAGCTTCAGGATTGTCCAAGTCAATGCAAGAGTAAAGAAGTGCAGAATCACAGTCATCCATGGCGATGAAATGCTTCACGGCCCTGAGAACCGAGTACCACTGCTCATCATTGAGCTCTCTCACTGGAAGAATTCACAGGAGAGTTGGGCATTTGGTGGCCAATTGTACAAGTGTGAAGCTTGTGGGTTTGACATCACTCTGTAGCAACATGAGATGATACCCTTGCTTATAGAAACAACACATTAAAGTACTCAAGAGCAGGCAGTGTGGGTATCAAGTAGACAAGATGATCTCATAATCATGCGTCAGTTTTCCTTTTATACTAAGTGAACATGGGTAATGCACTAGCAAAATTAAAAACAAACATGTAGTCTACACTATGATGAAATTTTAAGAAATTTTACTATATTATGTTTAAAAATCTCAGCATCTGAAGCACACACAACATATACAGAGGGGTAATGACAGACACAGACAGACACACAGAAAGAGAGAGACAGACCTGATATTAACTTAGAAAATACTAAAAACAGAATCAATGTTTATCTTTGAAAGAAAGATATAAATGTTTTTTTAAAAGAAAATGAACATATTTTCTTGGCTTTTCAACTAAGACAAACTGAAAGAAATGAACATAAATTATGGAAGCTAGTAATTTAACTAGAATTCATGTAGAATAGTGGAGAATAGACAGATTTAACTCTACGTACATTATCTCTTGTATGATTGTATTATCTGGAATATCATAATTTTATTTTGCTACTGTTTCTATATTGTGAAATATGTTTTCTAGCATTTACAATATGTGTGTTTATCTGGGAAGAAGTATTAGGAAAAGCCCATAACATTTGTTTCCTGACCTCTATACAAAGCCTCAGTGTGATTAGAAGACTTTTCTTGTTGGAATGCAATGGAGTTTGACTCCCAGACAGTGTGACTGCGTTGTGGCCAGTATGAAGGATTTTAGAATTCACTCATTCTTCCTCCATTTTGTTGAGTTACCTTTTCAAAACAGGTTCCCCAGTGTAAGCCACATTCTGTTGTGTTTCCAGCCTCGTAAGACAATGAAAACATGTTCCTCATTAAACCTTAATATGTTATTTTATTAGATAATGAAAGTAGAACTCTACTCTTTTCAATGAGGTTTATTTACTTGATTAAGATTCATAATGATTGGGCTGGTAAGATGGTTCAGTGGGTAAGAGCATTGACTGCTCTTCTGAAGGTTCTGAGTTCAAATCCCAACAACCACATGATAGCTCTCAACCAGCCAAAATGAGGTCTGATGCCCTCTTCAGTTGCATCCGAAGGCAGTTACAGTGTACTTACCTATAAAGATTAAAAAAATCTTTGGGCTGGAGAGAGCAGGGACTGAGAGAGAACGAGTGGGGCTGACCAGAGTGAGCGGGGTTGGCTGGAGTGGGCAACGGACACATGAAGGCTCACAACCATCTGTACAGCTACAGTGTACTCATATATATATATGATTCATAATATATATTTTAAAAATATTCATAATGATTAAAATATTTAATTGTTGGACTTCATGTTTGTTCCTAAGGAACTTCTTGCCTATTTTCCAAGAAAAATGTTTTATTTTGCTGTCTTTCTTTATGTCTTTTGAAAGAGGATCTTCTATATCCCTGGCTGGTCTTGAATTCTCCTGCTTCTGTCTCACTAGTGCTAGGATTGCAAGCATGCATCCCTACGCCCATTTTTTGTGTGTGTGCTGCTGTGGATAGAACCTAGGGCATACTAGGAAGATACTCTACCAACAGATCCCCATCGTGAGCCCAGCACTCTATGCCTTGAGATCTAGTTACTGTTAACAGATCTATTCCTAATATACCAGTGTAAGTTCAGTCTCAAAGGTTGATCAGATGTGAAACCCTTCACAAAGGGAGATTACTCCTCAAAACCATGACAACCACTTAAATGACTAAAGCAAAGAATGTTCCTAAGACCATCAACAAGGGTAGTCAGATTGTAAAACCCTTTTAAAAGTTTGTTCTGCCCACTGAGCATACACAAATGTGCATGCACGGACACACACACACACACACACACACAGAGAGAGAGAGAGAGAGAGAGAGAGAGAGAGAGAGAGTTCAACATGGGATGTGAAGTTCAGAGGTGTAACAACAGGGAAGGTCGCCAGGAACTACAGGCATTGGGACAAGGCCCATATCCAATGGAGTTTTCTCAGCAGGTACATGGGTTCTTGCCAGTGAGCTGGTGAGTATAAATGAAGTCACTCATTCTGGGCCAAACTAGTGGAGCTGCTTCCTGCTCACAGAGTCCATAGCGCCCCAATTTGAACAAATCCAGATTGAAGTACACATTGGAAACCCTCATACTTGGCACCACTGGGTGTGTTTTGTTATATATTCATGGCAATATGAGCATATAACAGAGTCCTTCATTTGATGGCTCCAAAATGAAGATAAACATTATTATTTCCAACTTTATAGAGGTCTACCAATGATTAGTGACCATTTCTCCAAATCTGACACACTAAATAAAGCAATGGGAGCATATGGTGAGTCAGCTGACTCACAGGGCTCCTGTTAGTCCAGCCACTTGCAGAGCATACAAAGCCATCACTATTTCTGTTATTATTACTACTATGGGCATCCTGGTTTCTACACTTGCCCATTTTTATTTCAGGAGAAGCAAAGCTTTTCCTGTTTCTCTGCTCGCCCATGTTATCCTTTAACCCTTTGCATGTCAATGGAAAAACAAAGTTTCCTCATCTAGAAATCACATACGCTATCCCACACTACTTGCCCCATAAAAGCATTTCAACCACCTCAGCTGAAATCTGGCTGAAAATGAGAGAAAGTAAAATAACAGAGGCTTATAAGTTAGAGCCAAGATTCAGAACATAGAGCACGAAGGGCTTGAAGGGTGGGGAAACTGAGGCCCTCTGACAAAGCACAGGGACTTAGGTTCCCTGTCCTGCAAGGACAGTCATCTGGAAATCAGAACAGAGAGAGAGAGGGAGAGAGAGAGAGAGAGAGAGACAGAGACAGAGACAGAGACAGAGACAGAGACAGAGACAGAGACAGACAGAGACAGAGACAGAGAAACACTGAAGGGACTAACACCAACAACTCAGTTCTATAGAAAAGCATGAGTTATTAGAACTGTAGAATTCAGCAACATGGTTAGGATCATAAGTTTGAAATGAAGTTTATACTAAAACTCTGAAGAAAAACCAATAGCAATATACTTGATTTCATATGGGCCATGTAAGCTCTTAAAAAGATATTTTTATTGACCATGACCTTGGGATAAGTTCAAATACCAAGAATGAAACACTGGGGCAGATTATGTATAATGAGAAAAATGGAATTTAGTAGGAACCAGAAAGAAATGTTGGTCATTAGATTTAATGTACTGTAACATATTCTTCCAAATCCTCTGCAAGTGTTAAAATGGGCCCAGATCTTTAGACTTTGTTTTCACAGATATTATGAAGAGAAGATAAAAGTCATGGTTACCATGGAGAATCTGCATTCTTTCCTTAGACTCTGCCTCTATTCATCCTCTAATAGTCCTTATAGTGCTCTGTACTACCAGACTTCTATTAGTTCCACTAAGTGAATTTCTGGCCATCAGCCTCAGTCTGTTCTTATACTTGATGCAAAATGTTCAGGGGAATTAGCAGTTTATAACCATCTCTATGTTACATCCACATAACTGTCTTCAGTGGTGTCTACGAAGTCAGGATCTTATCATTTCATAGACATTTCCTGTTGTCTCCACACTCTAAACTTCTAAGCTTTGTTTCTAGAGAACTTCATTTGCCAATCATTAAAAAAAATTTGCATTTATCTTAGGAGGCAACAGATCATTCAAACCCATTTGCCTTCTCTTTGGGCCTAAATGGAAGTATATAGAAAACACCACCCAAGATTTAGGTGTTGAGCATGCTCATAAGTCTTCTTCCATCTCTTCTATTTATTTTGGTATATTCAAATTGATGCCTGCAAAGGATGTTCAGGAATATCTCTGGCTTGATTTTTTTTCTCTCTCCCCCAGGAAATAGATGCCGCATGGTCATATCTCCTTTTGGCATGTGTCACCCACTGAACAGAGTTGCAAATAAAATTTTGCCTGCGCACCAGGAAGACCCTTCCCCAGGACTTCAATGCTTTCCTGTCTTGATTGTACAGAATGGTACTGCTCAAGCTGTTGGTCTACCAGTGCTCTGCATCTCAGCTTCTAGATTTCATTTTAAATCTTAAATTCACTGACAAGGAGAGGAGACCCAGCAGATACACAAAATGAAAAGACACAAGTTAGAAAAATGATGTTTGGAGAATCTCAGTAGTTATCTCATAAAATATAGTGGTGTGTGTGTGTGTGTGTGTGTGTGTGTGTGTGTGTGTGTGTGTGTGTGTTTTCCAGAGGAATGTGTATATATCTCAGGTTGCAGAGAATCTATGAAAAAGGTTTCTCCTACACAGGAGTCCATTATCCAGCATGTAGTCAGATCATTGAAATAATGGAATGAAGGTGTCCAGCTACTGGAGGGAAATAACTTGCACCATGTTTTGATATGTACGAGCTCTGCCAAGCAGTATCCTTCCCAGGTGTGTGCAGGATAAACATGCATTTTAATGTAGTGTGGCAGAGAGGTGAAGCCTGCAGTGATGGGGAGTCATCCTGTGGTTGTTGTCTTTGGACTGCTGAAGTTATGAACCTGCTACAAACCACTTCCAGTGTGGTTCAGGGCACAAGCCAAGGAACCCTTAGGATCCCCTAGGCTGTGGCTTCAGTCATAAGGACAGACTGTGATCCGGGAGCGAGGGAATAAATAAACAAGAGAAAAGAACTATGTTCTTGGTATCTGTGTTTGAACAAAGAATCAGTGAGCTCCAGTTGTAGTGGGAAAACCTGTCTAAAGAAGTGAAGGAGAGGGTCATTGAGAGAGACATATATCATTCATGTCTAGCCTTAATATACACGTGTATAAAGGATCATGTTCACTTGCACGTAAACATGAGCGTGCGCACACACACACACACACACACACACACACACACACACACAGAGTTATTGAGACTTAAAAGAAGTTGCTCAAGATTGCACCTTAATGATTTATCAAAGTGACTGTTGGTGTTCTTGGATGAGTTCTCATTTAGCAGTGTTGATCTTAAGGATATGAGAAGTTTATGATTGGAACGAGCTTGAGAAATAAATCCCCGAAAAATAATTATTTTCAAACTGAGGTGTAGAAATTTCAGAAGAGCATGATGTCATAGATCAGGTTGGAATTCAGCAAGAAGATTCAGTTTCCAGTTCCCTGCAGACTAAGTCTGTTGTAGATGACTTTTTATATCCTATGTATATTATAAATTTGTATATGCCCCTGTCTTTGGATTATGAAGTAAGATTTTGAAACCAATAGCTCAGTTTGTCCTAACTCTCATGGTGAAAAGTATTTGTCCACATAAGAAGGGTATTATGCAAATAAACTGGCCATTCATTAACAAAATCTCATACTACTCCACAAAGGGACCTCTGAGTTCCAAAATGTGGGTGGGTTTCCTCATGCTAGAGTTCATATAACATATTTCTAAGAGAAAACAAGTTACCTAAATATTTAAATATTACAAATAATTTAGGAAAGAAATGGAGGTTCAACTAGTTCTTAAAAATTTTCCAGTGCTGTGCTTTTCTTGTTCTAATTGGAGTCTATCTTTGCCTCCAACACCTAAAACCCATCCTAATAGCAGGAAAGAGCATAGAGGTCGCACCTGAAGGAAGAATAACCCTGAAAAAGCGGGCAGATTGCAAAATTCCCATGAATGGCAAGCATACCAAGGAGACCAGCAACTAGTCTTCTGGGCATGCCATTTGAGTGAGATTTGTTGATTCTGAAGAGAACAACTATGAAGCTTCCCTTGTTGGGAATTTGTGTTGACTCAGCTCCTGAAATCACAGGAGAACCCCGACATCTGTGCTGGGGATCCTTGCCCCCCAGTTGGTTCTGATGGGAAAATAAATTTGCCAGTGACCAATGACAATGGCAGGGAGGCAGAGGTAGGCCTTTTAGGATTCCAGGGAAAGAAACTGAGGAAAGAAGAGGAGATCCTGTCATGAGGTCATAGGAGACAGACCTTACTAGGAAGGTGCAGGAATGAGAGACAGCCCAAATGTAGGTGCAAAGGGAAAAGTGGCCACAGGAGGGCTGCCCAGAGGTGTCGAGGGCAGCAAAGGTGAAATATAGATTTAGTATTAACTCAGCAGTATTGGAGGGAAGTGTGTTAGCCACTTGTACGTTCAGAAGTGACCAAGCTACTGAGGTAGTTTATTAAAAAATAAAGGGTGTGGGGAGTGGGGGGGTCGGAGGTGGGTGTGTGTTTCCCTCTGGGATCCTGAACAATGGGGCTGGTGGTGAGGAGCTGCATGCATACCCTCTGGGAATATAGAGCAGGCTTAACAATTTACTGCTTCATTCCCTGGGCATAAAACCCATGCTTTCTCTCAGTGTGGTCTTTTGGCACTGAAGAAAACTAATGCCTCTTAGAACTCATGGCATCCCATTCTTCTCTCCTATCTCAGGTAGCTCGGGTAGACTGAGTTGTGATGGTTATAATGTACAGGTCAAGAAAATAATTCTGAAAACACACTAATTTTTAAGTTTAAATTAGTTTTTATTTATTTTACATCCTGACCAAAGTTTACCTTCTCTCTCCCCTCCCAGTCTCTTTTCACACATTTCCCTTCCCACATCCATTCCTCCTCAGTTTCTCTTTAGAAAAGGGCTAGACTCAATGGATATCAACCAGGCATGCCACAGCAAAGTGCAGTAAGATTAGGCACCCCCTCTTCTGTCAAAGCTAAACAAATGCACTTAGTAAGGGTAAAGGGGACACAGTGGCAGGCAATAGAGTCAGAGACTGCCCTTGCTCCCACAATTAGGATCTTCCTATAAGAAGATAAGCCAAACGAATGTAACATATGTGCAGAGGGTCTAGGTCAGTTCCAGGCAGGCTTCCTGGTTGGCCTTTCAGACTCGGTGAGCCTGATGGGCTCAGGTTGGTTGATTTTGTGGGATGTGTTTTGGTGTAATTGACACCTCTCTCTCTCCTACAATCCTTTCTTCTATCCTTTTATGGGATTCCCCAAGTTCTACCTAACATCTGGCTGTGTGTCGGTCGTTGACAAGGGTAGTCAACTACACACTTCGAAGAGACTAGTGTGGACCCGATGTACTGTCAGATACTCACATTGTCTTAGAGAAATCCTTATTAGAGTAGCTGAAAAATGGGGGAAGTACAAACCCAAATAACACCCAGAGAACTGATACGTCACAAACCAAAGTCCAAGAGACCCGTCACATTCCCCACCCAAGTAACTCATGACATGAGTCTCAAATTCAAACAGTTGTTGGTTATCCACTTTCATAATTTCTGCCCCCTACCCCAGCATATCTTGTAGGAAGGATAAATTATAAGTGAAAATTTTTGTGACTGGGTTGGTGAGCCAATCTCTATACTGTGGAGCACCGGTCATGGGGAAATAAAGGGGTGCAAGAGATGACACACATCCCACCAGAGCTCTAGGTTTCTGGGCAGGCAGACGTGGGAGACTGCTGCTGTACCCCAACGAACCACCACTGGATGGGCGTTGGAACGTGTTAAGCTGCTAGTCCCTGCTCCAGGGGGAGGAGAAGGCACAGTCTTGGCTCTGACTCTCAGGCACCACAGACTGCTGGGTACTTCGGGAGAGTTGGCTCTGGGGTCTCTGGGACTCATAGAGGCCAAAGATGACAGTTCTCAGTCTTGGACATCACAGACACTGCTGGATGTTGAGAAAGAGCTGAGAATCAAGGAGGGGAGGGGTACCCGGGGGCGGCTTGGTCAGTTCCCGGGCCAAAGAGAGAAGGTGCAGGGGGAAGGCACTAGGTGGTTACCATGCAGGCCAGAGTCTTTGGTCAAGCCTGGCAACTGGAAATGCTGAGTGGCTTTCCTGGAGGAGATTAGATGTGGCTCTTTAGGGAAAGGACTATTCCATTGCTCTAGCATGGCGGGTTTAGATGAACAGAGACAGTCCATGGTTTTAGAACTTTATTGTAGAAAAGGAGAGAGAGAGAGAGAGAGAGAGAGAGAGAGAGAGAGAGAGAGAGAGAGAGAGAGAGAGAGAAGAGAGGAAAAAAGGCTGAGGGTGGCCATGGCCATGTGGAGAGAGGGGAGAAGGGAGGGGGGGAAGAGGGAGCAAGAGGGTTAGAGAAAAAGCAAGAAAAGCAAGAGAGAGAGGAGGGGCCAAGCAGCTCTTTTTTTTTTTTAGTAGTCGGTGGGGCTACCTTGTTGCAGGGTAACTGTGGGGAGAAGTATACCTGGCTATTGCCAGGTAACTGTGGGGGTGGAATCTGTGCAGCCTACATGACTCATGGCCACAGAATGATGGAGTTGAGGGTTCATGGTGTCAGGCATTTGTGGCTGGGGGAGTAGCTTACTGTTCCATCCTTTGTAGAATTTTCTACTTGGTCTCCAGAGTACGCCTCACTATACCTGAATAGTTTTACAGTCCTACACTTTACTAAAAGTCTCACCTTTTAGAGGATGGTCAGTTCAGACTCAGTATCCTCCTTTGCTACAAGTCTTATCTAGGCTCATACCCATGGATAACTGGAGTTTCTATTGCCCTATATTTCTAACTTGTTTCAGAGGTGCCCCCTGATTTCAGTTGTCTCAGTACTCTTTACCTCCATCCTTCCCATATATTATCTTGTCCCATTCCCACCCTAGAACCAAAAATGTAACGAGGAGGGCTCAAGAGAGGTGGGGGCATGTGAATCTCACTGAGAAGGGAAAACAGAATAAACAATATGGTAGTTGGGAAAAGGGGACTAAGTACACGGATGCTTTACTTCCTATGCCATAGTTGAAAACTACATCCNTTTACCTCCATCCTTCCCATATATTATCTTGTCCCATTCCCACCCTAGAACCAAAAATGTAACGAGGAGGGCTCAAGAGAGGTGGGGGCATGTGAATCTCACTGAGAAGGGAAAACAGAATAAACAATATGGTAGTTGGGAAAAGGGGACTAAGTACACGGATGCTTTACTTCCTATGCCATAGTTGAAAACTACATCCTCTCCCTATAACTCAGTTTCCTGAACTTGCATAGGAAAATATAACCTTAATTTTTGCATATAAGAATTTGTGATAGGAAAGTGGAGAAACAAGACACTCATTATCAGGTAGTATTTTCTCCCAGTCAACATGTGTGTGATAAGGTTGAATTATTTACCCCATAAACAATCTGTTGAGGTCGTATTGCACATAGGTTGTGGCTTCCTAAAATAACTAATTATCTAAGTAACTTAATAGCCTTTGGTTCAGAAATATATGAGTATTGTTTTCACTTGAGGTTTAGAGGTAGGAGGAAAATATGCATGCTTCAAAGACGCACCAATTATATAAGGTAAAGTCAAGTCATAGCAATGTATGTTAGGATTAAATACATTCCTCTCCACTGATGGGTTTATTCCTATCTGTGTTTCCTATTTTAGTAGGGAACAGACAGGATACTTCTTTGCCTAAGGGAGAGTATATCATGGGATACAAATTCTAAAGTAAATAATTAAAATAGTAAATCATTTGGATTCTCCTGAGGAAAAAACACAAGGGACGGGTGTTTAGAGTAATGGTTTTCTTGTTTTAAGTGTTGGGCTTTTAGGGGATTTTTCAATTGAACAAGAAAGGAAACTTTTCGGGATGCTGAGCAGAAAAACCTAAAGTATCTCAAGAGCATAAAAGCCCAAGCCTGCTTTCAATCAAGTCATCAAGGAGGAGAAATACCCCAGAGTGGAAATGGTTTTATGGTATATCTAGGAAAATGTTTCTCATGTCAGAAAATAAGAGAGATCTGCACTCAGACAACAAACTCTTAGGAGTCAGGGCTAGAGAGAAGCCTCAGTGACTAAAGGCACTTACTGCTTTGCTCTGGGACAGTGCTCAGTTGCCAGTGTCTACATAAAAAAGGCCAGTAACTCTATGCTCAAAATGTAGCTCAAAAAGACCAGTAACTCTAGCTCCTAGCATTGGATCCTCTCTTACTTCTGTGGTCAACTACTCAAAGATGAAAACATATATACATATAAATAAAACAAATCTTTTAAATAGTTTATTTTAAATACCTTAAGAGTCAATGACTCTGTAGTGAACCTAGAAAGAATGTATATGCACCACAGAATGGATGGGAAAGTCCATCATGATAGATAGAAACAAACAAAGAAGAAATGGTGTTTTAATTTAACCATGCAGACAGTCATGAAAGGATGATTGAGGGAAGGGAGTTTTAGGACTTCAGGGTGACAAGGTGATTGAAGGGCCTATAGTACTTGAAGATACTGAAGATATGCTTTGGTCAAGGGTAGCAGGTAATTCCAAAAGCTTAAATCAGTGTGAAGAGAATGGAGAGAGAATCCTGGCTCACACCACACACACAAAACAGAACTTAATATTGTACCTTTAGACTGAAAGATCTCAGATAGACAAGATGTCCACTGTGAATACCAGCTCAACTCTATGGCATGTCTGAAGATTTAAAGTTAAGAGTCTTAAATTAATTTGAGTGATATAAAAATCAAAACAAAAACAAACTAAAAAATAAAATCTTTTAGTGGAATATTGACATATTCTTTTAAGTCACGGTAGCATAAGTTTTAATTATAATTGTACTTACAAAATAGAATCTAAGAAAACAATCCCTGATTAACATTTGACAAAATGATTTTTACCTTTTCCATTGAAACTCCTGCAATCAGCTCGACCTTACATAATTCATTAGTTTGTGGCCTTCTATTTCATTTCTAGAATTAATGTCATGATTAGTTGACTTTAACACAAAGGAGTACTTTCCTTAACAGTAAAGATGAATATCTTACTTGAGCAAATCAAACCATATCAAATCTTCAACACTTTCAAAAACAAAATGAAACAAACAAGACATTTTGATACATTCTATGGTGATTTAAATATGCTTGGCAGCAATACTAGGAGGTGTAGCCTTAAGAGGAGGTATGGCCTTGTTGGAGGAAGTGTGTCACTATGTAGTCAGGCTTTGAGGCCCCTATGCCCAGGCTATGCCCAGTGCAGAAGTGACCCTCCTCCTGGTTGCATGCAGAAGACAGTCTCGTCCTGGCTGCCTTTGGATCAAGATGTAGAAGTCTCAGCTCCTGCTCTAGCACAATGTCTGCCTGTACACTGCCATACTTTACACCATGATGATAATGGACTGAACCTCTGGAACTCTAAGGCAGTCCCATTGAAATGTTTACCTTTATAAGAATTGTCTTGGTCATGATGTCTCTTCAGAGCAATGAAACACTAAGATACTTTCCATGATTTTCACACTAAACTTTAAGACATTTTAGGCTCAAGATTCCACAAATTCTCAAGATCTAAAAGTCCTACTTTTACAAAATAAGTTCCTACCAAGGAGTTAGATGCAGAATCCTCTCCCTCCCTTCACAACCCTTTTAAGGTCTCTCTTCATTAGGGTTTCCATTGTTATGAGCAGACACCATTTCCAAGGCAACTCTTATAAAAGACAACATTTAATTGGGGCTGGTTACAGTTTCATAGTCCATGATCATCAAGGTGGGAGCATGGCAGTGTCCAGACAGGCATGGCCCTGGAGGAGCTGAGACTTCTACATCTTGCTCTGAAGGCTGCTAGAAGACTGGTATCCTCAAGCAACTAGGAGAAAGCTTTCTCAAAGCCCACCTGAATGGTAACACCCTTCAATAAGCCCACGCCTACTCCAACAAGGCTACACCTCCTCATAGTGCCACTCCCTTGACCAAGCATGCTGAAACTACCACAAGGCCCATGATCTGCAGTACATTAATGTTCTCTGCCATGTCCTTGACAGAATGCTCTCGACTTCTCCTTACCTCCTACGCTTTTTCTCTATACTCCAGCCCTGTTGGACCTCAGAAACTCATTCTCCTGTACTCGTACCCCTTCACCACTGGCTATGTCATAGTTTTCCTCTCCACATATTGTTATTAGACCATAACCTTCTTTTCATGACCTAAGAACTGATTGCTGATTGTTCATTTCTATAAGCAAAAGGGCTGATTTTGTCTTGGACATTGTCTTTGTTAGGGCTTTATTACTTTGAGAAGACAGCATGACCACAACAACACTTGTAAAGGAAAACATTTAATTGGTCCTGGCTTACATTTCAGAGATTTAGTTTATTGTTTTCAGGGCAGGAAGCATGGTGGTGTGCAGACAGACATGGTAATGTAGAGGTAGCAGAGAGTTCTACATTTGATCTGTAGTTAATAGAAGGAGACTATGTGTCATACTGGGATTAGCTTGATCTTGGGAGATGCCAACAATGCTAAATAAGGCCATACCTCCTAACAGTGCCATTCTCTATGAGCCAAGTATTCAAACATATGAGTCTATGGGGGGGGCATTCCTATTCAAACAACGAAACTCCACTCCTTGGTTCCCATAGGCTTTTAGCCATAACATAATCCAGAAATGCACTCAGCTCAACTTCAAAGGTCTCTATTATCTATCCCAGGCTCAACAGGTTTTAAAAGTCCAAAGTTCAAAGTCTCTTCTGAGATTTAAATAATCTCTTAACTATAATCTTCTATAAAAAAAAAAAAAACCCAGAAGCAGATCATATACTTCTAACATATAATGGCACAGGGTATATCTTACCATTGGTTTCAAAATGTAGGGAAGGAGCCAGGCGTGGTGGCACACGCTTTTAATACCAGCACTGGGGAGGCAGAGGCAGGCAGATTTCTGAGTTCCAGGCCAGCCTGGTCTACAGAGTGAGTTCCAGGACAGCCAGGGCTACACAGAGAAACCCTGTCTTGACCCCCCCCCCCAAAAAAAAATGTAGGGAAGGAGGTGTAGTGAGTACATATTGGACCAAAGCAGGACCAAAAACCAGCTGGACAAACTGCAGCCTCGGCAGCTCCATATCTGATGCTCTTTGGCTCTCCAGTTTCTTTAAGCTTTGTTGACTGCAGCACACTTCTTTCTCTGGAGCTGGTTCTATTCCCTGTTAGCATCATTCCTCAAAAGGTATCCCACAGCTCTGGCATTTCTCAGTTCTTGGAGTCTCTAAGACAATCCAGATTTCACCTTCACCCAATGGCCTCTCTGGGCCTCTATGTAGGGACACCTCTGCCACACAGCTGGCCTCAGTAACTTTCCTTAGTCTTGAAGGGAGATTCCATAAACCTTTATTCTATCCTTTACTCTAAAGAACCACATGGCCAAAGCTGTCAAGTTCTGCTGCTTTCTGAGGCAAGAACATGGCCTCTTATTTCAAATACAACTTCACCAACTGTCTGTTTGCAAGGGTTTCCTTCACTACATAAGCTTGGCTGTTCTGGAACATCCTCTGTATACTAGGCTGGCCCTGGACTCTGAGATTTGCAGGCCTGTCTCCTGAGTGATGGGATTAAAGGCAGGTACCATCATTCCTGGACATAAGATATTCTTTATTTTAAGTATATGGAAGCATGCCTGGGTGAGGGCATCCCCTGAGGCACCACTACCTTTATTTCATTTCTTAATCTGTTTATTTCCTCAAACAGGTTTTAGTTCCATTCCACTTCTTTGAACTGCCTCTTTTCTCCTCAATCTGTACATTTTGTATTTTTCCTCGCTTAGCTTGCTCCTTTACATCAAAATCTTTTCCTAAGAGCTAACAGTGGCAATCACACAATAGAGTCTATAGTAGGCTGTTTTGAGATTTTCTGTTCCTGCAATTAATCGAAATCCCTTCACTTTAGCCTCTAGCAGACTCTTCAGGCAAAGGCAAAAAACAGACACATTCTTCACCAAAATATCACAAGAACAATTTCTAAGCAACATACCAAAATTCTACCCCTCTGAAACCTCTGTGTCAGGCTGTCACAGTTCCAATCACCCTCAGCACCACCATCTTCCACAGGCACTTTGCACAGAGGGTGGTGGTCTCTGTTCCTGTCCCCCTTAACCTGTCACACTCCTCTTGGGAGAGGAGCAGAGTTGACTTTCTGACTCTCTGAAGTCTTGTGCATATCCCGACACCAGGTGAGAGTCATATCGAAAAGTGAGTGGCAGATGGTGACTTCTATATCACACCTTGCCTAGTCACAGTCCTGCAGTGACGGTACTCCAAGGCATTGTGTATTTTAAACCAAAGGAGAGATTTCAGTGGCTTAGTCATCACCTTGCAGGACAAAAAGGGTCTATACTATTTTACAGTTCAGTGAATCCCTTCTATCTTTAAAAAGGCTAAATATTTTATCTCACAGATGTTTCTAAGAAATGTGTTGCCTGACCAAAGGCAGAACTAATTGTCCATATAGATTATTAGAAAGTAGGGCAGCCTCAAGTGTTATTAATACTGTGGGTGTTCTCTTAGGTAACCTGATATTTTCAATATGGGCAAAAAGGCTCTAGGAGAGGGCTGCCAACTCCTGGCACTGCCTGAAAGACCAGCTTCATGGGTGTTATTGAAATGTGCCAGTTCTGGGCAGAGAATTGCATTTAAGCATTTTTTCTCTCTAAACATTTACCAAAGACAGAACATAAAAATGTTCTCTACTTCCTGAAAGATGTATGTTATAGTAATAAAAATGAAATGGGAAGAGGATATTTTACATTTATTTCTTTAGGTTGACAATATGGAATGCTTAGGGTAGGACATTATTTTAGATTATATTTTCGTTGTCAAATTTAATGGTCTAGACAAAAGTATATATGTAACTGAGGAAAAAGAAAGAGAATGGGTTATAATTTTAATTCCCTAGGATAAATATATCTAAAGCCAAAATGAGCATCACGATTTAGGATTATGGAAAAGTAACAGGAATATTCCACACATAATGCAGTGGACAGATTTTCTTCTCTGGATGTTAGGACAAAGTTTAATAGTGTGTGGACTTCCTAGCTGTAATGAGGGATGACTTAGTTGATGAAGCCAACCATGGCCATCTCCTGACTTCACACTCCAAAGGCTGCCAATGCCTATGGTTAATGAGGCTGGTTGGAGCTGTGCCCTTTCTTAGCTTGGCCCTGGGAAATCGTGTTCCTCCAATGTTTTAAAGGCATGGCCTGCTAGTACCCTTGCCTGGGTATTAACACCAGCCAAGAAGATCTCGGTCTCTTTTCTTTCCGTGTCATAGACACTTTCCCTACTTATTGGCTCTCCTGGTGAGGTTGGCATATATTGTCAGTGTGCAAGTGAGATTTCTGATACCCCACTCAAGGAGAAAAGGAGGCGCTAACAATGGCAATGCTTGCATACTCTTACAAGGTGGTTTTCTCATTACTGTTGTGTGCCCTGCCCTTCATGACCTGTGAGTAATAAACATTGCTGAAACAGCTGAAGCTAGGCAGAGGTTAACTTTATCTGACTTTGTATTGGATTTTGAATGCCAGTTATATATTTGTTTTGTCTGTTTTTTAATAATTCATGGAAATGAAGTAGATAAGATGTGCTTATTATAAGAAGAAACTTTAACTACTGTGGGACACAACCTTAATTTTCATCCCATAGCTCAGTAAATTTGAGCAAATTCTTCAAGTTGTGCTATTATCAAAAGAAGTTTCAGCTGTTTTGCAAATGAAAAATGTTGTTGTTACTAAAATCTTATATAATACTTAAGAGAAGAGAATGTAATTGCCATACTTGGGAAGTACAGAAGTATAGAGACACCCCCACCCCCCATACTTTAAGGATTGTCTTTAGTTCCTTCAGTTGTGCTATACTTTAGAACCCTCTCACTGAATAGTATAATGAATATAAATAAGACATGGTCCTGCAGTCTGGGTCTGGTTTCAGAATTTGAAATTGAATTAGATTTGATGAATATCATGAATATCTGTGAACTTTCTGAACTGGAGTGGCCTAGTCCTGAGGAGATCTATGTCGATGGCTTATTTGGGTGGGAACCACATTAACTTCACTGTTACAAATGGATTTTGTGGAAAGGAGATACAGGCCAGCAACTGAGTGTAGCTGACATAGTGTGAGATAATTCTTATGTAAATCAGACACAGAAAGAGAGGGGCAGAAAGAGAGGAAAATATATTAAAATTATGGTCTTAATTCTATATCTGGAAGCTAAATGATAAATAACTAAGTTTCAAATATTGCCCTGTTGTCAGTAAAGGGAAAGATATTATTTAATGTTGTAACTATTGGTGACACATTTATCTTCAACATTTATGGATAGTAGATTCAAGCAATTCACAGGCATATAACTATTCTTTAGATAACACACTCACTTGTCATACCACTCTACATTGTATTGGACACTAGAAGGCATGGGAACCACGTGATCATTTGCAAGACAATTTGTCAAATGCATGTGATTGTCTGTAAAAATTAAGTGCCTGCTATGTTCATGCTCTCAATACTCTTGTCAAACATCTCTAAAACAAATATATAAAGGTATGTCAGAGGAAAACAGTGGCAGAGTAATATGGAGATGACAACTGAGATAAAAGGGGGCTGAAATACATTTTAAAATGCATTTTAAGAGAGCTACAAATGATAGTAGGCTTAAAAACAAAAGGAAACCTGTAAAAGTCAGGAAAGAAAGTTTAAACTTACATAAGGAACCAAACTAGAAATAGACATCAAGGAAGAAAAACTGAAATATGTCAATCCTGCACTACAGAGCACAGGGTTTTGGCAACTTGAGCTTTATATGGGAGCAGACAAAAGACAATGTCTTTAACATGAATACATCTGTGTCCTGCATAGATATATTAAAGTGCTTAAAGAATAGAACTGTCCAGACCCTGGACTACACAAGACACAGAAAGAATGAGAATTTATAGCTGACTTCATGTTCCTTTTAGGAATAATCAGCCAATAAATTTTCTGTTTGTCTCTATGTACATCTCTATCCACAATCCATCCATCCATCCATCCATCCATCCATCCATCCATCCATCCATCCATCCCTCATCTCTTATCTATCGATCCATTGATTGATCAGTCATTCACTCTACCTGTCATCTATCTAACATCATCATCTATCTCTCTTTCTGCCCCTCTATCTGCCTCTGTTTGTCTTTCTCTTTCCCATTTCACTGTCTCTTTTTTCTGTGTCCCTCCTCCATCTCTTTCTTTTCTTTTCCTGTACTTCTGGAGCTATTGAGACCTGAAGTTCCATTGGCTTTCCACCCATACCTTGGTGATTCTACAGGGAATCATGGGTATGGTCATTTGGAGCCAATGACCATGGGTATGGTCATTCTTTCTTGCTCTTTTATGTGGAGAAATTGCGTTTGTAAGATTTCTTTAGACAGAATGGTGCCCACACTTCCCTCTTAGTCACAGAAGGAGAAAGAAGAATGGAGACGTCAGGGCCAAAGGCAATAGTGTTGCCCTAAATGTAAGGACCCCTTAAGCTCCCAACAGTATTTTCCATGTCTATTTGTTCCTGAGATCTTGGGGAGTAGAACTGCCATTTTTAACCAAAGTCCTGGGGCCCAACTTCTCAGAATATACTGGCAAGTTTGGGCCTTTATGTAAACACTTATGGCACTGTTTCTAGCCATGGATTTTTCATCATGCTCTTAGGTGGCTGTAAAAACATTGTAAGGGAAATGCACTTTGCTCCAGGAGCCAAACTGGAAAAGCGTTGCTCATGAATTTCATTAATTTAGTGCTACCAGGTTCCTAACCTTTGGAAAGATTGACTTTCAATGTTCTCTTTATGTTTGTCCGTAAGAGTCTAAAGCAAGACAATTTAAAGTTTCCTATTTCTGTGTTTATTAGTCCTGAGACTTCCTAGTTTAATATTAAGGTAGCTGGCATTAAGTGTATTTTAATAACTATACTCCCAAGAGGGTTGATTTGCTTCTGCTGCATAATAAATAAGTTCACCTCAGCCATGTTAAGTAGTGGTCATGCTTAGTTCACAACATGCTTAGAAATTACTAATTTTTCTGTAGCTGAAAAATCCAGGATATCCCAAAGGCTGCATTTGTGATGTGGTGAAGGTCTTGAGGCCCCAGATGTCCTCCTTTCTTTTTCTTTCCTTCGCACAGTTCCTGCTGCCTCAGAGGACACAGGGGCATGATGCTCACCACGTTTAAATGTTTAATTGTTCTCTGGAGTTCCTTTGCAATTTACACCTTACAAAAATGCAGCACACTCATAAATCTTAGCATTTAAGAGTGTCCCTTTCCCCACAGGAGCCACTAACCTCACAGGAAGGGGCAAGGGTACAATCCTACACAGTTTGGGGATTTACAAGTCTGTGGTGAAGGTAGGGGTGTGAATTACTGAGAAACCCAAGAGCATATTAAACTGTTTCAAGGTAAGGCACACTGAGATGTTTCTTTGGTTTGAAATCTAATTAAGCAGAATGGGAAAGGGAGCAAGAGTATGCCTACATTGAACCCAGGGAATCAAGCCTTCTGCCTAAAAGAAGACACTTAATGGGGCTCTCCAAGTCACATTTTTCTATGACTCACTTGAAATGAGGAGCCATAGTATTTTTGAAGTAGATAAAAGATCTAAGTGTAAGTATATAGATGATGCATAACTACCAGCACTGTGCTTCTAAAATTAAAATAAAATTTAATATTTAGCTGATGATTCTTCTATAAATTGTTTCAGACAGTATACTTTATCATCCATATTGGGACATTATTCAGAATAGATGGGAATATCATTAGTAACTCTGTCGAGTCACCAAAATTTACACCCTTAATAATTTGAACACTCTTCTCGGTATTTATTTGACGACTTACTTTGAACCGGTATCATTCGAATGCTATAATCCAATGTGGAATATGATTGGTCTTATTTATAAATAATTAATACAAAGAAAAAAAGAGACCGTTTCTCCTAACTAGTTCGTGGAACATCAGAGGGCAAGTTACACATTCGATATGTACATAAAATGTTGTATCGGTGAGTCCTCTCAAATGTCTTTCCTCTTGCTTGCTGTTCCTGGGCCATATCCCTCTGAACCAGAGGTAATCTCAGTTGCTGCTTTTAAGACAGTGTGAATCAGCCTCCATTAGAGGGTGAGGTCCCTGTGAAGTCCACTCAGAATTATAATGTGCAGAAGGGGAGGGGAGAACACCCTAAGAAAGCAATTTCCTTTGAACTCTCAGGCTGGAAATGGCAAGGCTTTGGCATATCAGGAGACACTTGGATTCTGGAAACTTAGAGCCAAACTTAGCAGCTCCCAGATTTTTACCTCGGACTTTTGCTTTACCATATCTATGAGTTGTAATACAGATAAAGGAAAGGCTGAGGAAAAACTAAAATTTTTTTTCTACCCCCAGTTTTGGCTAGACTGCAATGAGCTAGTTTTCATGACAAGTTCTTGGATTTTCAGGTTTTCTTTGTATGACAGCAGGGTGTGAACTGAAACCTTTCTTTACATTCAGTGACTTTTAGTGAGGTTTTGTCTCTCTGAGACTTACCACTGAAGAGCTACTGGCACTGAAAGACATGGCTTTGTACCTCACCTTTAGCAAGTTGGGTCAGGGCTGGGTAGAATCTGACAGTTCTTTTAAACCTCTTGGTCTTATTAATGAAATAGAGGTATTCGAAGTTTCCCTCTCAGAGGCCAAACAGGCTTCAGGCTAAGCCTTATCCCCAGTGACAAGTGACTCCATTTAAAAGCCTCATTTACCTCTATTGAAAGTGTAGACTCTGAGGGAGAAGGATTGTCTTTGTCAGTGTTCTATTGCTTTTAAGAGACACCATGACCTCAGCAACTCAAAAGAAAGCTTTTAACTGGGGCAGCCTTACATTCAGAGGTTTAGTTCATTATCATCATGGTGGGAAGCACGCCAGCGTGCATGCAGGCACAGGGCTGGAGATTGGTTACATCTCAGTAGGCAGCAGGAACACAGCATAAATCCACAGGCCAGGCTTGAGCATCTGAAACCTCAAATCCAAGGCAGTGTCACAGTTCCTCAACCAAGACCACGCCTACTCCAACGAGGCTGCCTGTTCTCATCCTTTGAAATAGTACCACTCCCTATGAGCCTATGGGGACTGAACATACCAAACATATTATACCAAAAGAAAGGTTCTACTTGCTCACCCATATTTCATAAAGATACTTAACACAGGAATGGTGACAACCCTACCATCCTATGTCCTAGATACCCAGTGTGTGCATCAAGGGACTGACAGGACAGGGCTATGCATGAGAACTCTGCCTCTGTCTCCAGCAAAATCTCTTTGAGCTTATTCATTTCTCCTGCTGCCTCTTTTGTGCCTTTGCAGCCATCCTGTTAAAACAAAACAAAACAAAACAAAAAAAAACAAACAAGAAAAACCCATGAATGTCTATATAAATAGAGACTTTGCTTCACTGTGTGAAGTGCTTAGGGGTAAGTAATATTGTAATAAAGAACCTGTGTTTGCTCATAGCCAGCTGTCAAGGGAAATATTGAGTACTCAGCAAATTGCATCTTATAATATCCACGTAGCTTGTGAATGTATCATCATTCAGTAAAGTCTGAAATTATGGAGAGACATAAACTTGCCCATCTAAGTCTCTGCCATAGAACACTCACGATGCCTGGTCTCACCTCCTTACCTCTTGACTTCCTATCCCTTAAATGTTTGTTGTTTATTCTGGTGTAAACGTTGTAACTACCATGTTAGTGATGCTGTTTTATGGTCCATCCTCCTTAGAAGTTTCTCCAGGCCTTGTTTTCTTCATTCTTGTGCACATTAGTTGCTGTGTCTTCTACCATCACCTTCGGTTGTGGACTAGAGTGTCAGTGTTCTCCTGTATACATCAGATACTTGCCATTTTTATTACAAGTACCATTTCTACTTAGTTAAAATATTTGTATTGTTATCCCGCTGTGTTCTTGGCTCTTTTGTAAAATTCACATCAATTCATATCAGCTTATGTTGATACTTTTTTATTTTCACAGATAACTGACAGCAAGTTTCAAGGACCTCATGAAGTGTGACATTCTGTACTTTGATGTTACTGAGATTTGCATTTATAGTCATTCTATGTTTTACATTTTTTAAATCATTTTCTGTAAGTATATTTTTTAAAAAAAATTATCTATAGTACATTGAACAGTATTTAATTTCAGTCCAAGATCATAACCACTACAAACTTCAGAACTGACTTTACTCAAGATAGAATCTTTGCAGGACTGAGATGAACTTGGATTTGTTTAATCTGAGTCATAAATTCAAAGAGATTGCCCTCAGGAGAAACTGTAAATGGCACAGGGAAGAGGTCATGAAGAGATGGATCAGAGACTGCCTGTGTAGGCCAAGCAGTTACTTAGCCTGCTCAGGCCCTGGATCCAATCCCCAGCACTGAGTAGATGGAGGTAGAAAAGATCGGTTTGAGGCTAGAGACTTTGGACTCTTCAACAGAGCCACCCAAAACTGAAAAGACAGAAGGTAATTCCAAGGCTCTTCCCGAGAAGTGTGTCCTAGTCTGCGTACTGAAATCAGCGTCTGCAGTACAGAAGTTCAAGTAATTCTATTCAGTCTGATAATACACCATTTAGGATCATCTTTTCAAGGGTCCCAAGGAGTCAGCCTTAAATAACAGTTTAACAAAAGGAGGATGCCTTTCTCATTGGGACACCTTCAGTTTAACAAAAGGAGGATGCCTTTCTCATTGGGACACCTTCAGTTTAACAAAAGGAGGATGCCTTTCTCATTGGGACACCTTCAGTTTAACAAAAGGAGGATGCCTTTCTCATTGGAACACCTTCAGTTTCTCTACGCTAAACAGTCCTATCCAGGCAGCTCTCAGTGCTGTTGTCAAAGCCATTAGTGCTCTTTCTCCATCCACATTTTCTCCCTTTAATGCTGATCAGACCTCACATGAATTAACATTACCTCACCAGTAAGCCACAACCTAAAATGGCCTTGCCCAGATTGTCTCTCCTTGAGTGACCTCTATTCTTTTTTTTTTTTTTTTCTGAATTGAGCATTCTTTGATTTTCCTTAATGAGACAAGAAACTGAAACAAATTACTAATGACAGGCGATGGTGTCTGTCCCGTCAAAACACAAAATTGTCTATCTTTTAATCACACTTTCACATGAATTTTATGCATACAATGAAAAGGTGTGTCTTTTTCCGGTATGGCATCTATGGCTTTATATTAAATTATCAAAGTTAGACTATCCATATTGGTAATCTCTATACACTATTATTAAGTACATAATTAAAATTCTTCCCTATATGATAATAATAATTCTGCTGTGTTTTGTTGTCCAGACAACAAGAAAAAAAATGGTGAAGTGGCTGCAAATTTTCAGTCATATCTTGGCTTTCATTGTTTCTGCCTGGGGCTCCGGGGTCCAAAGCTAATAGCAAGGGGAGATTGCAGTCAGCAATTATAAATCTCTTTGACAACAAAAGTACCATACAAAGGTTCAGAAATTACATTTCTCTCCAGACAAAAAAAAGGAATCGTGCCTACTTCATACTACTCTAATGAGGCAAAACATATTTAACATTACTAATTACATTTATAGTAGATTAATTGTGTAGGGACAAAGAGAGCAAGGTTAAAGCACATGGCATTAGTTCTTCACTCATTGGAAAGGGAAGAGTCTCAAATGCTTTGATGCTTTTAACAGTCACTAGAGTGAACATTAATATAAGTGGGGTTTATGGAGCTAAACTCATTATATTTAAAACTTATTATCTTTGTTTTTGAAATAAAATTTACAGTTACTTGTTAGGATAAATCTTTTATGCCCCAATAGGTTAAAAAAAATAAACAAATACAAACAAAAATAAAACAGAAAAGTCAATACAAATTAGACATGTTCTGTCGAGCCATGTTTACTGCTAGATAAATCCCAATTCTATTAGAGAGGACTTAGCTTCCTGTCACCGAACAATTGAGAATTTTGTGAATAACTAAATTAGGCAAAATCTGGCTGAGATGGAGATTTAAAAAGTGTGATTATTTTGTTTGTTGTTTGTTTGTTTTAAGGTTTAACACCTGTATTAACATCTTTTCCTAGTAAGGTTAACAGCATTAAGGAGAGAATAAATAATCCCCTCACGACATCACAAGATCCTTTTCCTAAGACTTGAAAGGATCTCATAGCTAGGAAACATGAATCTGCTTCCTGTGTTTCTGTTTTATCTGAACTCATTGGTGTAACTATTTCTTTCCACCTTGCACCCTTTGTTTCATGCTAATATATAAACGACTCTTTAGTGCACCTTTTAAATATGTTTGCTTGACTTTCTGTTGATTCTTTGTGAGTTTCACATTATGTACCCCAGTCTCATTCACCTCCTCATTCCCTCATATCTGCCCTTTATCCTTGTAACATCCCCACCAAAACAATAATTTAAAAACACTTACAAGCAAATAACAACAAAACCAAACATTGAAGACATCTCATTGTGGGAGCCATAGTTTCCAGTTCCATCTTTCTTCATACAGCTCCAGCTGCTTAATTTCTTTTTCTCTCCCATCTGACTACCACATACTTGCACATTATGGTGGCTCTTACTGCAGGCTGGCCATGTGTTCTGCAGGTCCCTAGATGATATTCTTCATCCACACTGGAAGGTCGCCCGTGGGTGGCATGGCAGTCCACGGTCTTTTGGTCTTCCTCCTTCTGCACAGTTCTGCCTGGATTTGATTATTTGATTTGACTTGTCTTGGGTTGGTTTAGTTTTTATGAGTCCAAAGCATAAAACAGCTTTGGCCACCACACCAGGCTTCAAGCTAGGATGAACCGAGGACTACCACCTGCTCTGGTATAAGAACATAACCAACAAAAGGTGTCTCTATACCCATTTACCTTTTGCATTTTAAGTGTGATATTCAAGAAAGGGGCACAGAAATGAATGGCAATAGTGCAGAGCCCACCCAGAGAGTCAGCAATGGCCATGCTCTCTCTGAGTTTTCAGTTATAGTATACATTTGCATGAAGGAGCTTTTGGCTCCTTCTTTTCATTTTTTTTTCTATTTCATTTATTAATTTTTTTGGAGGGTACACTGCCTCAGTGCACAAGTGACTGCAGAGGTCCACACACAAGAGTCAGTTGTCCTTTACCTTGTGGGACTTTGACACCAGCTATGGCAGTCAGGCTCTGTGGCAAGTGCCCTTGCCCTCTGAGCAATTTGATGAGCCCATCTTGGCTCTCTGTTTTCTGATTTTATATATATATATATATATAGATAGATAGATAGATAGATAGATAGATAGATAGATAGATAGAGATAGATAGATAGATAGATAGATAGATAGATAGATAGATAGATAGATAGATTTGGACCACAACAAATAGCATAACAGAGCTCAGAGCTGTATGTTCCTGGTGTCTCTTTCCAAGGTGTCTGCTTAAAATGTGTGTTTTTAATGTTTCTTTATAACCCTCCATTCACTAGAGAGTGACTGTTGTGATCCCTACCAGTATTTATTAGAGTAAGTGAGGCATCTACATATGACACTTTATGTCAATAAAATCCCCACTGTTTTAATCTTTTCTATAAAGAACATGCTGGCCTATTTGATAACCTATGTTATAAAATGAGGCAAATGTTTAGTTCAACCTTCTGCCCATCTACATAAACTTTAATAGTTCAAAATTAATCTTCTTATCACTTCTCTTATGCAAATGACCCTTGACCTCCTTAACTCCAGGAGCAAGGTTAACACATCTTAAGCTATGGGTGACTAGAGAATGCCTTTCACTACTCTGTCCACAGAAAAATCAGAACTATAAAACAAAATCCAGTACAAAGTCACACAGGAGCTGGATTAGTGTATATAGGAAGAAAAGATGCTGCTGAGTAGAAAATTGCCAACTCTAAATCCACAAACCCTGTCCCTTTTTATTTCTTTCTCTTTAATTGTGACACTTGCTGTAGTTCTTTATATCCTGCCCTTTAGACATTGGAGCCAGCACAGTGCTCTTTGAAGAATGTAAACAGCTTTAGGACAGGAAAGTGTTGGTGAAGCTCATGTGAATGCTCAGTGACATTAACATGAAGCCAGCGTAGGCATTCACTGGATACATGCTGAGCAGTCCCCTGACTGGCTCCCATCATCTGGCCAGAGTGCTTTCCTTCAGAACTCATGGTGGATGGGAATTGCCAGAGGCACCGGCCTCTGCAGGTTGATTCTTTGCACAGTGCAGATTTTATCCTCTGCTGCAACTCCAAGTTTACAAACGGTGCTCTTGGCCACATAGTTATTGAGATATATTATCTAGACAGTATTTTTATTGAATATCTTTTAAATAAAAATAAAACTGTATTACATCTGTCTTCTCTTTCCTCTCTCCAGCTACTCCTATGTAGCCTCCTCAATGCTTAGCTGCTTTTCTTCGATTATTTTGCATACATATATGCACAAAAATAAAAAATTCACAAAAAGTACATTTGTATGGTATATATATATATATATATATATATATATATATATATATATATGATTTCAGTATGCATACACATAGTATACACACACTCTATATTAGATAATCTTTTATGAGGCTCATTCTTGTTTTACAAATGGAAAGTTTGAGGCTCAGGGAGACAACATACCTGATCATATTTTGTTTTTCTGCATCAATTACTTTTACTTTCTGAATAATGTCCTCCAGTTCTCAAACTAGGTCTATTCCAATAAATGCTAAACTTGACCTGATTCCTTGGTATTGAGATAATGGTGTATTCTTCAAAGCAGCTTTTCAGTAATGCTGTTGAGTTCATTTTGCAGAGCACATGGATAAAATTCACATTTTTCTAAACCAAAATTGCAATTTTGTAGATTTATTGATTCTAAAACTTTATATCGCTAATCAGTAATTATTTCCAGGGATATTTATAGGAAATGTGACCCAAATAATGTCACAAGAATAATGTGAATGCAGGGGAAGCCAATAAGACAGTGATCTCATGTGAATAAGGACAGTGAATAGAAGTTGGTATTTTGGTATTGGGGCTGAAGAAATTCTCCAACTTGCCATATTAGGGAAATGAAACTACTTAGGTTGAACAATTTGGTCTCAACAGTATACAAATGCATATATATATATATATATATATATATATATATATATATATATATGATTTTTAAACATTTGTTATAGCTTATTTATTCACTTTTACATTTAAAAACCTACATTTTTCATTCTAATTGCTAAGAATATAGAGCTTCATTTGATGCCTAAATTAACAGTACAAACAGGTTATGTGAGTTCCAAACTAGTAGAAATCTATGATACCTGTGTTTACATTTAAAATGTTTTTTTTCTATGTTTTTGAGATTATAATTATATCCTCTCCCCCTTACATTTTCTTCTCCCCAAACCTCCCGTGCACTCTTCCTTACTCTTTTCAAATTCATGACCTCTTTCTCACCACTTGTTTTTATTACATGCATGTATGCATATGTATTTCTAAATATAACCTGCTCAGTCTGTATAATGTTACTTGTATGTATGTTTTTAGGGCTGACCTCACTCAGCATTGGATAACCAGTTGGTGAGCTTTTCCCTGGGCAAGACTATTTCTCCCATTCTCAGCAGTCCTTGTGGCCCCAAGTTCTTTGTGTAGGACTGAATCCTCATGTCCTTTCCTCTGACCACATTGGCATGTCTATTGGTATTGTCCTTGTTCAGCTCACATTTCTGCCACTCTGAGAATGAGTATATATGGGTGTGTCTTTTGACATTCCTAGTAGGTACAGCCTCACAACAAACTCCTTCATCCTCATCCTCTTATAATTTTTCTGCCTTCTCATTTGCAATGCCCTTGAGCTTTAGTTGTGGGAGTGATCTGTAGATGTATCCATTGAGACTGGGCTCTCCAACACCACACTTTGTTTGGTTGTGGTTTTCTGAAATAGTTTCCATCTGTTGCAAAAGGAAATCTTCCTGATGAGGGGTGAGACCTCCACTATCTGTGGGTATAAGGACAAATATTTAGATTGTAGTTAGGGAATTCTGATCATCTAGTGAAGTGGTGGTTGTGGATTCTTTTCCAAGCTCCACGATTTCACTAGCCCTGTGTAATAATGCAGTTTTCAAACTAATAATGAACAATTACATCACTTGCAAGAAACAGGAGAAAACTGGAGAACTTTATGTTAGACAAATTCAGTCCAATCAAGCCAGTCACACGCTTTGAGTCATCTGTACTTCCTAGATTTTCTACTGATCTCTGAGATCTTGTATGTGTATCTGAGATGAAAGTCAAGTGGAAGGATGAAGGGAGCAAAGTGACCAGTAGGAAGTCAAGGGTCAAAAAGGAAGGAGGATACCAGGGAGTAAGCCATATAGAACATGTGCAGGGGTGAAAGCATCCTCATGTCATACAACATAACACCTTATATGGTGAATACACACAATGGTGATCTTAAAGGTACAGAGTTCAGAAGAAAGTTCTACCAGGACCACATCAGACACCAAAGTAGAAACTTTACAAAGTCATAAATGGGATGCTTGACTAAGCAACTGGTAATGAGGAAGGGTAAGTTGGAGAAAAAAAAAGTTCGAAAGCCAAACAGCTGAATCCTAAAGGGCTTGAAATCAGCCATCTTCACATGGTTTCTGATAATCACAGTCCTGAAAGTAACATGTATAGAAAAACTGCAAATACTTCCACCCAGGTCTAGGAGGCCAGGGTTGACTCTAACCCAGGTGTGAGCAGGCAATCTCCAGGTGACCTCCAATGTGGGCCTTATTTTATTTTATTTTATTTTATTTTATTTTATTTTATTTTATTTTATTTCTGAAATACTTTCGTGTGCACCCTGTAATTTAAAAGTCTTGCTAGAGTTTTCATCATTAAGTCTATATAACTCAGGCTTTCTGCTTCTCAGTGAAGTTTGACAAACTCATGTGTTCTTGAGAAAGATGGAGAATGCATACATCTTTCTCTTTGTGGAGCCTGCTTTGATGAGCTTCAAGAAATCACAGGATAATATGAGGCAGGGGTCACCTGGTGCCGAGGGCCATGCAGGAGACTTTAAAATTCATGGAATGTGTCCCCATCAGATAGCACAGCCACTATGGTTGTGCCCTGAAGAGGCATGGCCCAAGTACCAAGTGCCCTGAGCACTTCATGCTGTTATGAATTCTGTTCTGCGTGTGGCCCTCATATGCCTCTTAATCTAAGAATTGTGCAAAAACTCTAAGGCGAGTCTAGCTCCTCACTGGGCAGCTTCACTGGCACTTAGAAAAAACTTAGAAATGTTGATTGTCTGCAGTGACCACTGCCCTTAAAAAGCATTTGGAAAAATTAAAATGTTAGTGAAGTTAGGTTGTGATGTTTTTGGTACTGGCTCTGTTGTAGATAATCTTAGAGAACAATTCAAAGATCAGAAAATCACACTCTTAAAAGTTAAGCTAGGAATACCTCTACTTGGCATATATCCAGAAGAGTTTCCATCTGGTTATAAGGACACATGTTCCACTATGTTCATAGCAGCCTTATTCATAATAGCCAGAAGCTGGAAAGAACCCAGATGTCCCTCAACAGAGGAATGGATACAAAAAATTTGGTATATTTACACAATGGAGTACTACTCAGCTATTAGAAACAATGAATATNTCCTTCTCCTTCTCCTTCTTCTTCTTCTCTTGTTTGATGCAAGGATCCTCATAACCCATGCTGGCCTACAACTCTTTGTGTAGCCAAGAATGCCCTTGAGCTGATGGTCTTGCCTCTACCTCCTGAATGTTGGGGCTTTAGTTTTGTGCCACCTCACTGTACTTACAGAGTGTCAGGGATGGAAAACAAGGTTTCCTACAAACAAGGCATTTACTCTGCCCACTTGGTACCATCATCAGTCCATTATAAACATCTCTGGCATCAGTGAGTCTGTAAACATGCTTTGGAAATTGTGGCTTTGTATATCAGCAAAGGTAACATCAGGAAGATTTTCTCTATTCATAAAGCTCTAAGATAGCCCTGGGTGATGTGGGTCTCCTTGGTGAGTGTCAGACTTTATATCACATAGCAGATCAAGGACCAGTCTCTTCCACTTCTATGATTTCGAGGTTTCTATCCATGTCTGTTCTACAGAAGGAACTTGTGCTCATATACATTTTGACGTCAGCTATGCTTTTACATTGCCCACACGATGCATGCAGAGTGATGAACAACTTCAATTTTTCACTGGAGCACCATAAATGTGTTCAGCATTATGAGTGCCTCAGGGATGGTTCTTAAACCCCAAGCACAAACAGCAATCAGCTAAATTCAGACATTCGCTCCCCCCTCCCTGAAAGCAGAGAAACTCCCAGCAGCTAATAATTAGTGAAATTGTGCAACAGAGAAGGAAAAGCAGACCTGTCAGCACTGAGGAAAGTATTTTTTCACCTTGTAAAATTGCCAGGCGACCCACTTCGTTTGTAGCTGGTGCAGACATGTAGAGGGTAGGGGAAACTTTGAGCAGGCACTGTGTTCAAACTGTACAGGTTCACAGGCTGCTACATTTGTTGAATGAAAATCTAGATTCAGGCTCACATTGTAACTTGTATTTTATTTTATTTTATTTTATTTTATTTTATCTTTTGGTGTCTGCAAGAGTTCTTATCATTTCTAGACATACTTGTCTGCCATAGATAAATTATATCTGAAATACAAACATGAAGAGTGACAGTGATTTACATGGCAGACACTCCATGAGAGTGGCGTGAACATTTTCTTGTGTGAGCTGGTGTATTTCAGAGTTATATCTACAAAATCTTTTTACCACATTTTGAAAATGTACTGAGTGTTGGGGAGAGGCATGTACCATAAGCGTGCCTGTGGAGGTCAGAGGACAGCTTGGCCGTGTGGGGTGGGGGTTAGGCTTTGAGGGGTGGGGTGGGGTGGGGATGTATCTGTACTATCTGTTCTCTCCTTTCATCATGTAGATCAGAGGGATGGAATTCAGGTCTTTGAGTTTGAGGCAAGAGCTTCTATCTGCTGAGACATCTCCCTTGCCCAGACCAGAGATTTTGAACTTTGTATTTACCATGGACAGACCAACCCTTTCTTCCAGTGACATTCATAATCAACTTGTGTATATATGTTTTTGAATGTGTGTGTATGTGTGAATGTGTTTGTACGTGTGGATTTCAGTGTGTGTACATTTGTGTATGTGTGTGTGTGTGTGTGTGTTCCTCACAGTGATGCAAACAAGGCTGAGTGTCTCAGGAATCCCCAGTTATATGTGAGAAGACATAGGCTGCATTTGAACAGGGCTATGCGTGATCACAGGCTTTTGGTGTCTTTCTTCTCCTTAAAGAACAGTCCTGCTCCCAAAATGCCTTGATATCACTGCATTTCACCACTACAAAGTCTTGCTGGCTTTGGACAAAGAATTCTGGAGTTTTCCGGAAGTCAGAAGAGATAGCCTGTGACCTCCTATCTTCTGCTATCCATTTCATTTCCTTCCTGCCTTATCTTTGTAACACCAGCACTGACTTCCAAGTAAACAGCTGCACATTTCTGACAAAACCCATCTCGTTCATTCCACCTATGAACCCCACCAGAGCAAGTTGCACATGCAGCCTTATGTGGTTTCTAAATCTCTCCTCTTTGTGATTTCCTATTTTCTAGGTGTCATAATAAATGTTTGTTCTACATTACAAGTGAATCATTCAAGGTGATTTCTCTTCAGACTTTTCCTGAGTTTACCCACTTTATATAAATAAGAGTAAACAATTGAAACAATTGCTTCAAAATTTCTCATTTCAATTCAGTCTCTGATTAACCTGGTAGATAAAAATGGTAACTTTCACATTTGAGGCATTAAGATATTGAAAGACAGTATGGAATTGTCGGTAGGAACCACCCTGGCAGGTGCATCTGGTCATTGGTCATTACCATGGTTATTTCCAGTTATTGAGTCTCTGGCATGAAAGGCTGTGGTCATGGAGTCATTGTGATTGTTAGACTGTGATATCAGCATCCCCCCATGTAGCCCTTACTTTGGAGGTAGAATTGAGGTACTTCCAAAAGGCATGCAGGTTTTGGTGGATTTTGACCAGGAAAAGAGTAGGTTTGAATGGAATACTTTTTCCCAGGAAAGCCCAGTAAGTGTCACTGGAACCCTGTTTAATCACACAGTAGTATCCACCTCTTATATAGACCCTCAGGGACAGCAAAACGGAGGCACCAAAATGTACCTTTCCCACTTTTCTATTTTTAATATGAATGTATTACTTTGGAAAAAATAAGTTGAAGAAATTATAATTCCCTAACAGCACTGCAACAAAGAAAAGAACCTAAGTACAAAAGTTAAAGCTTCTACCGAACTCCACAGCAGTGTGCCTTGCTGGGAAATGTGTGGCTTTCCTGACACCACACATAAGCTCAGGCCCAGACTCCTACTGTCTGCTGCAAATGCCCTTTTTACCAACCCTGTAAAAATAAGATCTTCAGTCCTTGGGGACCAGCTGGGCTGTGGCTGCTTCTGTGACTGCTGGGAGTAGAAGTGGCCTGTTCACTCTCAGCCATTTCAGTTTTATGTTTGGTTGGTTGGTTGGGCTTTGTTTGTTTTTCAAGAAATGTTTTTTAAAGAAATCTGGCTTTTGTTTCAAGGTTGTATATGTGAAATTTGAACAAATCATTGAGATTGATCAATAGCATAGTTGAAGGGTGTTATTTTTTTAAGTTAAATAATTATTTTCCAAAATGCACTGGTATTCAACTTGTTTTTGTTTGTTTTGTTTTGTTGTTTTTGTTTTTAAATAAAACAGCTCAACTCAATAGATAATAGTGTTTCAGATTCAACTTTCACTGATTTTAAGGTAGGCATAGATGAACCAGCGGCAGTGTCCAGATTTCATACTGGTTTTCTATGATAGCCTGTATGGAAAGTTGCCCCTCCCTTCAGGTAGCAGCTGCTGCCAACTGCTCTGTGATTCCAAGTGATTAATAACAATAGAATAACCATGAACTAACTAGTACCCCCTGGGCTCGTGTCTCTAGCTGCATATATAGAAGAGGATGGCCTTGTTGGCCATCAGTGGGAAGAGAGGCCCCTTGGTTATGCAGACTTTATTTGCCCCAATACAGGGGAACACCGGGGCCAGGGGGTGGGAGCGGGTGGGTAGGGTAGCAGGGCCGGGAGGGGGGAGGATATAGGGAACTTTCTGGATAACACTTGAAATGTAAATGAAGAAAATATCTAATAAAAGTTGAAAAAAAAAAAAAAAAAAAAACAATAGCTGATCATTTTCATAACTGTGTTTCTTTAGAAAAATGTGTCATTTTTCTATTTTTCTTTCTCCCAGTGTTCCGTATCACCTCTCAGGGATGGAACACAGAAGTAACCACTGGGAGCACACTGCATTGGTAAAGGGTCACACATGTTTCTCTCATGTGCTATTATTTTTTTCCCAATTTTTATTAGATATTTTCTTCACTTACATTTCAAGTGTTATCCAGTAAGTTCCCTAGACCCTCCCCCATCCCTGCCCTGCTCCCCTACCCACCCACTCCCACATCTTGGCCCCACGTTCCCCTGTACTGGGGCATATAAAGTCTGCATGACCAAGGGGCCTCTCTTTCCAATGAAGGCCAAATAGGCCATCTTCTGCTATATATGCAGCTAGAGACACGAGCTCTGGGGGTACTGGTTAGTTCATGTTATTCTCCGGCCTATAGGGTTGAAGACCCCTTCAGCTCCTTGGGTACTTTCTCTAGCTCCTTCCTTGGGAGTCCTGTGTTCCATCTAATAGCTGACTGTGAGCATCCACTTCTGTGTTTGCCAGGCACTGGTATAGTCTCCCACGAGACAGCTATATAAGGGCCCTTTCAGCACTATCTTGCTGGCATATGCAATAGTGTCTATGTTTGGTGGCTGATTATGGGATGGATCCCCGGCAGCCGCAGTCACTGTTTGGTCCATCCTTTTGATTCAGCTTCACACATGATCTCTGTAACTCCTTCATTGTGTGCCTTGTTCTTAATTCTAGGAAGGGGCGAAGTGTCCACATTTTGATCTTCATTCTTCTTGAGTTTCATGTGTTTAGTAAATTGTATCTTGGGTAATCTAGGTTTCTGGGCTATTATCCACATATCAGTAAGTACATGTTATATGAGCTCTTTTGTGATTGGGTTACCTCACTCAGGATGATGCCCTCCAGATCCATCCATTTTCCTAGGAATTTCATATATTCATTGCTTTTAATAGCTGAGTAGTACTCTATTGTGTAAATGTACCAATTTTTTTGTATCCATTCCTCTGTTGAACCTGTATACCTAAGAAAGGTCGAAGACCGATAATACTTATTCCGACGATACTTGTATCACCTTGGACACAGGAATAATGGTCTACCTTGTAGAAGACCTATATACGGGTCATCTCCATAACGTCCTAGCAGGACATCATGATACAGGTTAAAAGACTCCTTGGCGGTCTGACTAAAGGTCTCACCAACTCGTTCGAACGTCATGTGCTATTATTAACTTTTGTTTTGTTCCTGTTCTACTTAAATATTATAGCATGGACTATAGAAATGCCATAAAACAGCAAAGATCTGATGAAATACAGATATTAGTGTCTCTTTATGTCATTGTAGGATTTAGTTCCAGTAGTTGTGTATGCTTATTGTGTGTGTGTGTGTGTGTGTGTGTGTGTGTTTGTGTGTGTGTGTGTGTGTGTGTGTGTGTGTGTGTGGTCTCAGGCTGCAAGGATGTTCAGAGGATGAGGAAGCTGACCTTGCTAGTTCTTGTACCCAGTTGTCACTCATCTATACTCAGAGTCCCAGGAAGGTTTTGGCATTTCTCTGAGACTTACCTGGACAAGATTTTGTCATTTGCTTGGAGCTGATACTTTGGAGTCCCCTACATGGCTGTGCCCATGTGAACAATACACATTCTCTCAGGATTTTACTCACTCAAGGGTTTCTCCATTTCCTACACCCATGGGTGTAAGATAAGACAGAAACTACTGGGATCTAGATTAATCTTTACCTATTTTTTGTCATATATGATGGCATATACATGTATGTGTATATTGTTCTCAAATAATCTCTTGTATTACATATATTACTTGGTAATGGGCTAAACTTTTTAGTGGGATTTGTTCTTATCTCTAAGGCTTCAGGATAATCAAGTTCTCAGCAGGCAGGAAACAGCTGGGAAGGAAGCTGGGAAGAGCTAGGGGTGAGGATGCTCTGTAAAGCTAATGTGTGTTTTCATTTCATCTTTCTACCCTTTCCCTTACACTTTATCTCCCAAAGAAGTTATTCTTGCTCTCCTATTTCTTGTAAGTTCTCTTTGACCACAACACTAGGATTTACATTTATGTGGCAAATTTTTTGCATGTGGTTGAAAATTGGGACTATCAAATGAATAAATATTCAAAAGAGGGTAAAAGACTTACTGGTTAATTTCCATTGTCAGTGCCTTAGAGGAAAGGAAGACACAACTTGAAAGAGTCTGTCTGGGCTTTTCTGTTGAGTAAATTATTAGAACTCTGCCTCAGTAATGATGTAATCCATTGATAAATGGGAAATTTGAATACTGCACTGACATTTTTTAATATACATTGGCATTCTTTCTTCTCTTCCATAAAATTACATCACAGTCACAGAAGAGGCAGAGAGAAACCAGAAGGTTTTGTTGCCCCAACTTCGTCAATCAGAAATACAATCCAATTTTCTACTTCCTTTTAGACCCCTAACCTTTTAAAGCACAGAGAGCTACAGGATGAATAACTCTTAAGTACCTGTTAATATTTTTTACTAATGTATCTATATTAATCTTTCTGACTTTGTCTATAAAGATGTTTTCAATGGCAAATACCATGCAGGCCAACTGAGGTAGAAAGAATTCTGAATGTAGGAGGTAGCATCAGATGTGCCTGGAGCTGATGACAGAGAGGATAGGAAATGTGCAGGAGAGTAAAAAGCAAGTTCTCCCTGAGCTGGTGTGGACATCAAGGCTTCAGATTATGGGTGCCATCCTCTTGCCTCATCTGTCTTCCATTATGGAGTCATGCCAGCAGCTTTTCAGGAAGATTTGGTGCCTGCAGCTGCAGATACAGGCTGCATCATGAATAACTCTTTTCCTGCTGTGTCCATTCTGCGGCAATGATCAGTGATCAGCTACTGATTTCTGTGTCTCTTAGTTGACAGACATGGTGGGAGTACATGGCGTGCAGTTGGGTAAGGCAAGCTAGTAAGTCTTCACCATCAATTGTAAGTCTATCCCTATAATATACAATAGAAGACCTGTGTAGATATACATACAATTCATATATAGGCTGAAATATCATTAAAGGATGTTGCATTATATTATTCTTCATATTATACTATATTCATTACACTACTTATTGTTTCCCTTTCCACTGATGCCCCAGTGTAGGGCAATGCCAGGATGGGGAAGCAGGAGTGTCTGTAGTCTTGCAGTTGTCAAGCTGTGGCTTATGAACATGAGAAGAAAACATGTTTCTGATGGTCTTAGGGACCCCTGACTATAAATTTATTTTTGTTGTCACTTTGTAACTGTAATTTTGCTTCTGACAGTGTCTCCATTCCTAAGACCATCAGAAATGCGTGTTTTCTGATGGTCACAACCTGTAGGTTGAAAACTGCTGCACTATAGAACAAGAATTTTAAGCATTGATTTCTTCCATTGGTTTTATGGTTTCTCCATGATCTTTCTGATCATAGAGAGAACCCTGGCAATTTTTTTTTTACCATGAACTGTCTGAAGGTATATACACAGTAACTGCACTTAACAGTCCTATCTCACACCTTGTGAGAGGTGAGGGACTTAGTAGCTATATATATGAACTTTAGAAACATTTCTGGGAAACAAGTATAATGATGTTGGCTGGTGGCTCCTGGCATCGAAGGACAAAGCAATAAATGAAAAGAATGAGCTCAGAGATTCAATTTCCCAGCTCCAGATGTGCACAAACAATCTACAGGCTTCTAAGTGTGCCCTGAAGGAGAATCTTCTGTCCTAAAAGGCATAGGATTAAAGTTGCCCACAACCAAAGCCAAGCCCTCATCATGTAACTGGCTGACTTACAAGGGGAGTTTGAATTCACAGACTCCAAGAGTGTCCAAGTGTCTACACTTAAAGTAGAGACACTCGGTGGAAGAGTGAAATTCTATAAATTAGACCAGGCCACTTTTTTTGAGGCTGGGGAAATAGAACTCCTAAATTCTCATTTAATTTGATAGAGGAAATCCAGAGTTCTTGAAGTCACTGTCAGCCCTGTGGTGAGATAGAAAATATTATGACGGGAGAGATGGAGACAGACACCCTTGATTACGATGTGACGGACAATCTTGTTAATTCTGATTCGAGTCAATGGTTCGCCTGTGTCACTACGGGAACACCTGTGTAGATGGGAGTGGTGGAGAGCAAAACCGGTTATTCGGATGTTCCAGACCCAAATCTCCATAGGAGGCTATGGACACATCATATAGTAGGGTTATGATGTGTTGTATACCCGAAAGGGTTTCTTTAGTTTTCTAATTCATATAACTCTTAAAATCATTCATAGAGATGGATGATCAGCATGAGGCATAAGCATAAATGGCAGTATATAATAGGAACAGGAATGATTTAGTGCTATATGTTCAAATAGTAGGGGGGTCTAGATTTAGTATCACAGTTTGCAGAGGTAATAAATATATAAATGGATTATTTGGGAGTTAACTGAAGTCGATCAAAAGACAACCTGTTATTGATGAGCAGATGTCTGCTATTTCTTAGCTTATTTCAATGGAGAGTTGAAAGACTTACGGGCATTGCAATTAGGAGTAGATTTGCCACATACAACATCCACTTCCACTAGAAGACGGGCCTTTAGTTCATTAAACAGTAATAGTAGATTAAGAAATCAGTTTCTGAGGGGAAATCAGAATCCTTCAAGAACTTGGCCATTGAGATGAGATTTTTTTGTGCCAGAAGCAATACTGTGGTTAAGCACAACAGTAGTTAAAACATTCTATATGGTAACACACACACACACACACACACACACACACACACACACACAAATATGTATATGAAACCCACTTCTGGCCTTCTTAGGCACATGCACTCATGTAAGTCTAGACACACACACACACACACACACACACTCTTTAAAGCAGGCCCTATTGTTCTTCAGTCAGTTGATCATACAGTATAACCTATAATGACACAGGCACATATGGGAGATAAGGAAGCATTACACCAGAGGTAGAAAGTATGTTATTTGGGTCACTGTACCTTCAGGACCTTCATGGTCTTTGCCACTTATGTTGCATATTCATTTGATGACAGAGTGGTATTGTGCCTGCCTAAAGTGAGGAGTTTTAGAAATTGAACAATTCATGTCATGTGGTAATTTGGTGGCCCATTACCACTGTTCAGTTTTCACTGAAGCCTCTCTCTCATGCTTTGTCATGTAATAACATGGGCTAACTTAGTATTTCGGATTAAGCATTATTCAACCTACATTGCTATGTGTAATTTCTTGGATACCCTGGAAGGATTATGTATCCCTGGGGCAATACAGTGCATGTCTCACTCTATACAGGATAATTGTGTTAGCAGAACTGTGACCTTGTCATTGATTTTACTGAGGGATAAGTATGGTTTAAGGAGATTGGTTTAGGGGTTAAGACACTAAAGGTCTTGTAAAGGCTACACATGACTGATAACTTTGTTATGTTGAGAGGAAACTGGGAAGGTCCTAAGGGTCCATGTGTGCATGTGTCTGTGAGATCATATCCAGACACAGTTGCTATATTGGGATAGCACCCTAAAGAGGGTGAAAAGAAGATCTGCCTTGAATGAGCCAGCACACACTGCCTGGACTTTATGTAACAAACACAGAAAGAAGAAGGCAGATAGAGACTGGGAAGCTGAAACCTACCAGACCAATATGTCTAGCATAGCTGGTGCTACCTGTGGACATGACTCGTTTCTTCTTTCTTTCAAGGTGAGTGACATCAATGACTGAAGCAGCTTACAGCTTTAGCCTGGAGCCTGGTCACTGGTGAGAATTGGTCAAAGGTGTCCAGTTTCTTGGGTTAAACATTCTCTTACATTCCAGGGTGCCGATGATGCCCACTGTTGGACTTGCCAGCCTCCAACCTTATGCACTGATTTTGTAAATTCCCTTAATAATTATGGAATTATCTGTGTCTTATGAACTCCACCTATGTATTTGTTCTGTTCCTGCAAAGCGCTGTAAGTTAGGAAGGGTGTAAGATGCCTTCCCGATTATGGCGAAAGCACTGAGCCTGTAGTGCTTTCCAAAAAGCTAATTGCCAGTAAAGAAAAACACAGTTGGTACAAAAAGCAAAGACATTTAACTTGTGTAACATACAAATGCTTGCTTGGACTTACTTAGACTTGGCAGCGTTATACATGATGATTCTCTTTCATGATGAGTTCACACATTACAAATTTTTATTGTACAATCGCTCTTGTGTGATTCTCATGGTGGAAAATAAACTGGGACCTGTCAACAAGAAGTGCACATGTATGTGCAGCACATAGAAGCTCCAGGTTTGCTTTCAGAGACACAGCTCCAGGAGGGAGAGGTTCTTTCCCATGATGTGCTAACTGAGCCACGCGATTTTGTACTCATTAGCAAGTTCTGCCCATAATGAAAAACTTACAACTTCTCTGCAGACGATTTTGTCATCTCAGACGCCCGCTCCCTTTCCTGTCTGGGCTATTTTTTTGGTTTTTGCTTTTATTTTTAATCCCTGTGAAAACTTAGGCAATCCTTGTGTCTTAAACATGATCTCTCTGTCTACATTTCTGTCCTTAATTTCATGGATCAAAAATAATATGAAACTCAATTTTACTTGGAGATATCTTCACATTTTGATTTCTATCTATCATCTATATTTTTAAAGAGGTCCCCTCAGTATAATTTCTCTTTCGCATGAAAAAATATATAAACTTGTAAATTGCAGAATTGAAAGTGTCTTTTAATGCCAAGCCTACCTAGCAAAATCAGCAAGTATTGTAATATTGAAATTGTTATCCTGCTGATCTATATTGATCACTATTGTGGTTTAAATACACAAAGGTAACCCAAAGGTTCTTGTTTTGGGTGATCATTCCCCAGATGATCACTGTGTTCTGTGGAACCTGAGGAGCCTCCAGCAATGAGAATCAGCTCAGAGAAATGGGTCAGTAGGTGTGGAACTTTGCAGGTCTTAGCCTGACCCCAGGTTTCATCATGTTTCCTTTATGCTCTATTGGAAAATTGTCAACATTCTCTTTTAATAGTAATTATTCCTATGATTTTTAATTTTTTTCCTGAGGATCTACTTTATGATGGATGGCAATCTGACTACCTTTATCTGTTTTGTTATTTGCCCATGTAACCGGAAACAAGATGGATTAAATTCAGGATGATGAACCAAAGACAGCATATTTTCCTTTCTGTTGTTGTTGCTGTTTTGTTTAGGTTTTGTTTTGTTTTGTTTTTACTTCTTTTCTTATCCTAGTAACATGGATTTCATATTATTTATTTCATGTATAAACAATAACATCATATATATATATATATATATATATATATATATATATATATAAAGCAATATGAGATATATGGTACATGAGATATAGCATATGAGGTATGATATACTGTATATGGTATATGCCATAAATATTTTAAAGCAACTGTTAGATTTTTAGAAAACCTTACAGGAAAATTAAGACATCCATACTTAATATATCTTTTAATAAGATACTCACATTTTTCTTTCATAAATTATGTGAACACTTAAGATAAATAATACATGTTGGTCCTAGAAGTAGATTAAATCAAAATGAGATGAAATTTTTCAATGCTAGTTTCAATGCAATTAACTTGAATAAAAACTGTAATGTGAATATGATAATCTCTTTTTGTAAAATGCTTTCTATTATGTTTAATATCAGAATTAGTAAAATTAGCCAAGTCCATCTGAATTAAAATATAGCCTGAGACATTTTGTTTAGAAGAACTTTAAAGATGGTTTTCCTGTTAAATGAAGTTTGAGGGACCAACTACAAAATTCATACTTGTACAATGGTAACTACATAACTCACCTGATCTGTATTTACAAGCCAGCCAGAAAAGCAAAAAAGAAAATTAGAATTCCTATATGTACCTATAGCTTATCATAGGCTTATGCAATATTTAAAAGTGACAATAATTACAGATTAACCACTTCAGAGTTTGGCTTGTGCATGGGCAGGGATTGAAGGTTTTCCTTCCTACTACCTATTTTTAATGTTACCAAAACCAGAAACAAACAAACAAACAAACAAACAAACAACAACCAGACTTCATATATATATATGTGTGTGTGTGTGTGTGTGTGTGTGTGTGTGTGTATGAAAATATATATATATATATATTTTTAAATTTAACTAATCCTAATTGGAGTCAAATTTGTACTTTCCTCGCAGATTTCATTCTCAAGTGGAATGAGGTGATTCTGCCCTGTTCATGATGCTGCTAAACAAAACAAACAAAGCTTTTATGCTTCTATCCGATGTGGGAAGTGAAGCAGAACACCCTTCCCCGTCCCTGTTAGTGTCAGGGTCCAGCTCTTCAAGGAAAGCCAGACTGTGTGAGGGAAGGTGACAGATCCCATCTGAGGACAATGACTTGCTTGTGCACAAAGTTCCTTCTTCTTGTTGAAGACAGATTCCCAGGCAGAGCAAAAGGGCTAAGCAAAGAATCCTCCCTCCTATCCTCAAGTTGTTCTGAGAAAGAAGAAAAATGACAATAAATTCGGGTGTGGACATGGGTAAAGTGGGAAATGGTGGAAGGAGTGTCAATGGGTACAGCTGCTTTGGATCTAAGTCTGGAGGTATCTCTAAAAACTGAACGTAGATGTACTGCAAGGTCCAGATATACCTGTCCTGGGCATATGCCTAGAGGACTTGTACCTCACTGCTTCCACATTCATTCAGAATTTCTAGGAAGTAGAAATCAAGTTCTATGTCCATTGACTGACCAATTGATGATAAAAACATATCCCACATTATGATGAAATATTTCTTACCTACAAAGCAAAATGTAAGTAAATGTATAGAACTGGGGGGAAAAAACCTGATTGAGGCCACCCTAACCCCCAAAGGAAAACATCCAGTGTTCTTACTTATATGTGGGGCCTAGTTCCAAATGTTTTATTTTGTGTGTTTAACCTGCAGTGCTTGTGGAAGCCAAGAAACTAGAAACAGGCCTCTCAGGAGGATGTGTTTGATATTGGAGATAGTATCATGTAGGTGAAATGAAAGGAGAGAGAGGGGAGACAGGGATACAGGGAACAGGATGGCTGAAGCATCTAGTGAAATGATGAGGTTGGGTAGGAGGACAGGGATGGGTTAAACAAAATGAAGTGTACATGGAGAAGCTGAATGGGAGCCTACAACCCTGCACCCAAGTGCAATGAGACAACAGAACACATGTGATATGAAAGACCTGAGCTGAGACGATTCTGAGAGCTAAAGACATAAGTGATGGTGTGGGCACAGAGAGATGGGGTGTGGGTTAAAGAAGGACAACCAAGCCTTAGAAAACCCCCACTGGTTTACAAGTTACATGTGTGATTTTCTTAAAAGAGTTTGACAGTAATATTCCGCATTTGTAGGCAACGCTGATCCCAGAAGATGTGGGATATTAAAAAATATATACCTCAGTGCCTGGCAAATACAGAAGTAGATGCTCACAGTCATTTATATGATGGAACACAGGGTCCCCAAAGGACAAGCTAGAGAAAGTACCCTAGGAGCTGAAGGGGTCTGTAACCCTATAAGAGGAACAACAACATGAACTAACCAGAACCCCAGAACCCCCAAAGCTCATGTCTCTAGCTGCATATGCAGCAGAAAATGGCCTAGTCGGCCATCATCAGGAAAAAGGCCCCTTGGTATTGCAAACTTTATATGCCCCAATACAGGGGAACGCCTGGGCCAAGAAGTGGGAGTGGGTGGGTAGGCAAGAAGGTGGGGAGGAGGATATAGGGAAATTTCAGGATAGCATTTAAAATGTAAAATAAGAAAATATCTAATAAAAGAAAAGAAAATATCTAACAAAAAAATCAAAAAAGAGAAAAAAGAAATTATATATATATATAATTTTATATATAAATATATATATAAATATATATATATTTAAGAAATTATATATATATAATTTTATATATAAATATATATATAAATATATATAATTATATATATATATATTTATATATAAATATATATATATATATATATATATATATATATATATATATATATATATATAAAATGAGTGTCATTGATTATCTGAGAATCTCCTGGGGCAATGCTATGTGAACGCCTCATCTCACAAGTGAGTTGGAAGAGATGGTCATGTGTATCATTTGCAGTTGCTAACCCAGTGGTCCAGGACAGGAACCCAGTAAATTCTCTGGAAAGGATGATACCTTCTAGGGAGAGCCTGAGACCTGAAATAAAATAAACTCTTTGACTACCTTAAACAAAGAGGTAGGTGGCTTGATTGTATTAATCAGATCAAATGTTTAATTTATTTTTCTTCAAGCCTCACGCATGGAATGCAAGAAATGGAGGTCTCTTTAGAGACCTCATTTTAATTTGCATGTGCCCTAGGGATAAAATATGTTCTCTGTGTGCTTTGATGTTGCAGTTCTATTTGGTCTTACTAAATTCTTTATAAAGGCTATTCAGTGATAAGCCCTGGGAAATGGATATATAAAATCCATTTCCATTTTTATCCTATTACTGAATTCTTTTTCATTGAAAAATATCCCTAAGGTTGGTCTTATTCTGCATGCAGTTTGAAGATACAGATTAATGCCTCTAGAAGGGCACCTATTTATTTTAACTTTGATCATAGCTGAAAGCATAAAAGAATGCTTCTGGTATATTTTTCCACTAGATTATAAAATATTTAATTTTACTGAATAAAGTAATTTGGATGGTGTATGTATATTTTTTGCAATAAAGATAAGGTGAAACCCTTTTATCATCTTAAATATATAATATATATATAAAATATACACATATACAATACACATTTTACTGCATAGAAATGCAAATTTACAAAATGAAATCTGCATTTTCTTGGAACATGTTAATTCTTTTTCTGTAGCAATCACATCTTCTGTATTTTAATAAAAAATAAAATAATCTTTTTGTATTAAAATAGCATAGTCTAACTATAACTGAAGTTATAAAGTGAAGTTCACTGTTATGGTCTATGTAATGTTAACCTCTTAAACTCTGACTCAGTCTCTCTAGTGGGCTCCTAAGAGCTGGAAACAATATCATTAGGCTGCCATCCATCTCTGCCTTTGTGAACGGAGTTTTCTGTTAACAATTAATGGATTAGCAGGTCCCTCAAAAGTGATTCTGATTAAGAAAAACATCACTCAAGCTCCAGGGCTGTAACCACAGGATGCTCTGTGTTGCCTGGAGACTGCCAGCAGGAAGCTCATCCCCAGAAGTAGCCCCATGAACCTTAAACCAAACCCATGAGTTAGAGAAACCTCAATGCCTTAATGTTGACCCTCTGTGCTATTGTGCAGTTAGCTTCAGACAAGGAACCAGCATTTCTCACTCACATTATTCAACATCCCCAAATCCACTGTCTTTCTATGTTTTGGAAGAAATTAAAACATTTCCATTATTTTTATTGGATATAACCTTGTTTTCAAAAGCAGCATGAATATATTTGGAAGCATTTTATTTTAATTGATTGAAATAATTTTGATGGATTTTTTTTTTTT
>LR750243.1:319644-341434 GCA_902729485.2 Mus minutoides
TAGAAAGAAGCAATTGAGCTGTGAGTCAGTACAGGACAGAATATATTTTAAACTATTTGCCTGGGTTAGTGGCTGTATCCTAGTACTTAAGGGGTTAAAACAGGATGATTGTCCATATTTTGATACTGGCTTGGGCTACATTTGAGACTTGGTCAAAAAACCAAAATAACAGAAAGGAATTAGAGACAAGGATGCAAGCTGTGGCAGGAAGTAGGGAATGATATGAAGGAATAGGTAAATAAGGCAGGTAGGCTTTCTTAGTTTGGGTTTTATGGCAATGAAGAGACACCATGACCACAACAAAGGAAATAACAGAGATTGGTTTACAGTTTCAAAGGTTGTGTCCATTGTCTTTATGGTGGGAAGCATGGGTGGCAAGCAGGCAGACATGGTACTGGAAGAGCTGAACATTTTGCATTTTGATCTGCAGATAGCAAGGAGAGACTGTGTACTGTACAGGGTAAAGCTTGAGCATAGAACATGACAGTGCTCACCCCCACAGTGAGAGACTTCTTCCACAAGGCCACACCTATTCCAACAAGGTCACACCTCTTAATAGTGCCACTCCCTATGGGCCAAGCATTCAAACACAGGAGTCTATGGGGGCCATACTTATTCAAACAACCACATAGGTTGGGCATCAGGATGTAACAAGGCTTAGGTGGTACAGATGCCAAGGATGCAGGCACTCTGAGTCTCTTAATGGTGCCTTGAGCTCTGAGAAGGGAATTTAGGTCACAGAGTTCATGAAGTACAATTAGTGAAGTACCCACTCTTAGGGTTTTCGTTGCTGTGAAGAGATACCATGATCCAGGAACTCTTACAAAGAAAATATTTAATTGGGCTGGCTTACAGTTTCAGAAGTTAAGTTCATTAACATTGTGGTGGGAAACATGACATCCTGCAGGCAGACATGTTGCTGTAGAAGCCAAGAATTTAACACCTTGATTTCAAAGCAGCCAGAAGATAATTTTCTACAGTCTGCCAGGAGAAGTGTTTCTCTCACACTAGGTAGAGCTTGAGGATAAGACCTCAATGATTTAAGATAAAATAGGAAGAGAAGCTAGACAATGTACTATTCTTATTAAGGACAGTTCTAAGAACAACTATGTAAAACAGAACAATTTGGATATCCTAGCAGTGTCTCTTCTTCAACAAAAGGAAATGAGAGAACATGAACATAGAATGCTTATGCAAATGTGTGCCTAGATGCTTATACTAACAACATGTCCTAAACTGGAAATAATCAGGATTCTAAGAATGATCATCCTATAGTATTCACCTCGTGATACCCAGTAACAAAAATAATTAATTAGGCTGGGGATGTAGTTTAGTGGTACTCACCTAGTGTTACTACAACCCGGCCTTACTCTGCCATTTTGAGTCTCACCCACTCAAATTAGTGTTGATGAATGCACCCAGCTAAATGCCACTAGTCTGACTTAGGGAAGAACCATACTAAATGATTATCACGTATTTTGCTTTGCTTGGAAATCTGGACTCTACAAACTAAGCTGGAGTGCAGAGAGGATGGGCATTGTTTGTGCCTCTACAAACACACACACACACACACAGAATGAGAGAGAGAGAGAGAGAGAGAGAGAGAGAGAGAGAGAGAGAGAGAGAGAGAAAGAGAAAGAGAATGAGAGATGATGACAACAGTGCTGATATAAGACAGTGGAATTCATGAGCCTCATCAGAACTGACACACTGCATCTCTAATCTTCACAGTGGTAAAATTCAAGTTCAACTACATAGATAAGTGGATAGTGAAGAACTCTACCTCTATTCTATAGAGACAGACACAGTTGGTAATAGATGTTGCTATGCTCATGGGTGGGACTGCTCTTACCCAAACTAGTTACGCTGCAAATGTAAAATATCTTTTGTTGTATTTTTTCCTTGATAACATTAGTATTCAGAGTATAATAACAGAACATATAAAATAAAATAAAAAGTAGAAAGGACAAACTTACACATCTAACCAAGATATAAAAAGGTCAAGTGTAGTTTCCTGTCTAAAACAACTACTGAAATCCACAGCTTCTGAAAACCATGAGCACTAGTGATCAGAATAAAGAAGGTACAAGAAAGCCTGAATCTCAGCGTAATGAGGGAGCCAACAGGAGCCACAAGGCTGAAAAGGCCAAGGCGACAATGTGTTTTCACAGAGGTTACCAGAGAGGAGGTGGCAGCAAAGGAAACTCCAAAGATGCCCCAAGGCACCAGTTTGTGGAGAGTTCGGAGAGTTCTAAGCAGCATGGGTGTGGGAAGAAACTATGAGGTGCCTGTGCCTGGTAATCAGAAACAAGTGACAACTTTCAAAGCCACAGGGTATCGAGATCTGTAAAGATTGATCTTCCATCAGCTTTAGGAAAGAATGTGGACAATGTTGCTCAGACAGAGACCACAAAAGCACAAAAAGGAAGACTCAATGGGATAATTTTTTTCCAAATTTCTAAAATTTATCAGAATACAATTTCTAATATTTACAGAAGTTTCTAGCCAAGTGAAATTCTCAACATCTGGCATCTAATCATAAACAAACAAACAAGCAAACAAATGATTATCAGAGAAGGGGCAAAGTGATGCGAGAGGATAAAAGCCAGCCCACACCTCTCCCCCCACCCCCTCACCAACCAGAGCATATTAGACCAGGGTTCAAATAGATCTCCTGGGCTGGGTGTTTATTAAAAACAGAAGTACACTGCTACTCCAATAGTGAGCAGGGAAGAGCTCATTCACAAGCACAAAGCACACAGTGCAAAGCTGGAAGGATGCAACGTGCAACCTCCATTCCTTTCACAAAGGTGTCATTTACCTCTGAAAGTACCACTGTCCACAATGCTCTCACGAGACAATGACGTTCAACATGGGGACTGAAAGGACATCATAGAAAAAAAAAAAAAACTGATGTCAAAATGACAAAGCTGGTAGAATCAGCAGAATAGCTTACTGAAGTTACTATATTTAATTATTAATAGCCATAAATAATAAAAATATGAATCATTTTATGTCTCCAGTAACACAGAGGAAGGCTTGAAAACATGAAGAAGATAGTTCTGGAAGAAGGCTCTCCATTGACAGATCAAAAGCTATCCCATAATGTATCCCATTTGAAGTATCATTCATAAATATATATATATATATATATATATATATATATATATATATATATATATATATATATTCAAATATATACATATACGCCAAATACATACATATTTGAAGGATGTTACTTCAAAATAAGTAAGACCAAACTTCCAGTGTCTCCTGCAGCCTTCCCTTTCTCAGCTGAAGAACTGACTCATTTCTTTTGTTATCCAGGTATCAAATTTCAGAGTTGTCTTTGACTTCCTTCTCCTCCCCACCCATATCTAACCCAGGACCCTGTTTGCCAACAGAAATCTCAAATGCCTCAGGAAACATGTTTCCTGATAATAACTCACAAGGAAATAGATGTTAATACAATTCTTGGGCATACATAGAGTTGTACTGTTTTAAAAGTCCAAGCAAATTTTCACAATACTGAAATTGATGAACTTAACTGTTTTTACAGAAAGGATTGAATATCAGGGCTGTAGAGAGTGCTCAGTGGTTAAGAGCTCTTGCTGCTCTTGCCAAGGATTCACTTCCTAACACCAAGTGAAATGCCTGGCAACTGACTGCAAATCCAGCTCTAAGGGATCCCAAGACTCTCTTCTGACCTCTTCAGGCACCTGTACACATATGCACATACATACACAGACACATAAGTGTAAACACACATAAATCTCTTAAAACAATGGACATGATTTATAATTTCATGAGCTATTGAAAACTGTTCTAAGCACAAAATAAATTTCACCAAATAGTTTTATATGCAAATCAAGTCAGTAACTCAAACAGCATTTTTTTACATCAAATATTCTAACTGATTTCGATTGAGAGATATATCAATTTGGTATTTACATGCTGAGGAATGATGGTAGGAAAATATTAAGCCTTTGCTTCTCATTACTAAGCCATTATGTTTCTACAGAGCATGAAAGTATGTGCCCCGCAAAGCCACTGTAGTGTGGGATCTGAGCCTCAGTGTTTCAGGCTGTGTTTTTTGGCTCTGTACATCCTAACAGCATGAATGCTGAAGTGTGCATGTGTGTGCATGATCAAGGCTGCTTACTCACACATGCTTAAAGACAAATGCCAATGCTGTTGGAAACTCCTTGATTCATCACACATTTGATATTGGAGTGATTTTGGGTTTTTATATATTGAGAAAACTTTAATGTTGCTAGGTTTTGTGAGTCCCAATTTGAGTTTGATACCTCCATGTGAGTTCACAAGCTGGTTTAAAAGCTTTCAGATAACTAATCAACTAACTATCTTCCCACTCCTCCTCTTTTTCTTTTGTAAATTTTTTATACATATCCTCACTCTGTAGTTCTACATGGCCTCAACTACCTCACTATGTAAACCAATCTGGCTTCAAACTCACAATCCTCCTGCTTCAACCACTCAAATGCTGAAATTATGCACAGGCATGTTAAATGTCCACATTATTTATCAATTTCTTGCCTAGAATTTAAGAACATGATCAGAATAGTCACACTTCCCTGTTAACTGTTATCATCACTGGTATTTAACTTCCTTTACTTGTAACAATGGAGATTGTGTTTCCACACATAGTCAGTGACCCTGCACAGCTCACATCTTTCTATGTCCACATTCTGCTAAGTATCTTCATGTGGTACCACCTTTCTTGGCAACTTCCTAATGTACCCTACATCTCTCTATGATGGTGGAGCTTTTCCTCCATCTCTCAATATGGCTGTCTTATAACAAGACTTACTTGAACATATGTACTTGCTCTTCAGAGATGTTGGCCATGCCTCTCTGTAAGAATATTCTCTCTTCTCCTACTTAAACTTCTATGTCTCTCTCTCCCTTTCTCTCTTCCTTCATGTTTCAGATTATCAGCAAGGCTTTCCCCTATTATTATAATATGAAACAAGTTATTCTCCATTATTTATTACTTTCCATCCCTGAACTGAATTTTCTTAACAAAATGCATTAGCCCACCTTTGGTAGTTACTTCTCAGTTTTTACTAGTTCTCACTAGAATGTCAGTGTGTGTATGTGTGAGGGTGGGTATGTGCACATGTGTGCAGGTAGACTAGGACCTTATTGGGTCTATGCAGTGACCTGAGCCTGTTATTTATATCATAGACAGAAAACCAAGCTCTGATCTAGTATGAGCCACTTCCTGGCTTCACTCAGCTACTCAAATGGGATTTTCAGGAAAAATTACCCTAATCTTAAATTCTTAAATTCCAACCCATACTTAAAAATACTTTTGTTTATGATTACATATATATTTGTGTATGAATCTGTATGAGTGTGCATCCACAAACATGAGTGTCCACAGATGCTAGAAGGAGGTATTGGAGGTGACTCTTAGTTCTGGGAACCACACTGGGGTCCTCTGTCAGAGCAGCAAGGTCTCTTAACCTTTCAGGCATCTCTCCAGCCCCTGCTTTATGTTTGAGGCTTCTTCTGAGTGTTATAGATTTTATAGAGTATTTAGATTCCCATATTTTCCTTAGTAATAATGGCATGTGAATAATAATGACTTATAAATAATATGATTATATTATTTAACAGTGCTTAAATATATTATGAAGATTGAATTAATTTAATGTATATTTCTATCACTTAAGACTTTGCAGCTATTCCTTGGGATAGATCTGCTGTCTCATCCCGTGTGTCTCCTTCCACATAGGTCAGTTAATTTAGCAGGCTATCCAAGGTGCACACTGAATTTCAGGTTTGCTGTGTCAAGTTTGAGTTCAGTTTGAAGGAGGGATCAGTACATGGTCTATTTATTAGAACCAAGTTTCCTAGACAGGCATGGTGGTACATGCCTTTAATCCTAGCACTCTGGAGGCAGATGCAAGCAACTTTCTGAGTTTGAGGCCAGCCTGGTCTACAGAGTAAGTTCCAGGACAGCCAGGGCTACATAGAGAAACCCTATCTCAAAAAACAGCAACAAAAAGAAAACAAAACAAAACAAAACAAAAACAAACACACAAAAAAAGAACAGAGTTGCCCGCCCAGCCATGGCCCATAATGCAACATTTACTTTCCTCATTAGACTTCTTGGACTCCATAATTCCTGTAGCGGATTGTGTCTGTCAAACAAGGTATAACTTCATAAAACACCATAGAAGAGGCTTCTCTTTGGAAGACTCACACTTAGGCCTCCTGTCATGTTGCCTGTTTCTATACATAGAATATAGACATAAAATACCCACATTTCAACATTTATTTCGGCCACAACTGTCAAGTGGCCCATGACATAGTTATTGATAACTAGAGGCAAACAAAGGCCTGTTGATAAGCACATTTTTAGGGCAGCATGGATAAGCTAGTAGCAGTCTTATCATTATTGTCCAAAAACACAGACTAAAGCAAAAATGAAGCCTCAGTGGATAATAGGACATCCCACAGCTGCACAGTCTGTACGTTGTTCAGTGATGGAATAATCAAGTGAGCTGAAGGAAGCTGATTGATTTTATTGACTCAATATTTAAATGAAATTAATTTATGTATATTCAGAACATTGAAAATTTATTCCTTTCACAAATTTAAGTCCTTAAAGTTGAAAAATTACGATGTTTTCTTTAGCCTTTCTAGCTCTCTCTCTGTCTCTCTCTCTCTCTCACACACACACACGCACACACACACACACACACACACACGCACACACATACACACACAAAAACATACATTTATACCCCCCAAACACACATACACATGTGCATATCCTCCTGGATCTTGCCTGTGCACCCTGTATACTTCTCTACTTTTCTGCAGATTTTTCTGCAACACTATAGGTTTAATTAAGATGCGTTTCTTTATCCTACTCTATATCACACTATAAAATTCAATTTGCACATTGCCTCACTGATTGACTGAACTATTTCTATGTCACAGTTTTCATATTGTCACAGTAGGGAGTATTGAGCCTTCTTTGGGTAGTGTAATACCTAGTGTGTTTTGAGTAAGCAATGCTGGCTTGTTAGATTGCATATCTAAGAACAACTTAAATCATTCAGAGTCTAATTCACTGAACTGAGAGTGGAACAGAACCCTACTGCAACATTGAATGGGATTTCGGAAGGTTAGTCCATAAGACTACATCAACATCGGATAACTCAGAAACTGACCTTCAATGACTTAGTAATGCAGTAAAATGAACAAGACAAATTTCAGAAAGAGGGTAGTGTGGAGGCAGATGAGGGGACCCATGTTACGGGTGCTCTCTGGGAAGGAACTCATCAAGGAGTTTCTAGATGAAAGCCCACATCAGGTCCCATGCTGGCTAAGATGTTTGCTTGATCTATTTATCAGAGCAGAGAGAAAGTTTAAGAGAAATAAAAAAGAAAAAATAAGGGAAAGACTTAAACACTGGACAAATGAAATTCAAATGTGTGTAAACTCATACAGAAGTGACGTTTGTTTCTTTCTCCCTTTACCAGGAAACTTTTCAATGTGTTTAGCTGGTGCTTAGGGTATGTGCACATGCATTCAAATGCTTAGTAAACCAGCAAAGGAGCAGAGCACTGTTGCTCATTACATACTTCCTTTTAAACTTTCCCATATGACTATTAATGCACATATCATTTGAAAGATCAGATCTCTCCTAAATCAATGAAGGCTACATCATGTTTCTCCCAGCAGAGATGAGAAGAAACCTCTTCAAGTATGTGAGATATTTCCTAAAAGGTAGCATTTCCCCTTCTGGTTGTCTTTTGGCTAGAAACACAATGGAACAAATAGGTATCACATGGGTATGACTGCTTCTCTCTACAAACAATTAGGATTGGGTTGGGATAATTTACAATTCCAAATTAAATGGTAAATACTATTGTTCCTTGATCCAACCCCTGCCCACACAGCTATACTCATGAAGCAAAAGAGGCTTCTGAAGAGGCTTGTGCTTTTGGAAAATGGATTGCTGCCTAGAAACAGAAATGAACAGAGTGATGGAGATAAGGAAGGAGATGGTGGGAAAAGAGTAAGGCTAAATAACATTAGAGTTAGTATTCACAAATTACTATAAAATCCTCATAAAAATTACATTTTCTAGCTACTTGGATATATTTTTGAAATTTTATCTATTGTCTTTAAATATCACAGAATATAGTAAAGGAATTTTTAGCCTAAAATTGAAATTGACTTAGAGCAAGTGAATTAATTTGGTTCCTTTTCAATCTTACAAGCCCTGTGATTTGTGGACTAATGGCTCAGATATCTTTATTTATATTATTCGGTCAAAATTAGATGGCTGAACTTAATTCTGATGATTATTTTTCATTGAGATTTGCATTTTAATTAGAGTACCCCCTTTTTATTTCCTAGCATATAAAATAAAAATTTATTCAATATCTTATTCCTTTTGTGGACACTTTCTTTTGTTGAGCACATTATATTATGAGTGCAGAAGGATCTTGTTTTACATTGAGCTGAAGGAAATAGAAATCACAAGGATGAAGAACTATGTCCCCATTGGCTTTTTTCCTCAGGAACTAATATATATATATATATATATCTTATTGAGAAAGATGACATTGGCTAGACTTTTCCTTCATTTTTTTTAAATTAATTTATGTTTTGGCTTTATATTACTAAAACACTGCTATTCAACTGAATGAAAATAGCTTTGAGAGCAGGTGAATTTGGCACTTGGAGAGGTGGGACAGTGCTTAAGAGCATATGCTGTTTTTGCAGAAGGCTGGAGTTCAGTCTCTGCACCCATGTTAGGTAGTTCTAGGGGAGTCATCTCTCTCTTCTGGGTTCCACAGTCATTCACATGGAATTGTGCACATGTGTATATGCACGTGTGTGTGAACATGTATACACAAATAAGATAATCTTTTAAAAAGCAGATTGAAATATATAGTCATTTTCTTTACTATACTTATTTTCTCTTAAAGTCAGTAATATTAACTTAAAATTAAAGATACTTCAGTAATCATACTATACAAGGATTGCTGTTATATGTAATGTTAAGTAGGAAGCTTTCAAATATATGCTGACATGCTAATCACCAGAGATGGAATAATCTCTTATAGTTTAGATTTGAGTTTTATTAGGATGCTAAACATGGATGTTATTTTTAACCTAGTTTTTGCTCTTTGTATACTGTCTTACATCTCTCCTTCAGCAAATCCTGGAAGCTTAATTGTGTCTGTTTTACACTGTGGCTAATGGGTCATTCAAAGTACACTAGAGCACTTTTCATTAGAGCACACACCACTTCTAATGTGCAAGCCTTTGGGAACTGAGCATACAGGAACTCAACCAGCACCCAGTCTGCTAACTGCATATAACTGTTGGATGCATACACTCTTGCCTCATCTTACAGTGACACATGAAAACAGCTTCTCCACCATGCAGCTCCTGGAAAGGACAGTTTCCAAGTTAGCATACATTTTTCACTTCAGTTTGCTTGACTAGGGCACAGTAGGACAAAAAGCTCTAAACCCTGTAGACAGAATCAGAGGATCCCCCTGAGTGTCTCTGAACCCCAAAATAGCCACCAATCAAACCTTCTCACATTTAAGCTTTCTTCACCTTATCTAATTTTCTGCTGACTCTGAATTTCACAAATTTATAAGATTAGAAAAAAAATGAATGCTTAATTTTACTTTTTGGTCAGGAAGTGAAAATTCTTTCAATTTTAATTTGAACTAAACAACACTCTTTTGATTTGTATTTTTATTGATTGATTTTTAAAAATTTTATTTTGTTATCAGAAAACATCTCTTCAGTTCACCTTCAGTTGACTGAAAATAATTTTACACACTAAAAATCTGTGTGTATGTGTGTGTATGTGTGTGTGCGTTTCTGTGTGTGTGTGTGTGTGTGTGTGTGTGTGTTTGTGTGTGTGTGTGTGTGTGTGTGTGTGTGTGTTCTGGGAACACTTTCATGGTGTGCTTTGCTGCATATGGTCCCTAAGCTGGCCTTGCCTTTGCAGTGCATGTTGATTCCTACCTATCAATTAATTGTAAACAACCACATTGTGCTATGGGACAAAAGTCTCTATTCTTACAATGCAGAGAGAGCATTTAAACAACAAACTCAGGAGACAATATCCCCTGTTATTCACCCTTAGAATCTCAGACTCATGACACATAGCTGTTTTTCTAAGAACTGAGTTAAATGTCTACATCACCTGGCTTTTTCACAGTCTAGGACAGCTGCACACTCACTTTCATGGAGGGGTGACCACTATATTTAACCATGTTACATAGGATTTCATGGAACACAAGACTTTCGTTGAGAGGCTGTGACTCTGTACAGACCTCATTATTTTATAATTTTTGCCAATCCGTCAACCTCAAGTGAGGTTGCTGTTTCAGAACACTTGCTGACACACCAGCTGATGCTGTTCTACATGAACTGGCCTCACTAGAGGGTTCAAAGTGCTTCAGGGAAGCGGGGGGGGGGGTGACTAACAGACAAGACACTATTTTAAACAGACCAAGAATTATGGGTTTAAGGGCAAAGCGCTGACCTTAGTGTTGGAAAATAGTCCCGAAAGTACTTTTTAAGTTGATATTTTTTTCTCTTTCTTTTTAGTTTTAGTCATTCTCAGCAGGAGGGTCAGTTCACAGTGACACACACCACCTCCCAGGGTGAAATTCCCCACCAGGTGGGTGGTCCAGACAAGCAGAAACATGTGCAAATACAGTCTTGTGTCATTTATCCCCATGAGGTACAGTCTCCTTGTCCACAATACTAGATGTTGCAACCAGAAACTGTGATAAAACTCACTGCACATGGTGTGGAAGTCATCTCCCTTCATGCAACAACATTTAATCCTGATTTGAAATTGTTTTTCTCAAATACTGAATCTAGACTCACAGTTCAGCATAATATCTATCATTAAGAATTCTTTGTAGAGTGGGTGTCAACTAAACTATCATTTCCTTAAATTTCGGTGATGTTTAACAAAGAACGTTTGTCTCTGCAATGAACAATATGTACCTAAGGATAACTGATATAAAATTCAGGTTTTATATTCTCATAATATTCAGAGTAAAGCACCAAGTGACGCATGTTTGAACAATTACCACTCACTTACCATCTTTAAAGTTAATTATCTGTCTGTTTACCACGGTAGTATGAAGATAACACAGAATAAAATCACTGTACTGAGTCACAGCTTTAGAAAAAAAAAAAGTTAATGTAAGTCACAAAGAAAAGATGCAACCTGAGAAGAATAACTCTTGAGAAAGCAGAAAGTCCCAGAATCATATCAACAAGAAAATGCTTATACAAACAAGTCTTATATCCTTTATTGATAGGCTTTCCGTGAAGCACCTGAAAATAATATCCTGAAAGCCCTGCGGAGGAATTTGAATTAGTTTGTGTTCTACTTTCATTATGTTTGCTGTGATCACATATTTTGATGGGAACAATATAGGAGAGGAAAGGGTGTGTTCATCTTACATCTTACGATCCCCAGGTCACATGCCGGTATTGCAGTGAAGTCAAGAGTCATATTCACTGTCAAGAACACAGAGAGAGAATAATTTCATGCATCCTTGTTTGACCATTCTCAGCTAGATTTCTTTCTCACATTTTTCAAGACTCTCCTGCACAGGGGATGGTGCCACCCACAATGGGATGTTTATTCCTAGATCAACTAAGAACAAGATAATCTCACACAGAAATGCCCCTAGATCAAGATGTTACATAGGTAATTCCTCAATCAAGTTAAGGTGACTTTAAGCTGTTGTAAGTTGACAATTAAAATTAACTATCAGAGGGACTGAATAGAGAGGGATGGCCAAAGAGCAGGAATTGTGAGTGAGCCAATACTGTCTTCCACTCTGTCCAGCCAGGAATTCATTCCACCACTTTTAAAGATAACAGATGAAGGAATAGGTCTGATGTAGTTCCTAGAGAAACATGTTAAAGACCGCTGGAGTTGGTTTGTGCCAATTATTTTCTCTTCTTTCACTCAGCCTAAAATTTGAAAATGAAAAGTGAGTGCTTAGAAACTACCTTAAAAATTTGAAAATAGGAATGGACATCTGAGAGGAACAAAGTGACGTCCTAGACAAATTTGGGTAAAGTAGCTTTGAGGCCTCAAAAGCAGCTTGTGTGTGGTTAGTACCTTTCCCAACCATTAATTTTTATTCTGTGTGTGTGTGTGTGTGTGTGTGTGTGTGTGTGTGTTTTCACATGTGTGGCACATGTGGAGTTCATGAGAGACATTTTGGATTCTCTGGAGTTGGTGCAACATGCAGTTGTGAGCTGTCTGATGTGGAAGATGGGAACTGAATTCTGTTCTGAGAGAGTGGCAGGTGCTTTTAAAAACAGCAAGCTCTTCAGCCTCATGTTCTGCACAATCAAAATGAACATTTAACTTACAAAAAATAAAGACACCATGAACAATGAACTTGCTTAATGACATTATGAGTAGAAAATCAGTATTTGCAACTAATGAAGAGATTAAGGGAAGGTTGGTGACTGTCTGTACAAGGGAACCTAATGAGGAACCCTAGTTATGTGAGGAGAATGAGTCATTCTTGGCTTGAGCTATATGTTAAAATCTGAATGTATATCAAACAACAATTCAAAGCTTTCAGTCATTGACTCTGATACATTTTCCAACCATTGCTATCAGCCAACCACATTCCAAAGCATATCAAAAGTAGTCAAGCTTTGTAAACGTCTTCAGAATTATCAAAATATATTTTGTTCCTTATCAATTCTCAGCTTCTCTCCTTTCTTCACCCTCTTTCCTCTGCCTGTCAGCAGCTCTTCCTGCTTGTGAAGACCAACTTCCTGCTCTCTGTGGCTGCACTGGCAATGCCTAGTCTGGTCCTTGTTTCTGCAGTGATTCCTGTCATAGACAACATATTTTTACATCTCAGGCACAAGTACCCAGAGGGAGCATTGCATTCTAGTTTGTGATTGTTCTTTTGTGTTTTTGTAAGGCACTGCATTATCTAAGGATAAATTATATCAAGGAAAAATAAGTACAGCATTGATAACTATAAAATAAATCCTTACTAAATGTATTCTTCTTTTGGGAGGGTAGGGTGGTCATCTACCATAACACTACATGGAAATTAGTAAAAGTGTTAAACTCTGGGCCAAGAGACTTTTCTATTGAGGTTAGGTGGGCAGGCACTAGGAGGCTGAGGGGTAGATTGTCAGTCTGGAATGTGTATTTAAGTTCTGAGCACTGGACTCTGTGGATATGACTTTTGTACATCAAGATGAGCTCACACTGAATCAGAGACAGTCCCTAAACCAGAGATGAGTGGACTTACCATAGAAGCATTGGGCACAGAATGTCACAGGGAGATCACAGCTTGCCTCAAGGAGTCACTGAAGCTTCCAGAGAATCACCACAACCTAGAAACAGCAGGAAGACTAGGCAACCTTGGAGCTAGAAGGGAGAGCCAAGGCCCTCTTCCAGTTGTGATTTTAAATCTCTGTCCTTGATAATGTTAGATCAATCAGCCTCTCTTCAAGCTTGTTACTTTACCATACTTTGATACAGTGTTTTTAGAAAGCCAGAACTAGTAGCGGCAACTAGAAAAGCTATCAGTCTCTCCTTGATGTGGAGCATGCTGGAGATGGCAAACTTGACTGACAGAAATTCATATCTGAAGTGTAAATCAAATGAAAAAACAGCATTGTAATGCATGCATGCAGGTATAAAGTGGGAGGCATGTATGTGTGCATATGTGCATGTATACACACTTGTGTTCCTAATTTGAATGGATTTCTTACCAGTTTTGTTTTTAAATTAGCCTATAGTATTAGAATTCCTCATGACATTCCCACATGTGCTGTGCTCCTCCTCCTCTTCCTTCTCCTTCTCCTCCTCATCCCATAGATCCCATCACCTGCATCCCTCCATTTCCATTGATTTCCTTTCTTCTTTTATATCTTAAGTAATTCTTAACCTCTTTACCCACTTCAAAAATATCTGTTCACCATCTCGTGGTCCACATTTTAGTTTTACAATCTCTATCAGCTGTATATAAAAGCTAGGACTTGTGTATGAACAAGAATGTCCAGTGTGTATCTCTAGGAATTGAGATTACCTCATTTAATTTCATGATTTCTAGACCAATCTGTTTTCCTAAAGTTTCTTAATTTTTTATTTATGAATGAATGATATTACATTGTGTGTATATAACAAGCCATCATTGTCTACTTTTCCATGGACATCTAGGATGATCCCACTTTACGGCTACTGTGTAAACATGAATTTGCAGGCATTTCTATGGGACAGCCTAAAGTCCTTTGTGTGTGCCCAAGAGTGTATAGCTAGCTTGTCATAGACAATTCTACCTTTAGTTTTAATAATAAGTTCACACACAGATTTCCATGTAACTGGAGCAGTTTGTACTACTACTAGCAATGAATAAGGGTTGTCCTTTGCCTGTATCTCATGTATACAAGGACTCAAAGTCTGAGCGTCTCTCACATATCACAGAACAAACAAATCACAAGTTGTCCTTATCCATACAACTTTTTAAGATAGACTCTATAACTTAAGTGGCAAAGCAGAAAACATTCAAACCGGACTATCTCAGGTTGGTCCCACTACGAGGGTGTAATTCACAAACTGCCAGAGACAAAGAACCCACAGAGAGTCACAACAGAGTCAGTCAGGGTACAAACAAACAGTTACTATTTTATGTATGCCAGGGATACGAAGTAGCGCAATTAATCATGTGAGGCATGATTGTCTAGGGATGCACACACAATGGAAATCTGGTCAGATGAAAAATTAAAAACTTGGGGCCAAGCTTCAGATAAGGAAAAACTCCACATCTTTTCTTCTTGGCTGGGAAAGTTTACATTGTATTGTAACATCGTTTTCTGACTAATTACCGCTGTCTAAGTCAGCAGGAACACTAGCCATAAACTATCAGAAATGAACACCCACCCCCCCTCCCCCTTCAACCAAGTTAAGACAGAAAACTCTGGGAATGTAATCCAAGAAATCAACTGGAAATCTTGGCAACCAGAAGAGCAAGCGACTGACTTTGTGGCTAGCATATAAAGAGGGAGCATCTTTCTCTCATTCTTGTTTTCTGTTATCATGTCTGGTTCAACATCAATCACTCAAAAGTAATAAACCAACTCAGTCATCACTGCTGATGGAAGTGAGTGTTTTAAAATCCCCCTAATTGCAGTTTCATAGAAACTATGATTTTTTTTCTTCTACCTTATTTTATTTGTTGGGGGAAATAAAAACATTGTCTCATTTTCCAACTTTGTTCAGTTTTGCAGGCCAACTTCTCCTGACACTCAGTGTGTATATTGGAATTTGAGCATAAAATCAGCAACGGCATGAATTGTGTAGGGTTAAGGAACATAAGTTATTTCAGATTATGACTCTAATTAGATAAAAATCACTAAGAAAATAAGTAATTTGGTAATGTCAGCTAAACTCACAAAAGCTCATATTCATCTTTAAGTCAAAGGTTGTGTGTATACTGGCAAGCCAAGATGAAGAATTGAGTCAATTATTTAGATAATTCAAGTCTAAAATTGCTGCTATTTAGGGAGAAAACATTTAGTTAATGGGGTCACGATTTATGTAAATAAACAGTCAGCATTGGCCAATCAGCAACCTTTTCCATTTTATTGGACGTGTAAAGTACTTTCTTAATGATTTTTCATGGGAATATGCTACAAGAAGCTTCCCTTATAATTAGCGCCATCAATACTTTTACAAGTCAAGCAAGATCAAGAAGAGCATCTGAACACACACCTTTGCTTTGTGTATAACTGAAAACAATGAAAAGACCGCAACAAATGGGTTTACTTTGCTTGCCCAATACCTGTAGGGCCCTACACCCTTTTAAAAGTCATACCATGACTTTTTGTTTCTCCTTTCATTTCCCAAAGTAAGTTACATAAAGCCTTTAAAGCATGTGGGTTTTCCTACTGCTTGCCTCAGATAAAGAATCGGTATAACTGACCTAATGTAAAATAGTACACTGTTGAGCAACCATAGTTGTCCATTTTTCATGCATATGTGTAATGTGAATGCATGTTTGTATACATCTCCACATGTGTCTAAGGGTGCCCATATGTGCAGGTACACACATTTATTTGACACACGGAGGCCATTGGCTCACACTGGGTATCTTGCTCAGTTACTCTTCTCCTTACAACATAATGTAGCATTTCTCTCTGGAACCCAGAGCTTGACTATGCAGTTAATCTACCTAGGGAGCTTGGTATTTACTATAGCTGGCATTTGTGCTTAAAGACACCTTGACATGAAATGAAATAAAAATGGGTAATATTTAGTAAACCAATAAATATATATATATATAATATATATATATTCTATCTCCTTTATCCTTTTATTGGTCTAGTAGATAGATAGGTAGATAGATAGATAGATAGATAGATAGATAGATAGATAGATAGATAGATAGATCTATATTTTAAATAATCTGACTGGAAAATAAAAATCAAACTATTACTTTTAAAAGATTCACCATGGTAGCAGAATTTTCTCTGTCCAATTAATTTAAATATTAATACAAGAAACCTGTGATTGGACAGGGAAAAGGGAGGCAGAGCTTAGAGTTGCAGAGACGGAGAGACAGAGGAGAAGAGGAGGAGGAAAATGGAGGACAAACAGGATGAATCAGATTCAGCGTGACTTTAAATAGCCACAGGTAGCTATAATATCATATAGGGATAGAATAATTGCGATAACTTGTCTAATCTAGGTGAACGGCTTGTATCATTATCAGTTGGCTCTGAAATTATTGTGTGGGTATCTTGTGAATTGAGAATTTATTGATATATAAATCTGACTGTTAATTATATATAGGCTTCGAGAGTTATGATTTTACTGGGTTATTGGGAATTACGACAGCTAACCGCAAGGTAAGCGGTCATTGCATGGGACTGGTGTGGCAACAACCCTCCAAGGGAACTTAGTGAGTCGGGTGGAGAAATCTCGGGAGCTCCGGGCCAAAGAGTTGCTGAGATGAGAACACCCCTCTGGTGCCATATGACCCACCGATGCCTGGCATTGCACAGGAACTTACCGGTTTTCTTTAATATTTATCGCATCACACCACTGCAAAATATTCATGGAAAAAGAAGGTTAAGCATCAGTGGGAGAAGACATATCTAAGCCTTGAGAGACTTGAGGCACCAAGGAGTGGGGAGACCTGGCTGGAGGTAGGGGTATCTTCTTGGAGACAGAGAGGGAGGAGTAATGGGATGAAGAACTGTGGGGGTAAGAACTGGGGCACAGCTAATGACTGGACTATAAAAAATACAAGTAATCAAAAGAAAAGCTGCATGAAGATAATATGATGGAGACTTTCTGTATAGCAGGGCTCACTCTGTAGATTTGACTGGCCTTGAACTCATCATTTCCTGTCTGCTGCCTTTGTAGTGCTGGGATTACAGGTCTACAGCCCACCTTCACCTTCAACCATTTGTCTCTTATTGGATTCCCCCCCTCCTGTATATTTCACATTCCACTCAATTTACCAGAAGTTACTTCAAATAATGGCATTAGTAGGCGAGTATATTAGATGACTTACTAAGACACCTTCCTTTTGTTGTGTTATTGTTGTTTTTGTTTTTCATTTTGTTTTTTAAAGAAATGTTTTTGCCTACAAATTCCTAGAACTTTGGGTTTTTTTGCATTCAGTTATTCTTTAAAAATTCACAGCCATTGTCCTCATGAACGATGACATTTGTAAATGTTGAGTTGATGCTTATATGTGACGCTGCCTCCTGCTTACCAAATACACTCGAATTACTGATGATCTATCTCACAGGGCTTATAAATATTTAAGTGAAATCTCAAATGCAGCTGCTGTGTTTAGCTTCTAACACTCAAAGGGAATTATTTATAACTATTGTGTTTTAATCTGCAGAATTTTATTTAGAAATCCATACAGAAAAATGGCTGCAGTTTGGAAATTTTCAGATTTATTGTGTCATAAACAATGGACAGGCCCCTCCAGAACAGAGTATAGTGCATTGGGGGATACATTACATTTACCAATTAAGATGCTTTTCTTTAAATATTGTCAACTATTAAGACACAGACTAATGGAGTGGAGAGAATGCAGATCCAAAGACATATAGAAAGGCAGTTTTTCCCATCCCAAGAAATGAAAAATAGTTCTGGGTGATTTCATGAATTAGGACGTGAAATACAGATCATTATAAAAATAGTACACTGCTCAAAATACAATATGCTCAATAAATGACAGAAAGTGGCCATAAAAGGGGTTAAGATATTGCATAGTTTTTTGTGGTTTTTTTTTGATGAACTCAATTACAAATTATAAATGAAAAAGTTAGTGAAATTCAGCAATGTTATATGCAAAGAACTTCCTATGTCTTTCAGGAATTGCTTTACATAGGCATTTATGTCCTGTGTCCCGTGGAGGCTTTAGTCTCTTTCATTAAAATGAGGAAGGATTCCCTGTCCCAGCACCCTCTACCACGGCTGTGTTAATTGCACAAGTGTTCCGTGGCTGCAGTTTTAAATGAAAGATGGTCAAAAACTGACAAAATTTTATTCCATGACTCACCTACTAAGGGTTTGCTTTCTTTAAATTATGATTGGGTGAGTTTTGTTACATGCTCATGGTCTGACCAATGACAATTTTCCTTCTCTGTTGTACTCATGTAGGAGTCACAGTAAAATGTAAGTGTTGAAGCATCTTGCCCAGAGATGTCCTTGCAGTGTTTGCTTAGATCTCTTTGTTCAGTGATTGTTTAAGTTTTACTGGAGGGGCTGGTGAGATGGCTCAGCGGGTAAGAGCACCCGACTGCTCTTCCGAAGGTGATGAGTTCAAATTCCAGCAAACACATGGTGGCTTACAACCATCCGTAATGAGATCTGATGCCCTCCTCTGGTGTGTCTGAAGTCAGCTACAGTGTACTTAAAAAGAAGAATAGATGGACCATACAGAGACAACCCCACCACGGGGGATCCATCCCATAATCAGTCATTAAACTCAGACACTATGGCATAGGACAGCTAGTGCTTACTTAAGGGACCCTGATATAGCTGTCTCGTACAGAAGTGGATGCTCATAATCATCTATAAGAGGGAACACAGGGCCCACAATGGAGAAGCTAGAGATAGAACCCCAGGAGCTGAAGGGGTCTGCAACCCTAGAAGAAGATCAACAATATGAACTAACCAGATCCCCCAGAACTTGTGTCTCTAGCTCCATATGTAGCAGAAGATGGCCTAGTCGGTCATCATTGGGAAGAGAGGCCCCTTGGTACTGCAATCTTTATATGCCCCAATACAGGGGAACGCCAGGGCCAGGAAGTGGGAGTGGGTGGATAGGGGAGCAGGGAGGGGAGAGGGGACTTTCGGAATAGCATTTGAAATGTAAATTAAGAAAATATATAATAAAAAATTGGAAAAAAAATAAAAGGAGTTTGTAATACCTTTGACTGGTTTGCTAATGTTATATGTGTATCACTCATGCAGAGAAATAAACAAATGATTAAAAAAAAAAAGAAATGAATCCTTGAACTGGAGAGACCAACTGGAGCGAGTGGGGCTGTCCTGAGCGAGCGGGCCTGGCCGGAGCAAGCGGAGTCGAACGGGGACAGCCGGAGCGAGCAGGGACAACCGGAGCAAGCGGCCGGAGGGAGCAGGGCCGAATGGGGACAGCCAGAGAGAGCGGAGCCAATAGGAGCGAGCAGGGCTGACTAGAGCGAGCGGGGTTTACCGGAACAAGGAAAAAAAAGTTTTCCTGGAAATAGAGTACCTGGTTTGCTGTTTGTTTGCTTGTTTGTTTGTTGTTCTCAACCTGGGTTTTGAATAAAAGAAGTTCTGAGTCCTTGCCTGGGAGAGTTTATACAATTTTGGAATTCTGCTCTGCTCATTTTTAGAGCCTTTCCCTTCTGTTTTTGGACTGAACAAATTCATTTGTCTATCCTCCAATTCCATAACTTTATCATCAATCACCTCAATTCTAAAGTTCATTCACTGAGTTTTTAATTTACAATATTGAATTTTTTAGCACCATAATTTTCTTTTGATTATATTTTGATGTGTTTTTTCTACTTTCTAGGTGATTTAAAGAATTGTAATTGAATTAGATTGCTTATTACAACTTTAAAATTGCTTCCAGATTAACTCTGACCTCCCTCATATCTCTGTCTTCAATCTTTTCTATGCATGCTTTGCTTTCTTCTGATATTTGGCTGAATTTTATTGTATTCAAAGCAGTATGTGTGTTTTGATTGTTGATTTATATCATCTTTTAAGTCTGCTGCTTACAAGACAGACTTCTCCACAGATGATTGTGCAGTTTCTGGCCCACCTTTATGGGCTGTCTAATTGCACTTAGATGCTTAGGATGCGTGATTGCTACTACTTTATTGATATTTATCTGTTGGTGCTGGAGGATCCTTACCTCTGTAATGTGGAGGGGCATTCCTGTGAGCTAGTATATTTTATAACCTACATTTTATAGAAACACATTTAGATGATATCCAGACAAGAGATAATTGATGCATTCATAGTTTGGAAGAAAATAAAATGTTGTTTAAGGGAAAATGTATGTAAACTGGTATTTATTTGCTTAGAAAATACTGGAGACTAATTAGATTAATCTATAACATTGTAGGCATAAACTTTATTTTGACAATCATGTTTCAATTGTAAATATGTCACAAAAATTTCTGGGATTTAAAAAGAATGTAGTAGGTACATTAACTTATTGTCATCCAACTGAGTGAAGTGGGTGGGGAGCAGAAAGAAATATATAAAGACAGGTGCAAGAAAGAGGGAGGGAAGTGAAATTGGAGAGAGAAAAAAAATCATAATAAAATTCACCTGGAAAGCCCACACTGAAAGGATCTGCAAACTTAAGCAAAAGTCTTCTCTCTGTATCTTACCCTTCCTGCATTGATAGACATAGCTTATTTAAGAATGTAGTAAAATTGCAATGTCATTCAGTAATTACCATTTATTATATGTGTTTTACATAAATGAATTCTACTTGTTGCCAGATAAGAATCTAAGTAAACAGACAAATGAACTGCATATTTTCCAGTGATAAGAAAGACCAATAAAAACATGTGAATGGGAAAATAAAATAAATTCAACCCCTAGAGCAACTGGGAAAAGGTCAAAGTAACAGTGACACTTGGGTGTACACTCGGTCAGAATAGCTACCACCAGGAAATAAAGCAAAACTGATTCTGAGAAGAGTATTAAAGAAACAAGCACACACGTATATTCTAACAAGGCTACAATTAGACCACTTTAGCAGTTATACTGTAAATAATAAAAATGATTTTGTAATAGAGACCTCTGATTGTTTTTGTTCAATGGCCAGGTTAGAGAATCAGAGTAAGGGTCTATCCATGCATAGTGCAGAATGGTTTACCTGGAATCTAATAGAAAGAAGCCAGACTTGGGATAAAAAGTGTCTCATGTTTTCTTCCACATATGTAAAATAGAAGAGTTTACATATGTGGAAAGAAGATTCAACAAGGAGAGTGGTAAAAGCTGGCCAATAGAAAGGGTTTCAGAAGAATGGGTCTGGACAGGAAATGAGGAGGGTAAATGTGATCCAACTGCTTCACAAACCTGTATGGAAATAAGAAAAGTAAGCCTAGTGTTTTATGCAAATTATGTAAACTTACAACAAAACTAGTCCACATTCCTTTGCTTGCAAGTGTTCATTGCAATGACACGCTGGTCTTATATGAGTCCTCAGAATTCTGCTATTCTATC
>LR750243.1:534971-558885 GCA_902729485.2 Mus minutoides
GTGTGTGTGTGTGTGTGTGTGTGTGTGTGAAGATGAGTGGTGTCCAGGAGTCTCACAACTATGTCTTGGGTTCTCAGTAGACTTGGGATAGAGGAATCTGTAATTTCTCCTACTCTCTACATTTTATCAACTGAGGATTGATAAAAATCTCAGTTGCTTAGGCTCTCATAAAATTTTTAACCTTATCAAAAGACCTTTTCGAATAATAAGGAAAATTATATTATTTCAAGACCGTTTTTCTCTCCTGACTAAGCTAGTTATCTTTATCAGTAAAATGACAAAATCAACTTCAGGAAATCAGGGTTGATTCTGAGCCACAGTTGGAGAAGGAACACAATCCATCACCATGGAGACATGAGTGACAGCCAAACTGGAAGTGATGTTCTTATTTTCTGGAATTTTGGAACCATCACTCAGTGAACCACTTCCTCCAGTGAAGTTCCACATCCTAAAAGTTCTACAGCCTTCTAAACATTCGTATGAGTTAGTGACCAAGATTTCAATTACAAGATCCTATGGGGACAAGTCACATTCAAACTGAAACCCTTTAATTAAAGTAGGAGGCTTGTCTTAGATATCCACAGTGAGGGCCTGGTAGGATGCCGAGAGTTGAGGCATGGGGAAGCACGGGGATTCCTAAGAAGGGGGATGCCATAGGCTTAGTATGTGCTAAGCCTCCAGCAATGCATCAAGTAAGTCTTGGTACTCTTACCAAAATTGGCTTCAGATGTTAGGTTCTGCCTCATCCATCTACACCTTACCTCTAAGCAGTCATTTTTGATACCCAACTGCCTGTTTTACCATTATGAGGAAAACATTATTCCTTCCAAGATAAATTACTTAATTAGTCTAAAAGGCTTTTTTCTATCAGTTTGTCCAACTTTTATGTTCTCCTATTGATGGGCTGACAACTTTCAAGCTTATAGATCATGAACCAGAAACTAAAACTTAAGAGAGTCCTCACACTGAACACCATCCAGCATAATCAAAATAGCATCCTGGCAAGATTGGCAATCAATCAGTGTGGGGCTGAGAAAGAATGAAGTACAAGGCAAATGCTTTTGTCTATAACAGTGAATTCTTACCAACATCTTAATTTCCCCAGTTTACTTGTGATTATTTCTTCTAAATTTTCATTAGCTTCTTCCAATAGTGTGAGTATTCTGTGGCCTTTATTTATAGCTGTGTTACCTGCTGTTCTCTTCAGGAGACAATTTACATCTTTGGGGAGTAGAAGAGGGAGAATTTCACAGTGATTTAGGAACCAGCTGGATATAGAAACATTTTTTCTCTGCCTAGAAAGGAACATCTATTTCATCTACTTAGATGTGCTAGAATGCAGGATGCTTTTGTATTCACAGTGACTCAGACATCTTCCTGGATTTTCACTCTGAAAAGATGTTGGTGTAGAACTTTCAAAAAAAATCCAGCCTGTAAATAATAATTTGCTAAGACATTCTGGCAGAATTATGTTCAATTATGGGCCTGGAAAGGAATGCACAGTTACTACACAGAGTGGGGAAATTGAAATGAGCTGACACATGTGTGCCAGGATCTTCTGCAGATTTTTAAATCTCCCACTGAGAATACACAGGAAGTATTAATAATCTGACAGAAGCTGTCAGGGCTCACGGGGTGGTCTTATGCCAAGCAAGATCAGGGATACTTGAAGGGAAATAATACTACCCAAGCTGGAGCAAAGCCTGGACATATACTTGTAAGACAATATACCTGCTACTGGCTAAGTTCTCTAAGATGTGGCATATTACTGATAAATGAGTCCATTAGACCAGTTAGTATAAAGGAGAAGAGGAGAATTTAGTCACATGTGTACAATGCACATTGGCCCTTTCACTTACAAATAAATAAAATTGATCTTGTAAGCATTTGCTTTCCTAAGTTTCTTTTGCAAGCTCCTCTCTCCTCATCCTTCCTTAGTATCCCCCAGAGGACATTGTACTTCCTGATGTAAAGCTGTTTGTATACAGTCAGTGTTGGTTATATGTGCAGAATTTTAGTGCTGATGACTTGGCATTTGATAAAGAGTTAGGGCACATCTCTAGGAAAGATTAATTATCTTTTTCTCAGCTGTTATCATTCTTTCAAATTGTCTACATTGTTCTTTGTCTAGAAATGAGCTCCGCTGATATTTTTCTTTCTGCGTTAGATTATATATTGGTGTTGTCTTTGTTCAGGTCTTGTTTAGGCAACCATATTGGTGTGGTATCATGAGTTTTCTGTCATTTCTAAGGGGAAAAAAAATCTCACAGTAGACTTCCCTACCTTCTGGCTCTTACCATATTTCTGATCACTCTTCTATGACATTCCTTGAGCCTTAAATGCAGAAGTTGTACTGAAGATGGATTTGTTAGGACTAGGTACCCCATGCTCACATGTTCTCTCTGTATTTTGTCCAGGCATGATTTTATGTAGAGCAACCACATCATAACTTGTAGAGTTAGATCCTTCTTAGAACCTTACAAGACAGAAACTGCTTCTTGCCTACATCATGCATGTGTTCTTCTCCAAAGTTGCTTTATTGAAAAAGCTCCCTAGACCTGATTCAAAAAGTAATATCTAAAGTTATTACATATCAGTTATAGCTCTAAATTAATTGAACCTGCTTAGCCGGATCCTAAACAGGTATCTCACCCTGCTTTACGTAACTGAGCTTAGACTAGTGCTGCCAGAGTGACTCCTGCATGGACATTCCAGCCATCAGCATCTCTCATTTTTCTCAGGCTTTGTCTTGAGTCAGACACTCCTGACTCCTTCAAAAGTGTTTTCTCAGTTCACCACTTGCCTCTCAGTATCACATATGATCACTCTTAAGACACTGTCACCTGCAAATGAGTTACTCCCACAGTGTTCACATTTACTGACACCAACACACCACAGGAAGACATATCAATCAACTACATCTGGATTTTTGTTTGACTTTTAATAGAGGAAGGAGCGAATCCTGGGAGAAACCAATCTCATTTTTGTTTTTGCTGTTGTTACTATTGTTTTGTTTTTACATGATTGAGTATGCATATTCAGCAAGAAAAACAAAAATAAGAAAGCAAAGCTTTTGGAGGCAAAAACTAAAGCTCACACTTTCCTAATCAATGATATCCTCTCAAGGAATTTAAAGGACACAAATGTGTTCAGACACAAACTCAGTTTGTGTTTTCATTGTGAATGACAAGAGATATAATCTTGTGACTATGCATCCTGTTATTCTATCTTGTATTGATTTTTAAAACTGATATGGATAAGCCTTGTTAGCTACAAACCTTGCCTGCTGATTCTATTTTTTTTTAAGTGTGGGAACAATTTTGGATTTAAATTAAACTTAAAACTTTGAAGCTTTATCAGACTTACAATGTTTTCTGTTAACATTACAGGAATTAGTGTTTAAAATACTAAAATTTAATGAGTAGCTTCTTGTTTATATGGGCATGATTACTTGAAATAGGAAGTCAATACCCCCTAGATTATTATTTAGTGAGNTTTTTTTTTAAGTGTGGGAACAATTTTGGATTTAAATTAAACTTAAAACTTTGAAGCTTTATCAGACTTACAATGTTTTCTGTTAACATTACAGGAATTAGTGTTTAAAATACTAAAATTTAATGAGTAGCTTCTTGTTTATATGGGCATGATTACTTGAAATAGGAAGTCAATACCCCCTAGATTATTATTTAGTGAGAATCTAAAAAATAATAATTTGCAAAAATCTAAAAGAACTTTTGACCATTTTTTCCCTTTCTTGTGACACTTGAAATAAGACTTCTTCTGGCATGTCTTTATCTTTTTTCTATTCCTAACATCTTTATCATTTAGGTTAAGACAAATTTCCACAATCTATTACAGGTAATTACATCATAATAACATTTTTTTATGAAGATCGAATACAGTGTTACATGGTGCTTCATGGCATGATGTGAAGGGAGTCCTCTGTCCTTTTCTCTGCATCCATACTCCCTAGACATGAAACACATTTAATAAAACCCAGTGGTTTTACTATAGACCCCAGTCTATGTTGTAGCTTTATTGAAGTTCTTACTAATTTTATTTTCAAACTTGGGTTCTTTTAATGAGGATCTGTGTGACAAAGCACATGTGTTTGAGTAAAGAAAAAACATTCTGCATGTGTTTTGGGCATCCACATCTCGTGCACAGTCTTCTAAAAGCCACTGGGGCAATTTGTAGGGGGTGAGTGCAAGGTCAACATATTACATCGTGTTCTAATGAATAAATGAGTCCAGCATCTCTGGGAGGGTACATAATTCTAAGAGTGTTTCCAATTCAAAAAGTCATAGCATTGGAAGAAGTCTAGGGTACCAGAGAATTTCATGATATATCTCATAACTCACTTTCCTATGCTATTAGCCACACACGGAGGTGAAAATGATAATCTGTGAGGCAAGACAAAGACCAAGGAATCGAGGGTTTTGCTTTCTTTTTCCATCCTGCCTCTCCTTGTTCAGCAGTGAGAGAGAAAGTAGAGTACACTGTGTCCTTGGAAATGTGGAATAAACCAACTACGATCTATGCAGTGTGTCCTGTGCTTCCAGTTGTAGGAGCTAGAAACTATAAACTATGCATTATGTGATTTGAATGAGTTAGGTACTTTAGTACCATGAAGTTACCATTTCAATTAAAGCAGGAACGATATAGTCTAAAAAACTGGTGAAAAAAACAATACTAAGAATCTGAAGGTTTGACTTTCATTTACTTATGAGGACATAACAACAAATCTTACCCAGAATAGTAAAAGTCCTCAAAAGAGTTAGTTTTTTTCTATAGTTTGGTATTTTCAACTTCATTTTCTCCTTTGCTTTGTGAAAGAAGTTTCCTGGATGTTCTTTTCATGTCATGCTCTCCAAATGACTTAACCAGCTCTGCTGCAGGCAATGGCTTGAAATCCTTTGGTATCCATGGATGAAAGAAAGGCTGCTTCAGAATGACAAAAAGAAAGGTTGGAAGTGAGGGCGTTCCACTTGGCAGCCAACACTCACTCAGACCAAGGGCTGTTTGCCATCTGAGTTTTCAGTGAGAAATAATCTCCTACCATATTTAACCAGCCATTTGGGGAGGGCTGTGTTATCCACAGCTCCACCCAAAGTGAAGTCATTTAAGTGTTTCCTGGAGCAACAGGAGCGTCTAACTATAGGCCTTTCCCATTGTGTCATTGCTGGTATTGTCAAACGGCCCTGGAAACCTTCTTTAGAAGAAAACTGTCCTCAGAGTAGAGTGGCTTGCTTTGTATAAGTGACCATCAGATCAACAACAAGGCATCTGTGTCCATTCTACTTTGAGTTCACTTATTTCTTGACTTACAATGTACCAATCAATGCTCCTGAAAAAAATGGATTTTGAATTTTAATAAATCAGCACTGGCTCCTGCGTTTGTCCATTTCCTGTAACTATCAGAAAATACTTGTGAAGTAGTGGTTTATAATAAATAAAGGTCCCTTTGGCTCATGATGCTGGGCCTGGGATGATGACAGTAACAATTTTTCTGCTTTTAATCAAACCTTCCTGTTTCTTTACCTCAGTAAAGAGGAATAGAGGTAGGCACGTGTATAAAGAAAAAACACAAGGCAAAGACATGGCTTTGAAATAGAACACACTGGAGGAGCAGCATCCTGTGATAGCTTAAATTAAGTCCAGAGAGAAAGGCAGAAATGCATGCTTGGGGACTCAGCCTGCAGTGACCAACACCTCCTCCTTGAGAGCCCATCTACCAAGTGTGCACAGCAATTAAATCACAGAGCACAAGCTCAGCAGATCTTTCCATTTGCGACATGTAGTTTATTATTTTCCCTATCATCTGTTTATATTTGAAGATCAAGAAACTATAATCTCCGGGTGTGGTGGCGCATGTCTTTAGTCCCAGCACTCGGGAGACAAGAGTCAGGCAGATTTCTGAGTTCGAAGCCGGCCTGGTCTACAAAGTGAATTCCAGGACAGCCAGGGCTATACAGAGAAACCCTGTCCGAAAAACCAAAACCAGAAACAAAACAAGAAAATATAATCATCAAAATAGAGTAATATTAAGATATTGAACTTGCAGTAGAAAGAAAAATGGGTTAGAGACAGGCAGGTGTGTGTGCTAGCGATTCTGAAAACACTATCAGATACCCAGATATTTACATTAAGACTTTTAACAGTAGAATATTTACAGCTATAATGTAGTAACAAAATAATTTTACAGTTGGGGATCACCACAGCATGAGAAACTCTATTAAATGGTCACAGCATTAGGAAGTTTGAAAACCACTGGCTTAAAAGCAAGAGATTCTGGGAAAACCAGTGGGCTATTTGCATCGTTGCTGAGAATGGCAAAACAAGTATATCCACAGGAGCAGGGAGGAAGTAGCAGTATCCCTGGATTAAGCAGAGAGAGTGGCATCAAGGAACATAGGATTCCAGCTCAGTCTCATAGGCCAGGATCCAGAGTGATGAGTGTCTATGTCCTGATGTATGTGTCCCCAGGTAGATTCTGGCTTGGCCTCAGTGTAAAATGTGGGGACATAGATTTTTTTTGACAATTTAGAGAAGCCAGAGTATCTCATTTGGAATAGATGTTAAAATAATGAGCTAAATATGGATTTTGTACTCATTAGAAAATTCTCCTTTGTCATAACAAAGGGTGTCACTGAATGAAGTAACTGCAAGTATGTACCTCTGATCCTGTAAGGAAGAGCAGGACATGGCCAGGACCTTGAGAGTGATAACTCAATTACTATTATAGATAGACTGAGAAAGAGACAGAGACAGTAGGTAGTTAGGCTACGCTGGTCTGTAACACAGACAACATGAACTAATGAGTTAGTACTTAGCACCTCATTGGAGAGAGAAAACAGAAGAAATAAAAGTCACCAGAGTGTAAAACTACAGAATGTGCTTAGAGATGTCACTGAGTTCATCCTTCTCCTAGATCCAAAACTGGTATCTTACACCCAGTGATCAGAAATGTTCCTTAGCAAAAATTTAGAAACAATTTCTGTAGTGATCAGTTTAACTCTGAGATATCAATTTCTTTTCCTCTGGATTAGCTACCTTTAGGGGAATTTATAGTCTTAACTGAATGTGAGTTATAAAAAATCTAAGCTCAAAATGAAATGTAGGTACGAGTTCATGGGGAGGTCAGAATTTTAGTTTCCCATTAATGCTAACGTTTTGACTAAATATGAACCCATCTCTCTTTGATAAAGTTAGTGCATAATTTGAGTTAGTCATCCTGGTCATAATGAAGAGAGTGAAGAGCCCACATGTGTTGAAGGGCCTGCTGTGCTTCCAGACTACAGTTAGATTTTATATGAGCTACTCTGTCCTCACTAGAATTCTGTGGAGATAAACAATACCTTTGTTTTACAGGCCAGGAAGCAGTAGCTCAGTAATACAAGCCAAATTTCCAAACCCAAAAAGCAAAGAAACAGACTTGAGAAAGAGTCTGTTAAAATGGTATGAAAAAGGGGAGGAATGCAGGCACTCTCTGATCCAGGCTGAGTGGGCAGCGTATACCTTCTGTGGAGGAATCTGCTATGTCTTCCATGGGTCAGTTTTGCAGATCCAGAAGGCCTTGTTATTTCATCCACAGCTTTAATCAAGTTCCAGGGTGTATGGCTGATCCCAGCCACCAGCACGTTCCACACAAATCCAGTGGGAATGAGATCTTAAAGACAGCTGGAGCCATTGCTTCCAGGCACAATTATTGCCCTGTGTTCTTTTATACGATCCCTGCAAAAGCAGGTGAGCTTAGCTGTCTGACTCATATGAAACCGCAATAAATGTTTACACAATCCCCCACTTAAAGAACCTCCACTCAATTTCCTACTTGGACTTCTGTCTATAATCAACCAACAGATGAGACAGCTACATGTGTGCCACTTAAGAGTAAGCCGGAAAGTTAGGGCTTGGAGTTAGGAAGCTAGATGTCTCTGCAGTACTCTAACCAATGCCCTGTCACTAACACATTGATCAGCACAGAATGATGTGACCACAAGGTCATCCTACCTGCCAACTAACTGACTCCAGTTGAAAGTCATCAGAATGACACCATTTACCCTTATATGCCCAGGCAGAGGGATGACTATTCTCTGGTTTTTGAAGTGATAACAGGTAGGCACTTCAAGAGGAAGGTCAACAAATTTTTGAAGTTGATGAGTATAATTTCCATTTCCTGAATGGGAGAAAAGGTTACCATCAAGAGCTCTGTGTTGTCTTAACATCTCCTAAAGCTTCACCTCGATAGATAGTGGTAGTGCACTTTGAGCAACGCTTATATCTTGTGTCTTGGCATTCTTTTCTCTTGCTTTACAGAAATTTCAGTGCTACATCTCATGCTAGGTATGTGAACAGGTGAGCTAATCATAAAGAGATTTGGCAACAGAGAATAAACTTGGACATGTAACAAAAAAGGGGATTGTCTTGTGGTTCCATATTCCACTTTGAGGCCAAACTCCACCCAGTTGACAAAACAAGGAATGTGGACTGCATTTACCCTCTGCCACCAAAGGGTTCTGGGTTTTCAGGAAGTGCTGATTCACCCCTGGGGGGCGGGGGGGCGGAAATGCAGCCTAAGATGTAGACTTCAGCTCAAGTGAGAATTAACACAGGCTGAAGCTGAAGGTGTGGTTCCCTAACTCCCCTGAATCCAGACACCACTGGAAAAAACATGGAGAATTTAGGAATGAAGGGATCTTGTGAGGATGAGCCTGGGGGCAAGGGGACAGGAGGGACACTCCAGTTAAATTGGTGATTGTCCTTAGCTTAGCAGGGATTGTCCAGGAGCACAGAGGGAACTTCTGTGTGAGATTTAGGCTGTAAGACTCTGTAGAAAAAAGCTTCTTCCATGTTCCCTACTGTGGTTCTTGATGAGAGAGACAGTCCCTGGTTCCAAACTGTTTAATTGTTCATTTTGGAAAATTGGTGCATACAACTTCTTCAGGGTGGACCAGAGCTCAAATACCTTTTGCTGGAAGGAATGTCTGGATATGGAAGTTTATTGGCTAAACCCTCAGAGCCCATCTAGATACCTCATTAACATGGAGAACTCTGATCTCTGCTACTTAACCATTGGTCATATCTGTAGTAGGGAGTGTGGTCACATGTTCCAGGCCAGGAGTCTGGAAGGGAGCAGGGAAACTCCTACTGTCTTCACATGGGTGCTGGAGGTCTCTGAACCCACTGGACCTTACCAAGTTACCTGGCATGGTCCATTGCCCCACATTGTCTAATGTGAAATTCATACTCTTCACTCTTTTCAGAATTTTTGTGTACTTTACTAAATATTAAATCTTGCCACATATACAGCTTTTATTTTACATCAATAACATTAAGACATGAAACATACTAAAATGAATGTGTATACACTAATGCGTTTGCAATGTCTTCCTGACTGAAATATGTTTTCCTTATGTTTCAACAAATTTTACAGTAAATGCATATATTAACAGCTAAGTGCTTGTGTACGTTTTAAACATTAGCAGAGATTCATTTAAGAAGGCAATAGGCAATGAGGTCACCTCTGGCTCTACAGTAAAGGAGATGGAGAAGGGAACTGTAACAGTCTCCTGAACTGGGACTTCGTGACAGCTGACGGTGAGGTCACAATGACTATGCTGTATCACAATAAAAGCACAAACCAACAGCACCCCTCAGAAGAGATACATAAAACCCAGTCCCTCTCCTGTTCGCACCTTAGCTGTTCACTTTCCATGGGATGTACTCAAGTCACCGCCTTCATATACTTATGAGGCCTTCATATACTTATAAGGAGATTGGCATGTTCAGAATGCATGAATCAACTTTGATTTGAATATCTCCTCCTCTGATAGTGGAGATGAAACAACTATCAAATATGAAATTGTGTTTGGGTCACAATCTTGATCTGTGTCATTCTTTCATTATAAACCAAAGAAGGGCCAAGAGATCAAAATGCCCTGATTTTACCAAATTAAAACCAAGTGGTTTCAAGAGATCATACATTTAATTAAAGACCAGTAGGACAAATTGACATTGAAAGAGGTTTGATTTTTTTTCCAGGTTAACTGTTCAGTTTCTTGGAGAGTTTTCTGAACTGGAGGAAAATAAGTCCTCGGTTCTGTTTTTCACTATTATTTATTCGTTTTCTTGCTAATTTATTCATATTTTATGCTAAAGTGTGTTTGTCACAAGGTTTTGAACATATAATCAAATCAAAGTGAATTTATTAAAATACACAATGCAAGCCTTCCCGATGAAGGTCAATTTAGGTAGTCTCTTACAGTCAGTGTCTCTTTGGAAGATCACTCTCTGCCCTCTGTGTTACCCAGTCTGAAAGCCTACAGCACCAGAAAATGTTTCCTTCTAAGAACAGGGCTGAAACTGATGTTACACTGTATTTTTCCAGTAGGAAGTCTCACAGTGTTGTCTTTCCTTGATGTTTCTTCACCCTGTCCTTAGCATGGAGGCACCATTTGTAAAGTAGGGATTCGAGGTCAATTTCACCTGACATTCTGAAGAATGCTTTCTTTATCTTCTTGAAAAACAAACAAACAAACAAACAAACAAAAAATAAACTGATTATCAGAACACCGAAGAAAGTTATTCATTTTTAATAGATTTTTATAATCTGGCATTTTTCTTTTGCTCTCTTTTTAAATTTATTTTTGAAGTTATCATTTAATTATGGTTTTCCATTCCCTTTCCTCCCTCCAAATCATCTCTTACACTCCTGCCTACTTTCTTTCAAATTTATGGCCTCTTCTTTCTTGGTTAGTGTGTGTGTGTGTGTGTGTGTGTGTGTGTGTGTGTGTGTGTTCATAAATATGACCTGTTCATTCATATAATGTTATCTGTATGCATTTTTTAGGGCTGACCATTTGGGTCTGGACAACCAGCTAGTGTGCTCTTCTTTGGCAAGGACCTCATCTCCCACTCTCACCCTTTCTCCATTGCCTGTAGTTATTTGTATAAGGTTGAGATCTCTTGAACTTTACCCCTTGAATTTTGGTTTGTTCACTGACATCCTTCCTGTTTAGCTCACATTTGGGTGGACACAATATCACAGCAAAGTCCCTGATCCTCTGGCTCTTAAATTTTTTCTGCACCCTCTTCTAAAAATGTTCCCTGAGACTTAGGTGTGGGATTATTTTACAGATATGTCCATTTGGACTGGCCTCTAAAACTGCATTTTCACTAATTGTGCTTCTCTGTAGTGACCTTTATCTGTTGCAAAAGGAAATTTTTTTTGATAAAGAATGGACTAAACTTATCTTTTTCTATATTTACCTGTTATGCAACATGCCTAATGTTAAGCTTTATAAATTATCATTTTTCTCTATATTGTAGGGACCCTTTCTAGTTTCTTCTGTCCTGTATAGGTCCAAAATATTTTCTGTCTATGCTTATTTAAATTTCTACGTCTAATTTGTCTATTACCATAATTTCTTAAATCCCTGTTAATATTTCCAAGGAATTTGGGATAAATGAAACATCAATTTTAAGGTTTATATTTTTTTAAGAATTTACCCACATACAATTATGTGTGGAGGTAATAAAATTGGCTTCTGGGGGTTAGAATTCAAACTTTTACAACTATACTTCCAACTTTTAATACATCTTTTAATCTTAAGGACCCAGCTTTGCTCATATGTAAAATGTGTTTGATGATACTATATTTCTTATAGATTTTCCTGATAGAAGGACAATTGATAATACATGGACCAATGATGGATACATATCTGTATACAGATGGTACAGAAATAAAATGTGATAGAGAGATGGGGCACAGAAATGCTGGCAGATGATAGATATATATGTAGGTGAATATAAATAGGTAGAGAGTTAGTAGATAGATAGATAGATAGATAGATAGATAGATAGATAGATAGATAGATAGATGTACCTATATGATAGATGATAATGGTAGACAACAGATAATTGATAGATCATAAATAGACAGATATATAATGGATTGAAAAATTGTTATAAAATATATCATAGATAATAGCAACAGGTTATTAATAGGCATAATAGTGATATATAGGCAGGTAGATAGGAGATATGATAGATAGGAATCCTAAATGATATAGGAATGGAAGAAAATAGGAAGTATATTTCAAAGTTAGACCTCTCACAAAATTATAACAAACTGCAGAGTGCTGATTTTATTTTTAAATTTTTGATATCTTTATATCTATAAGTTTGTTCTATTTCAGTAACATATCTTCTATATTTATTATCAAGGGAGTTGATTTCAGCTTCTCAAAAGGATGATTCACAAAGAGAAATAAATACAGCCTAATATGCATGGTGTATAATGTATACACAAAGTGCTACTGAGCACGTCCTTGTTAAGCAGTAAGAACAAGCCAAATATTAGTCTCTAGCTAAATGTTTTTGAAGTTTGTATGAGAATTAGCTTTAGCTCAACAATTTGATAACCTGCTTCCCGCCTCCCCCCCCCCCCCCGGGAATACTGTCATTCTTGTGGGGACGATAGTGCCCTTATATGGAGAAGAATCATTAGTCTTTACTCTGACCATGGGCCCCGGCCACATCACCTGGCACAGTGAGCCAAAGACATCAGAGAAAGGATGAAAAGGTCAAAGCGGGGGTTATTATTAGCAATCCTTTCTAGCTTACTTCACAATCAGCAGCTAGTAATATTCTATAATCTCAAAAAAGACAAATCATGCAGTATAAAATAGGAGCATACTTTGCATGCACAGCTCAAAATTGATACTAACTTTCTTCATAGTGGCCATTGCTAACATTTCCAGTGTTTGTAAAAATTAAGTATAAATGAAAAAGGTAAAATTTTAAATTTCTCATCTTATTTTACTCTTTATTTATATTATAATTATCCCCCCAAATCAAGTCAAATTTTATGTGTTGAGAACAATTTCTGTTACTGCCTGTCTGTTTATAAGAGTGATAGAGAAAATAACAGATAAATTGTGTAATTTTTAAAGGAAAATGACATAAAGATTTAGTTTTACTTGGCTTCTAGACATGTGTATGTAATTTATGATTTATATACATATATATGTATGTATATACATATATATAATAAATTTCCTGTAAAATTATATATATGTATGTATGCATATATCTATATCTATATCTATAGATAGATAGATAGATAGATAGATAGATAGATAGATAGATAGATAGATAGATAGATAGATAGAGATAGATAATTTCCTGTAAAATTAGAAAGAAAAATAGAAATAGAGAAAGCTGTTCTATTTAGAATGTAGCTAGATTTCATCCAGGGCAGAGCTGAGGCTAGGATGTGAGCTAATCTATCTTGGACATTTTCAGCTTCTTTCAAACTTTAACTCCTTATGTGCTGGATTTAAGTTCAGAAACAGGAGAGAGTCAGCACTCTTAAGGAAGAACACACGTGATGGAGAGCCTTTCTTCTAAGTTTCAGCTTGGTACATTTTAGATCAATCGTTATCTTGTTTCCTCTTTTTTGTAGTGCTCTGAATTTTCCCTTTTGCCACCTATGTCAGAAGTCTAAATTGCAATAACTTTAGCTACAGATGTAACTGTTTTCATTTGTTATTCCAATATCAGCCATTCTTACTCCTCAATGGCAGAAAATGCTTAGAAAGACTAAGTAAAGGGTTGAAAATAAAATGTAATGGGTCCATGTAAAGTTGTTCTGAGCAACTTAACCTAAGTTCTGAAGCAATTGACTTACTTACCATCTTACTCAAGGAGACTGGTATATTCTATTTTCAGGAAAAAAGTCCTGTTCTCCTTTGAGGTCTCTCTGCTCACTAATGTCTCAGTTTGATGACAACCAACCTTGTGAATCTGAATTTCAATTTGGTCTGAATGATTGAGACCAACTGCAGGAAATGGATTAAAGTCACCAATCTCTCATAATCACTTTGCACATGAGATTATAAACAAGACAAGATTCAGACCATCTAGTTCTGGGGACTGCTCATCGCTTTAGTAAGGGTTTCATAAAATCTTAGGAACATTTGGATAAATCCCGGATATCCTAGTAAGAGAAAGAACTTAGCAGGAATGATAGGCTAATACACAGAATGACAGTTGACCAAAGAGCTGAGTGTAAAGGACTCTGAGAGTGCAGCTATGGATGGGTCTAGTATATCAGCCTCCCACCAGTCACAGCTCAATCAGCTACACAGAGGAGGATATGAGAAAACTGTAAGAAGAGAGCTGTAAAATGTTAACTTCTGGATCCAAGGTGGCTATTTCATGCAATAACTAAACACAACTGTGGTTGCCTGTAGAAGACTGCTGAAGACTAAGCTAGTCAAAGTTCCAGCCCACTCCCCAAGGCCTGATCTGGTGAATATTAGCAGTTGGCACAAGCTCATTGTAAGATGAATTAAAGATATCTACATAAACTCAGATATATTCAATTATTCTACACTAATATAACAATTCCACCTTTGACAAGCATCATTGTTCATAAACTCCAAGAGATCTGCTTGTTATGTAATACTCAATGCACTTGAGTACACAGTCATCACAGAAGATGAGCTAAAAGAGCCAGGGCAGCCACTTCTTTCTCCACAATTGTTCACTGTTGATTCTCATATGGTTTCATCTTAAATTTTAACTACAAACTTAATATCTAAAGTAATTTGGGTTTAACCTAAATACCTGAGACTTTGGCTTCTGGTTCAGAGTTGTCCCTGAATGAGACACAGTATTTTGGTACACATGAGAGAATAGGTGGTGTTAGCCCTGCATTTTTCAGCCTTAGGTAAATGCAGCACCCAGATCTGAATCTAGATAGCCCTGGAAGCTGCCGTCCTTGGCTAACCCAAGTACAGGATCCAGATGTACACCATCGCTAAGCAGCTATTGATCTAACTGGATACTATGCTAGTCCTCCACACACAGACAGTGGTTATGCAACCAAAAAAAAAAAAGCCATAAAAATATAACTTTGTCAGATGTGAAGATGGAGCCTCCACTGCTTCTTGACCCTGCCTGCTTTTGCTTCTGTGACAGCTCTCCCATGTTGATTTGGCCTTCATTTTATAATGTGAGAAGGTGCTTTGGGGGAAGTGTCCCTAATTTAGATTTTCTCACTCAAGCAGAAGATGGTTACAAACACTCTTTCTTGATCCTGTTCTGGATGTCCTTGTCTTCACTGAAGTGTCACTGGTATGTAATGGGAGTCTGCTTTGTGCATTCATTTCTGCAATTTAATGATGGTATATTAAGACACTTGCTTTTGTAAGAAACATTATGCTTCTTTCACTACTACTCATAATGGTTCTATAATAGGATGCTGCCTACAGCTGTTTTTTTTTTAAGACTGACATTTTTATTCTACAAACTTTGACTACATGAACACATTTATGCAAATTAAACTGAGATTTCATTGAAAAAATTCTAACAATCACCATTATGAGATGGTACAGATTTCTATAAGCACACATACACAAATATACTCAGAGACATACACACACAACTTACAATGGATAGAAATTTATCTTCATCGTGTCCAGAAATACAACATCAAGTCACCTTCAGTACAATGTCATATGAGGAGCAGTTTCTTGTTTTTCAGAAGCAGCACGTACTTGTCCTAATTTTGACGTGTGTCCTTTTATACTGAGATTCTTTTATATTGTCAACAATCACCTTCATGTGGCTCATGCTCATGATCTCCAAAAAACCATACCTCTTACCGTATCACCCTACAAGTGGGTTTTAACCTATGAGTTTTAAGATAGATATGTTCAAGGATGTTATAAGTGAATGATCTGTTGATAATATTGGTTTTGTGTGGGTGAGAAACCCTTACCATATGTAATAGGAATCTATAACAATGTGTCCCAATAAAGGCGAAACTTAGCCAATTTTACAATGACTAAGACTGACTGTACTTAGAATGGACCAGGAATGGATTAAGCCTCCTAGGCCCTACCAGAGCCTCATTTGAAACCCCTCCCCCAATGTCTACAGGAGCTCGCTCACTCAGCATGCTCTGCTGGTGAGGGGTGACTAGAGAAGCAAAGAGTCTGTGGTCCTCGACCTCACACACTCACTTTGAAATATACCAAGTGAACTGATTTCTGTCAGGTTCCCCTTTCTTGTCCCCCACTTCCTGGTGAGAGCTCACCCCACTTGTTATCATTTGCCCTAGGACTTGTATTTCTCTCCAAACAGTGTTTATTTCCTTAACTGTAGGGTTTGTTTAGGTCTGATTCACAGGTCTGTGCACAGTGACAGCCTTTCTCCCTTATCCAGCCAGGAAAACAGATGGAATCCATTTTTCAGACATTCCAGCTGACCTGAAATTCAAAGTAGAGCCCCCTACCCCCCACACCAGAGAAAAAAACCCTGCTGAGCCCTCCCCAGCTCCCCTGTGTCCCCATGCTCAGCCACTTTAGCTGAGGCCTCTGGGATCAGCCCTGGTAAATAGAACATATGTGGTGACTCTGGATCTGGCCAACAGATGGAAATGACTTCTGTCTCATAAGGGATCAGCACAGGGCAATTTCCCTACAGCTCTTTCCACTGTGTTAGGATGTAACCCATAGCAGCTATAGACATAGGTTGAAACACATAAGCTTAAAGCAAATGCACTTAACTCTACCTAAAATCCCAATATAAGTGTTTTCAGAATGATTAATCCATCAATTAAACCCTACCCTTAAGCCAATACTTACGGGGGTTGTGGTTGTGTGTCTACACCTTCAATATATCGGAGTTAAGCTTAGACTTTTTGCCTTCCTGTTGTCCTAAGTTTGTTGTTGTTATCATTTAAAAGATGCTTCATTATTTATACATAAATGAGCATGCTGTTTCTACTCTGTTGGCTTCTCATATTATCAGAGAAAATCTTTGTCTCAAATGGATAGAGCATTGAGCTGAAGTCAGCGAGAATTGCTCACACAGATGGACACCTGATAGAAAGGATAGACTCACTGCCTGGGAACATTACATCATTTTGTGTCACTCAACAATCAAACAATCAGACACTTTTTTCCCCAAATTTATTGTACAATATTATGTCTGTAGATAGGGCTCTATGTCCATTTTAATCATGGTTTATTACTTACTGACTTCAAAATTTGGGGAGAAATTCTTTTAAAAATTGCAAAAATTAATATATAAGATTTCACAAAACCTCTAAATACTGCTCCTCCCCTCAGCCCACCAACAAGGTGATTATTAATTACCATAATAAATGCCTGATGCAGTTAATGGATGCACTAGCCCTGACTTTGTCCTCCTGTAGCTGTTTGAACGTGAGGCAGAGATCCACTCTTATGCATGTCTTCTGGGAATAAAGAGGATTTTCAATACTTCATTTTGACAAGATAAAAAATGAAAATTATTGTTGAATAGAAGACAACATTTTGTGTAGAGGTCAGCTTGGTCTTTTGTCTCCTTCCATGGTGAAGTCTCTTCAACATCATCAGAAAACCTTACAATTAAGAAATGGCTCTCAACAGTCAGCATGAAAGCCTACTTCTTTTGCCTTTCCTATTGTGTCTCCAAACAGCATTCATATGTGTGTGTGTGTGTGTGTGTGTGTGTGTGTCCATGCGTGCACTAAAATTTTGCCATATAGAAATAAACTGTAGTTACATTTTTCATTTGTTTACCATATATATTTATATGTGCAGTAAAATAGAATAAAATCTGAATTTCTATTTTTTTTGCTAAAAAAAAAAGAAATGGCTCTCAAAGTTTCTATCCTTACACTTCAGCCACCTACAGATTGAGAAAAAAAATTTTCACTAACCTCACATCCAATAGAAGGTTAATATCCAAAATATAAAAAGAACTCAAGAAGCTAATCATCAAAAATTCCAAACAACCCAATCATAACATGGGGTATAGAACTAAACCAAGATTTTAGAACTGAGGAAACTTGAATGGCTGAGAAGCACCTATAGAAATGTTCAAAGTCCTTAGTGATCAGAGAAATGCAAATCAAAATGACTCTGAGATTCTACCTTACACCAATCAAAATGGCTAAGATCAAACTCTCAGGTGACAAGACATGTTGGAGAGGATGTGGAGAAAGAGGAACACTCCTCCATTGCTGGTGGGATTGCAAACTGGTGCAACCACTCTGGAAATCAATCTGGAGGTTCCTTAGAGAACTGAAAACCTGAAGACCCAGCTATACCATGCTTGAGAATATACTCAAAAGATGCCCCACCATGCCACAGGAGCACATGTTCCACTATGTTCATAGCAGCCTTATTTGAGATAGCCAGAATCTGGAACCAACCCAGTTGTCTCACGATGGAAGAATGGATACAATGGTGGTTCCTTTACACAATGGAATACTATTCAGCTATGTTTTTCTTTTTTCTTTTTTTAATCATTCTTTTAATTAGATATTTTCTTTATTTACATTTCAGATGTTATCCCCTTTCCTAGTTTCCTCTCTGAAAATCTCCTATCCCCTCTTCCTCTCTCTGCTCCCCAACCCTGTTTCCTGGCCCTGGTACTCCCCTATATTGGGGCATAGAACCTTCACAAGACCAAGGGTCTCTCCTCCCACTGATGGCCAACTAGGCCATCATCTGCTACATATGCAGCTAGAGATTCATGTCCCACTATGTGATTTCTTTGTTTGGTGGTTTAGTCCCAGGGAGCTCTGGGGGTACTGATTATTTCATATTGTTGGTCCTCCTATAGGGCTGCAACCCCCTTTAGCTCCTTGGGACATCCTGAATTTTGCAGGCAAATTGATGGAACTAGAAAAATATCATCCTGAGTGAGGTAACTCAGACCCAAAAGAACATTCATCATATCTACTCATTAAATAAGCTGATATTGGAAAGAAATAAACAAGTACAGAATACCCAAGATACAGCCCACAGAACTCAAAAAGATCAACAAGCAGAAGTTCCCAAGTGAGGATGCCTCAGTCCCACTTGCTAGGGTGAAGAAAACAATCACAAGTGGGGATGGAAGGAGGAAGGGAGGGAGGGAGAGACAGAGGGAGGGAGGGACTTGAGAGGGAAACTGTACAGGGGGAAAGGGAGTAGGGGGGAGAGGGGAACCTGATCTGGTATGGGTGAGGGAAAAGTACTGAAGGCCCAAGGGGCAGCAAACATAATGTAAACTGGCAAACTTGGGAGATAGGAGTTTGGGGCACCCTCCAGAATGCACCAGAGATCTGGGAGGTGAGAGACTCTCAGAACTCAAAGGGAGGGACCTTAGATGAAATGCCCTACAGTAGGGAGAGGGAACTTATAGAGCCCACCTCCAGCAGGAAGACAGGGCATCAAATGAGGGAGAGGGGGGCCATGCCACAGTCACAACTCTGACCCATTATTGTTCCTGTCTGAAAGAATTACAGGGATGGAGATGGAGAGAAGCCTGAGGGAAAGAAGGTCCAGGGAGAGGCCCAAAGTGGGATCCAGCTCAAAAGGGAGGTCCCAAGACCTGACACTATTATTAAGGCTATGGAGCACTCACAAAAAGGGACCTAGCATGACTGTACTCAAGAAGACCCACCGGGCATGGTGGCACACGCCTTTAATCCCAGCTCCCGGGAGGCAGAGGCAGAGGCAGGCGAATTTCTGAGTTTGATGCCAGCCTGGTCTACAAAGTGAGTTCCAGGACAACCAGGGCTAAAAAAAGATCCAAGAAACAGCTGAAAGAGTCAGATGCAGATATTTGCACCCAACCAATGGACAGAAGTAGCTGACCCCTGTTGTTGAATTCTGAAAGGCTGAAAGAGGCTGAAGGGCAATCCTGTAGGAGGACCAGTAGTCTCAATTAACCTGGATCCCCAAGATCTCTCAAACACTGGACCGTAAAACAGGCAGCGTACACCAGCTGATATGAAGCCCCCAACACACATACAGTAGAAGACTTCCGGGTCTGTGTTCATTAAGAGATGATGCACCTAACCCTCAAGAGATTGGAGGCCTCAGGGAATTTAGAGGTCAGGTAGGGTAGAGACATTCACCCAGAGACAGTGGTGTGGGAAGGAGGTAAAGGTTGTGGAACAGTTGGAGAGTGGAGGGGAGTGAGGGGAATAAAATATAGAGTATACAAATAATAATAACTAATTTAAAAAAGAAAACATAAAGAAGAGGTCATGGATTTAAGAAGTAATGGGGGTCATGACTGGAATTGGAGAAGGAAGAGGAGTAGACATTATATCAGTGAAATATATTTGTGAAAATCTTAAACAAATATAAAACAATACCTCAAATAATGTTTTTGAATGGCAAGAACACGATTTTAAATATATAATAAAACTACATTTAAAGAAAACAAATTTGTGGTGTTATTAATTATTTCTTTTACAATTTTGCATTGTAATGTGATCTTTCACCCTCATTTCTTCTTCTTTAGCTTTGGGACAACATCCTTTAGCTTAGTGGACAGTCTGCATTACCTAGAGCCACAGCTTTTCTCAACGGAGTGTTTGGGTTTGCATCTTCCTAATAAACTTAGAAGAACAGGGAACTTAAGGAAGGTGAAGCTTTGTTCCTCCTTTGTTCTGCTGCTGACTTCTCTTGTATTCTTTTTCACAGAGGATTAAGGAAAAGAAGAGGGAGCCTGCCCCTGTCAGCCAATGTGATTGTGGTTTTGAAGAGCCAATAGTTGATAGTTTTCCTTTTTCTTTTCTTTTCTTTTCTTTTCTTTTCTTTTCTTTTCTTTCTTTTCTTTTCTTTTCTTCTTTTTTTTTTTCATTTGAAGATGATGCATCTGCATAGCTATTTCCTGATACATTCTAACAACATAAACTGAACCACAGCCATTTGGAGCATAGTCATTTTCCTTTCTTTTTTTCTTTTCTTTTCTTTTCTTTTTTTTCTTTAACACATAGTCAATAAAGGCATCAGAGCCACGCTATTGCTCAGAGCTTAACATTCACAGCCTATGGTTTTATCTGGTCAGTGATTTGGCTAAACCATATCTATGAAGCTGTATAAAAATGATATATTTATGTACTATTTATTAAATGAGTGATATAAGTTCCTGTTTAAGGCATATACACTAAAAATACTTTGAACTCTGGGTAAGATTTTTAGGTTTCTGCTTTGCATGCCAAATTCATGTATTAACCTGTCAATGAAAGAGAATAATTTCTGTGTTAACACAGAAAAGACCTAGGGCACATTAGATCTGAAATGAAATGTTTACAACTGATACCCCTTAGTAATTCAAATGTTTGGGGATGAGACTTGAAAAGGCATGTGAGAATTACCTGGGTAAGGGGCATCCATTGTAGGCAGAGTTTGTGTTGAATCCTGAACCTCAATTTGATTGACAAGCTTATTGTTGCAGAAGACAGAAAACAAGAGAGGAATATAGGACAATAGGGAAGATATTGATAACAGTTGGACCATGTAAGTAGTTTCAGGAAAGTTGAAGATGTTTTGTAGTTTTCCTAAAAGCAAAAAAATGTAATTGATAAATTATCAGACAGTGATTCAATTTGACTTTCAAGAAATCTGCTCTGTTTAGGCAATGGCCACTGCGGGTGACAAGTGCTGCCATCAAACAGAGACACCTCTGAATAGCATTGGTGGAAATCAATATGACAACACTGAATGCGAAAATAACAATGGAGTTTTGGATAAGTTTAGAAATTTAAGAATACCAGAGAGATAAACTAGTAGGTTTGGGTGTGGTAGAACTGAAGACATCTTGGAGAGTACAATAGATGTTAGATTCATTCACTGAGCATAGGAATTTGGGTAAGTGTCGGGATTTGATCATTGTCCCATTAGTCTTTTTTTTTTTTTTTTTTTTTTTTTTTTTAAAGATTTATTTTATTTATTATATGTAAGTACACTGTAGCTGTCTTCAGAAGAGGGCGCCAGATCTCGTTACGGGTGGCTGTGAGCCACCATGTGGATGCTGGGATTTGAACTTTTCACCTTCGGAAGAGCAGTCGGGTGCTCTTACCCGCTGAGCCATCTCACCAGCCCCCCATTAGTCTTTAGATACAAATCTATGGTGATTTTTAGAAACCAAGAAAATAAGAACGGTAAATTTTTTTTAAATTAATGTGTGTGTATGTGTAGTTTCTACTAACATCTTACCAGAAGATATGTGTATTGATGTCTATATGCAGGTGAGGACAGGTACAAGATAAGGTGAGAGCCTTTGATTAGACAGTGGAAAAGGAGGGGTGGTGAGAATTTTAGAAACTAGAACAGAGAGTACAGGGAGACAGAGGAAGGGAAGGAGAGGAGGAGACAATATGGAACCTATAGGAGAGAAAGAGGTGCCAGAACCACACAGTCCAGGGAGCCATAAGTATTGGGGATTTCTTAGATGATTAAATAATAAGTAGGGTGTGTTTGTCCCATCTAGGTGTGTAGCTTGTGTTTCTATCAATTGAATTTTGAATTCATTACATGGGAGCTTTGTGGGTTGAGAGCTTACTAATATAAATCTGACTGATAAACTACAAACCTCTAGAATTCTGATTTTACAGCTTAGGAGTGGGGGAATTTATGACAGCTCACCACAAAGGGGAGATGGCTGGGAATATGAGCAGAATCTGCAGCAAGAGAACCACAAGATGGACAGTCACTGCCCGGGGCTAACCATGGAGGTGGCAGGACTGCCAGGGGCAGAGAGTAGCAGGCAATAGTGTGAGATGGTGCCTTTTTAAATATTTCCCACTACAGAGATATGATCTGTAAGAAATAAATTTTTGCAACAAAATAAATCATCTGAGAAAAAAAAAAAAAAAAGTATACAAAGTGATCAAAGAATCTCTTACATTAGTGACTGAGAAGCTCACTCCAAGTGGAGGCCAAGGAGGGGTTTGTGAATTCAGAGATATAAAGAAGTGTTACATACCAGGAGAAATTATGAAAATCAAGGATGATGAGCAGAGTTGGGTTATAAAGTTGGGAAACAGGACGCTATAGTTGTTAAAAACTTTGGATTTCTTTTAATAAAATAATTATGAATTTGAGTATCACTTTAAAAATTAAAGTCACATGTGTAGTTGAATGGATTTATCCTGTAAATTATGTATTACAAGCCCATAATCTAAAAATAAACTAGGAGACAATGCTATGAACAGAGTTAATTCTAGAGACAGGAATGTCAGATTTGACTATTGATGACAACATTATTTAGAGGTTTGATTTTTGGCTATGGCATATAAAACTCAAATTAATCATCTTAATAATCTATCCTTTGTTTTCTATCTATGAGTAAAATATCACAAAAATAAAAATGAGCATATTTCTGTTCTTGGAGTGGCTACAATCTGGTGAATTCCTGTAGCATGTATTTGCTGTAATGTTCCCATGATCCCATTTCACTATCAAATATTTTAAGGATTTTTCCCCCAATAAAATAAAAGGCCAAGTCCCAGATGAGAAAATATCAATAAAGAAAAATGGCAGACATCAAACATTGCACAACAATGTGAATGATTTTGATGTGTCCTTTAGCTTGAGGGCACGGTAAAGCCAAGGACTGCCAAGGGGAGGGGTCACACAACAATGTAGTGATTCTCCAAGAAGATATAGAAACACATAGTATGTCAACAACTAGAAATAAACCTCAGAAACTTGAAAGATACAGTAGTTAAATCTGACTCTACAGAAGGTCATCTAGTTCTGTGTAGAAAAAGCTCAGGGCGGTGCTCACTCTGTACATAGCAGAATGTATAGTTGTTGGGTCTGGTTGATTTCTATAGGTGTTTATCATTTTAGTTTTTAATAATAAAGTTTAAAATAAAATTTATAACAGAAAAATATGTTAATTCTCTACTACACATGTAGGCATACTCTCTCTCTCTCTCTCTCTCTCTCTCTCTCTCTCTCTGTGTGTGTGTGTGTGTGTGTGTGTGTGTGTGTGTGTGTGTGTGTAAGGTGAGGTTAGCAAGCAAAACAGCCATAACCACAGAGTTTATCTCTACACCACTGTCCTGAGCCACTTGTAGCCTGAACACTTATCAGCCACACTCTGC
>LR750243.1:564024-574084 GCA_902729485.2 Mus minutoides
ACACATTCCTATATTCACACGCATATGTTCTCATTAGGACAGAATCAACTAAGTAGCCTTAAATGTCAGCTCACTATATAATAAGATAGAACCAAACATCATGAATAATGAGTTGTGTGTGGGGTGTGTGTGTGTGTGTGTGTGTGTGTGTGTGTGTGTGTGTGTAGAACGGGAGGCTCAGGACATAAAATGGCTGTTTGTTTTTCTCACTGTCTTTCAAATTTTATACTGAAACTGTATTTTCCCTTTGAAACCAGGGACATATAATGTTCCACCGAGCCGTGAGACTTGGACCCCAGCTTCCCCCCTTCTCGTGTTCTGTTTTGAGGTTAGGATCCGCCATAAATATTAGCATCATCTGGATCCCATTAAACGTAATGGAGCCACAGTTTGGGAAACTAACCTACTTTTTGCCTATTAGTAAATAATATACATTCTTCTTTACACAAATCACTAAAATTCTGAAACACCCCTTTTATTTTAAAGCGTTTAAAACCGTGCCCAGTCTGGTGTGTAAAGTTTTACTTTAATAATTTAATACACTGCTTATTTCCATTGTTTTGTTGTAACAGTTATGAGAGTACCTTCAGACGTGAAATATTTTAAGCATCCATAATTAAAACCTAGTGGGAAAAAAAAGATAATAAAACTTCAAACTAGTTCAGAGCTTCTCAGTGATGCTTCATTGCCAAAGCAAGCAGAGCAGACTTCTGCGCTGTTGTGGACTCTGCAGGTGACTAATTCCCAAGGCCCAAGGCTGAAGCAAAGAACATTCCAGGCTCCCAGGGCACCAGTGAAAAGAAAGGGATTTTCAGTTTTGTGGGGGGCTGATGAAGTTGCGGAAGTCCAGATTTGGCAACGGAGACAATTCTGAAACCAAGCCTCAAGCAAGTCACAGCACAAGAGACAGAGGTAGGTTCTGCAGATTCCACTGCAGGAGCTGGAGGCCCACGGGGTCCCTGGCTCTCCCATGCAGCACTTTGATGTGGAACACTTCTGATTTCTTCCTTCAGATTCTGTCTCTGCTTTCAGGGGATAGTGCAGAGCTCAGCGCCAGTTCAGGGGGAGGAGTGGGGTGTTACCTCAGGAATCCAGGAAACTGAGAAATGGAGTCTAAGGAGGTGTTGGGCCTGCGGGAGACAGCGGTCTGCACACCATTAGGAAAGGAAACCTGGAATTTCCCTGGGTTTTGCCAAATTTCTACTTCAAGCTCTGATGTATCAACAGAGGTTTGGAGTAGCAGACACCATGGAAGCCAGGGCAGAACCCAGACATTCTTATAGCATTTACTGTAGGCCATCTTTCCTCGAATTCTCAAAATGAGACCTGGAGTGGGCCATGTTGGAATATCTTGTATTACTCTGTGTAGAACATTGCAATATGTCTACCATTGGATATACACGAATTAAAATTTAATATTGCCCAAGTACGTCTCGATCAAGATATGGCTTCAGATATAAAGACAAAGTGGATGAAAATGTATGCTGGAGCTGATCCTTCTGCAGGGCAAAATCCACAGAATGGTTTAAGACATCAGAGCAAATGTCACCGAGGATGACAACCTAGGAGTAGACAGAGATGTGGTCTCATAAGGATGCTGACTTTCCCTGCCCTACTGACAGTTTTAATATTTCAGGAATTCAGAGGCTAAGGACGAGTTAAAAAGACTTCCCAGCTGCAGGTCCCCATTCATGTTGGAGTCCCTGACATCATCCTCATGCCTACAGATTCCACAGTCACATGCACAGGTGGAAGGTAAAGGGTGGTGGGATGGCATGTCATTATCCAGGTAAATGATACAGAACCAGCTTTAGGATTCTATCCCATTGAAGTGGGGGACCAGATCAAACAAGACAGAAAGTACTGCTTGGAGGGCCCCTGGTGTCGGGCAGTGAAAACAGGACTGCTAGCTTGCTTCTGCTCTATACGCTGCAACCTTCTCTGCCACAGAACGTACTGTACATTTTATTTTCCTGTCTACATGTCTATGCTCTCATTCTTCTGCTAAACTATTAAACCCAAAGTAAGGATTAGTACTGTGAGTTGTTTTGTTTTTTGTGTGTGGTTTTTGTTTTGGGTGTTGTTGTTGTTGTTTTAGGGGATTTTTGTTTGTTGTTTGTTGTTTGTTTTGCATTTTAAAGACATCACCAGGTAAAAAGCCTTATGGATAATACAGCCTCCCCCCCCCACCCCGAATCCTGTTCGTGAAAATTCATATTGTGCCTGCAGTAATGACAGAATACAGAAGCCATTTCTTAATCACCAGAAAGAGATTCATTATGTTACAATGTTTGGGAATTCTGTTTCTGGTTTAGTTGTTGTTTTAATCTGTGTTGACAACCATAGCATGTACCACATGTCACACAATCATGCAATAACACATGTGACATTTACACAGCTTAGACAATCCAAACATGGACATATTTGCCACTCTGGTAATCTGTGGGCAAATACCATCTTATAGACAACATAGAAAATTAGATGCCTTCATTTACAGGGTTAGGTATACAAAGTTTCCTCTGATCTTAAAAAAAAAAAAAAATTAGCCATGAATAATTACACCCTTTCTTTTCTTTTTCTTTCCTTTTTTAAATTTTTTGTTCTTTTCATTTTTTTTTTTTTGTTGTTGTTGTTCATTTGTTTGGTTTGGTTTCAGAAATAGGATCTCTCTACATAACCCTAGCTGTCCTGGAACTCATGGTGTAGATCAGGGTAGCCTTGAACTCACAGACCTTTATCTGAGTCTGACTCCCAAGTACTGGGATTAAAGTGTGTGCTGCAGCCACACCTAGTGTTCTCTCTGTGTGTCTCTCTGTCTCTCTGTCTCGCTCTCCTATCTCTCTCAACTTCTCTCTCGACCGACCTCCCTCCTTCCTTCCTTCCCTCCTCCCCCGACCCCTGTCTGTTGCCTCTTTTTGTATCCCCCTGTCTCTCTGTCTCTGTCTTTCTGGATTACAACATATTGTGTACAGCAATGTTGAGTACCAATTTTCACAGAAAATACACTGCAGGGGGAGGGGAACTGATTAGTTCTGGTGCCAGACAGAAGACAATCAAATTCCAAACATATCTCAAAGAAGCTTTTTAGCTCATGAACAAATGTTGCTTTTGTAATGAGGTTTAGTTGCGTTATGATAAGAAATGTCTTGGGAACCATTGGGTGCTGTCTGAATTTCTCTAACTTCATATGAAGAAAAATAACATGTACATTTTAGGCACACTGAAAAGTCTGTAGGTTGCCCTGTAGGTTTGAGGCTTGAGACACTACTAGGTAGTGACATTGGCTCTTCCTACGAGCCATTGACACCATGCATCCTTGCTGACATGCTTGGTGCCTGGTACAGCTCATGGTAGTGTAGTGCAGCAGTGCAGTCTCCCTCATAGGAGAGCTTTGAAAGGGACACACAGACCTTCAGACTGATAGAGTGCAGAGTTCAAAGCAGCTGACATCATATGAGAAAACAGGAGAAATGCTGAATTTGGAAGATCTGAGTTTCCTTCAGAAGTCTTATATTGGGCTAGAGAGATGGCTCAGTGGTCAAGAGCACTTACTGCTCTTCCAGAGGTCCTGAGTTCAATTCCTAGCAACCACATGGTGGCTCATAACGATCTGTAATGGGAATCTGATACCCTCTTCTGGTGTGTCTGAAGACGGCAACAGTGTACTTACATACATGAAATAAATAAAAGTAAATCTTAAAAAACAAGCAGTCTTATGTTAATATGTGATTAGAAGAGAAAATCTCTGAGTAATTCCCCTTCAGCTATGTTTCTAGAAACCTTACAATAAAGGAATGACTGTCTTGTTCTTTCTTTAGTGCTTCTCCTTAACCAGCACACTCAGTTACTTGTGTGTGTGCTTTAACCAGCACACTCAGTTACTTGTGTGTGTGCATGTGTTCTTTCCATGGCCTGTGTGTGCAGGTCAAAGGACAAGTGTTTCTCTCAATCCTGCTGGCAGGGAGGTGGATCTCGGGCTGTCAGGCTCAGCCATGCATTCTAACTTGCAGAGGTATTTCCCATCTCTTTGCCTACACTGTTGCAAAACAACTCACACTTGAGTCATTATTGACCATGGACCTCAGTTTGGGATAAAGTTCTAAAAGTTCCCAGTGAAGCACCAGTGTGAGTCTTAAGATAGAAGAAAGTGACTAAACTGAATATTGTCCTGCCTCTAACACACACACACACACACACACACACACACACACACTCACACATACACACACACACTCACACATACACACACACACACTCACACATACACACACACACACACACACACACACACAAACACACACACACACAAACACACACACTCTATTTGCCTTCCCCTCATTACCTTCTGCTCTGTACTCCTTATTTAATTCAGATTCCTTCACTTTACTGCCACAGCATTAATCCATAGCACACCCAGCCGTGCTTTCTAAAAGTATTTGAGAGCAAGCGATGGGTTCAATCTTGGCTTTGGGTTAATTTAGGATAATTGCCTAAGTTGTTGACAAATAAACATTGAGGACATTTTTATGACAGATAATCTTGGCAAACCACAGTGGCTTTAAACTTTGCTTTAAATTAAAATTCTCACAGTTTATTATGTGACTTCATGCCAGCATAAGCCTATAAAACAGTCTCTTATTCAAAAGAATGTTTCCATTTAAAATTTACATTTACAAGGCTAATACAGGGATAGAGCTGATTCTGTGCATAGACAATATACTGACCAGCAGAGCATAGTTTTATTAGAAAACTGACTCAGAATGCTTAGAATTTGTTTATGCTGGTTGAAAATTTTTTTATACAATGGAATTTGGGAGGTAAAATTAGAACAATTGACAGCATCTTAAAATGACTATTTACACAATTTAAAATAAAAATGTTATAAAGTAGGATGTTTAATCATTCATCTATTTATCTATTTTGAATTTTTATTTCCTTGTTATTCATTTAAATATTATTTTCGGAAGATTCTCTTTTGCTCTGGTTAGTTTTAAAATATAACTTATTGAAGGTATTTAAAAGGCTTTACATTGAAATTAGGGAGAATGTGATTTCATTTGCAAGAGATGTGGATCCTAAATCACATACCATTTCTCTGAGAACATAAATTATTAATTCTCTCCTTCCAGAATTTTGGAAGTTTACAGTTTCAGAAGCTTAAATGTTTAAATATATCCTCATAAGCACTATCTAAAGAACATGAGCATAGATATTCTTCATCTTTGTGCTTAGATGATTACAATCTTCAGTATGATGGATGACCTGTAGGTTTCTCAGAAGGTACATTTGGGTACTGTGCTAATCATAAAAGAAACAGAGCAGGGAAATAACAATTGCACTGGCCAAGATGAGAACATTTATAATTGACTTCTTAAACCATTTTTGTTACATTTATTTATGTATTATGTGTGTGTGATATGCAGGCATACACATGCCACAGTGAATGAGCCATCCTACCAATGTGTTGCTTCAATTGAATTTAGGGTGGCAAATTGATTTAAAGTGCCCTTACCCACCACCTACAAAGATTCAGATTTCAGCCTGTAGCCTCACCTAGTTGGGACATGAAGAGCAAAAGTAACTCTTCTCTAGGGAGAATCTCTTTTCTTTGAGTCTTCTCTGGCCAGGTTCACTGAGACTGAGATAGCTTCTTCCCAGACATCTTGGCATTATGTGGAGTTTTAAGAGTGCACGTCAGAAAAAACTCTTGTTTTAATATAACTTTAATGTATTCTGTACACAGGGCACAAGTGCTAGAGCGGCTGGTAAATCTTGAGATCCTTTTGAAAGAGAATATTACTATAGTGACCTCACTAGCTTAGAGTTTGGAGAAGAGTGCCCTGAAAGACTGTGTCATTTGGGTACCACAGTCTGACAGCTACATCTAACTGGTAATACTGGTATGTTGCTACCTCAGTAGATTACAATAGATGGGTGTGAATGTAGCATGAATTCAACAACTGTGTTAGGATGCACACAATCCAATCCACTGCGAATGATGTCAGGGAACTCCGGTGTGCGTGAAACACAGGTGTGTCAAGAGATACCTTAATACGGAATGAGTCTCAGCCAAAGAAATAATCTAACTCTGTGAATCCAAATCCCACCGAAACTCTGTCCTCCTGTGGGTTATAAAGCCTTTGCAGATGATTTCTCCTATTTTCCTGGATTTGTTAGATAAAAAATGAACCCTATTTTGTCACAGAAAGAGAAGACAAATGAAGGCACTTGAGTTTTTTCTTCCCAGTGAATTTCTTCACACTAATTGAGTTTATGCACATGCCGATCTCAGGTCCAAATATATGTGATACATATGTGACAGTGGTAATACTTTGAAAGAGAAATGGATTAAAATTATCTTCATGTATAATGCCATGTTGCCATTTTGGTAAATCAGAGACTATGCAGGAATCCTGAAACCTTCTTTAACTCCTCACATGAGTTCTTGGTTATCATTCTTCACTACCAATGTTCTTCAGGGAATTGAAGATTTCAAGTTTTGTTTTAAGATTTTTAGCTTTAGTTGATTTTCTAGAAAAATCTTGATCATCAATGGGAGAAAATATTGGAAGAGCACTTCTTACCAATACCACAAGTCTACTTGCATCCTGCTGAGGAGCACACATGCACGCACACGCACACACACACACACACACACACACACACACACACACGGAGAGAGGAGAGAGAGAGAGGAGAGAGAGAGAGAGAGAGAGAGAGAGAGAGAGAGAGAGAGAGAGAGAGAAGTAGATACTTGGCTTGTGTCTATTGTGGGTTGTGTTCCTTGTTCTGTTTTGTGTTTGGCATAGACCATGGAAGTTTCAGACTTCAGAAGAGCTAAGGACATGCTGGTGACACCTTTGCCTTCTGACTCTTTGGAAATTGCATTTTCCTTGTGGCAGTACATAAAACCTAAGAGACTGTGACATTTTTAAAGGTAGGCTTAATGCATGCTTCCATGAAAGCAGCATTTTATAGTGAGCTTTGTAGTAAATCCTTGCTATTTGACCATGAAATACAACTGTGGAAACTTCTTCAGTTTTGGTGGCTGTGACTTGAAATGCTTTGAGATAATTGTGCCAGCCTCTTGAAAATCCTTGAAAGGATTCAATGAAGTCATGTCTGGGATGAGATTAACACAATTCCTGGCTCAAATAAGTGCTCATTAATTATGCATAGTACTATACATGAATGGAGAAATAAATTTTAATTGCAAAATGCAAGTACCTACCCACCATCAAAACACAACATTTTGGGGAGAGAAGATGTTACTGTACTATTTATTCAAAAAGAACACTAAGTCAAGGATCCCTCTTCTATTGTCCTTCCTTTTCCTGAATCTACTTGTGGAGGGGCTCAGATGTATCTTTAGCTTTCTCATGATTCACTCTGTAACTCAATTTTTTCTGCTGGGGAAACCAACCAGACTATTTTAAAGTTGCTGCTTTCCCGATAAATGTGTCTCAACTATATTTAGCTTGCTTGAATCAGCCTATAGCAGTATATATTTTATAATATTTACTTCCCCATGATTTCTTTTTGCCTTTTAAAAAATGGAGAGTGACACACATATGGCAAATATTTATGGTATTAAATCTTAACTTTATAAATAGTTTAATAATTTACACATGTCCCTAATTCAAAATATTCATTTGTTTTCAGATTAACCCAGTTATTGTTGTTCAAAGGGAACCCTATGAACTTTAAACATGAAATCTGTGTATTAATGGTTCGTTTGATGGGTCACCCAGTATATTTCAGGCAGAATTGCACTTCAAATTTATGTAGCCTTTGCCTTCTCCAAAGAGTCTTATCTCTAGGACATAGATGTATAATCTCACTTGGCTTAATTCTGACAAATATTCTAATATCAAAACAGATTTGAATGCCATTTGTTAAATTCAATCTGTTTGGAGCCTGTGCCATCCTGTCACAATAGGTTTTAAACTTAATGACGTATTTATGTGAAATCTCTACAGAGTCAGTTTGATTGACCACTTAACCAGGTTTACCTTCCTCTCTCTGTATTCCTACTTCTGTCTGGAACTGAACTTCCATCACGTTTTGTTGTTCTTCTTCCTTTGTACCACTTCCTGCTCTATCTCTCTCAATATTTTACTTCTTTTTATTTTTCTCACTTCCTCCCTCTCCATACTTACTTTCCATTCTACTGTTTCTACTTCCTCTTTCTGAGTTCTTACTTCCTCACTGTGTTCCTAATTCCTCTCTAGGTGTTCTCACTTCCTCTCTTGGTTTTTGATTTTTTACTTCTTGTTTCATTGTTTCCATTTCCTCTTCCAATATTCCTACATCCTTTTCCACTGATTCTTTGGATCCCTTTCCATAATTTATTTTAATTTAAGACAATACTCAAGTCAGCCAAAGCCCATTGACCTTCTCATTCCTTTGCTTTTCATTTGTTCAAAGGGTAATATTGTATCATGGAGAGCAAAGTACTGATTGAGGGATATGGAAGCCTAGTATAATAATTCAGAATATTTTGATGCTTAGTTTTATAAGTTTATATAGTATATGAGAAAATTTAAATCCATAAAAATTAATTAATTGATTAAATTTTACAACATGTAAAAGGAAATGTAACCCTGAATAACACACACACACACATACACACACACACACACACACACAGAGTATATATACTCACTTCCTCCTCCCTATAACTACTACTTATTTTGCTGTTCCTACTTTCTTTCTCTGTGTTCTTACTTCCTCTTTTAGTACTATTAATTTCTTTCTTCATATTTATATTTTCTCTTTCTGTGGAATGTATATACAAAGGGCAATTATTAGAATGGCTTTTAGGCTGTGATTCAGCTATATAACAATGGCTATTTTAACAACATAATGTCTAAGAATCCAAGAGCTGATCATTTTTCAGTACACACTAGAATCTTGTAGAAGTAGGCTTTAATGCCAGTGAAGAAATGAACTTTCCAGAAAGCAGTCAAATAGCAAAAGCTTACTTTTGTCATGTCCTCTAAATAGGGTGCAACTTGAATGTATGGCCCAGATTACTGATGAATTTTCCCACCTCCAAACACTCAGATTAAAAGTTTGTCTTCCCTCTTAAAATGGTTTAATTAAAAAACAACCTCTCGACCTTCCCTTCCGGTCTGGTCCGGTGCACCCGCACCAGCCCAGGGCTCGGGCACAGGCTCTTCGCACTCTCCCTGGGACTCCCCAGGCTATCTTGAGACCACAGGTGAGCAGCTGAACGCAGCATCTGTTCCTGCCCAATCCCCTGCGACCTGAGACACCAGCCAGGACAGAGAAAAAGGCCCAGCCCAGGACAGACTCTCCCTTCTGGCCTGCATCAACACCAGGTCTCCTTGGTTAGATATGGCAGGAGGTAAGCGTAAGAACAGAAGCAACAGAATCCAAGGGTACTTGGCATCACCAGATCCAAACTCACCCACCCCATCAAATCCTAGATACAACAGCACACCAGAAAAACAGGACATGGATATAAAGTCACTCGTCATGATGATGATGGAGGACTATAAGAAGGAAATACAGGAAAACGCAGATAAACAAGTAGAAGCATTTAAAGAAGAAAAACTTAGAGAGGTACAGGAAAACACAGATAAACAACTAGAACCATTTAAAGAGGAAATACGTAGAGAGTTATAGGAAAACAATACCAAACAGGTGATGGAATGGAACAAAACCATCCAGGACCTAAAAATGGAAGTAGAAACAATTAAGAAAAACCAAAAGGAGATAACCCTGGAGATAGAAACCATAGGAAAAAAAGCAGGAAACATAGATATGAGCATCAGCAACAGAATACAAGAGATAGAAGAGAGAATCTCAGGCACAGAAGATTCTATAGGAAGCATTGACAAGACAATCAAAGAAAATGCTAAATGCAAAAAGATTCTAACACAAAATATCCAGGAAATCCAGGACACAATGAGAAGACCAAACTTAAGGATAATAGGAGTAGATGAGAAGGAAGACTATCAAACTAAAGGGCCAGCAAATATCTTCAACAAAATAATAGAAGAAAACTTTCCATACCTAAAGAATGAGATGCCCA
>LR750243.1:575506-602692 GCA_902729485.2 Mus minutoides
AGAACTCACATAACATGTACTCACTGATATGTGGATACTAGCCCAGAAGCCTAGACTACCCAAGATACAATTTACTAAACACATGAATCTCAAGAAGAATGAAGTTCAAAATGTGGTCTCTTTGCCCCTTCCTAGAATTAAGAACAAAGCACACACTGAAGGAGTTACAGAGATCATGTGTGAAGCTGAATCAAAAGGACAGACCAACCAGTGACTGCAGCTGCCAGGGATCCTTCCCATAATCAGCCACCAAAACAAACACTATAGCATATGCCAGCAAGATAATGCTGAAAGGGACCTGATATAGCTGTCTCATTGGAGGCTATACCAGTGCCTGGCAAACACAGAAGTGGTTGCTCACAGTCAGCTATTAGATGGAACACAGGACTCCCAGGGAAGGAGCTAGAGAAAGTACCCAAGGAGGTGAAGGGTCTTCAACCCTATAGGTGGAAGAATAACATGAACTAACTAGTTCCCCCTGCGCTCATGTCTCTAGCTGCATATATGGAAGAAGATGGCCTAGTTGGCCATCATTGGGAGGAGAGGCCCCTTGGTCATACAGACTCTATATGCCCCAGTACAGGGGAACGCCAGGGCCGTTATTTGGGAGGGGGTGGGTAGGGGAGCAGGGCGGGGATGCGGGAGGGTAAGGGGAAATTTCTGGATAACATTTGAAATGTAAATGAAGAAAATATCTAATAAAGAGAAAAAAATTAAAAAAAAAAAACCCTCAAAGGCTTACCCAGTCTCTTAAGTTATACTTAACTTCAGATGTAGTTAAGTTGACAACCAAAAATAGCCATCACATATCATTTACAATTCTGTGAGTGATTAGGGAGTCATAGAGAAGAATGTATTGTGTGAGAAATGAGGTGATGATACCACGGCATAAGAAGCAGCTTTAGTCCTCATGGAGGAAGAATGGAGTCCTGGCCTTAAATGCCTTTAGATGTGTATGCAGGTTGAGAGCAAAATGATAAAAAAAAAAAAAAAGAATATGTGTGTGCATGCATACTAACTGATAAAGGGCAGCCCCTGTAGGGTACACTAGTAACAGTTCCAACCTGTAAACATTTATACTAGAATGGAGTAAACTACATAAATAAATAGCCATTATCACCATCATGCTAGAAATTCAAGCAAATGGAAGAAGCTTAAACGGTTTATTGTCTTTCAGGAGACATAAGAACTCATATTCATTTGCATATATATTATATAGAATATTTGTATATGCATCTATACATACATACACACACACACACACACACACACATATATATATATATATAATATATATATCATATTCTATGATTTGGTATTCCTACATAAACTTTCTTATTTTGTCAACAAAACAAACTAAGATTCAATGAAGCAATGTGACATACACCCACACCCTGATTTTAGTGCCACAAATGAATTTTTAAAAGAACAAGAGTACCTGAAATAGAGTAGTGTCTGAGACAAGTACACAAGATGTACCTGGGAGCTCTATTAGAACTTGGAAATAAAGCAGGTCTCAGAACAGACGTGATGACCAAGTATGTCAAATGGACCCAGAACTTAACCCGTTCAACTTCTAATCTGACAAATCTGGAAGGCTTTAATCAGAATAGAAAAGGACTTGGTAGGCTGAGGACTGCAAAAGAAAACTTGACTTTGGCTGTACCACAAAGTCAATGGGCTATAATGAACATTGAACACGCTTCAAAGAACAAACCAAGAATGACAATAACAATAATAATACTGTTTTTACAATCTATAAAAAAAATCTACAAAGTATTAAATAAATATCAAACTTTTGCAGAATTAAATGGTTACTTAATAGTTATAGTAGTTGGAGTTCATTGACAATTTGACATAAACCACAGTCATCTGAGAAGAAGGAACTGTAGGTGAGGAATTACCTCCATCAGCTGAGCTGGTAAAATAACTGAGGGAATTGTCTTCACTGATCATTGCTATAAAAGGGCCAGATCACTGTGTGGAAGGTACCATACCCAGTCAGGTGGACCTGTGTCATATCTATCATATCATATCATACACTATATCATGTCATGTAGTATATAACAATATATAAATAATATATATGCATATGTGTGTGTGTGTGTCATGAGGAGCAAGCCAGTCAACAGAAAAGCATCACTCCTGACTTTCCTACATAAGTTATGGACTATTACCTGGAAAATCATATGAAATAGATCCTTCCATTCCAAAGATGATTTCAGTCATGGTGTTTGTCATAGCAAAAACCAAACCAAACCAAAAAACAACAAAACAAAACCAACAACAATGACAAACAACAACAACAATAACAAACCTAAAACAATGGGTGTACGAAATATTTAAATGATAGACTGCCTTATGCGGCCAAAGAATTCCAAATAAATGGTGTATCCACCCTAACTCTGCAAACACATGCACACAATAGTAGGATAGATTCCAAGTGCTCCATTTAGAACTGCAAAGCCACTGTTTCACTCACTGCACAGACAGGCAGTGCTAAAAGTAACTGCAGTAAAGAGAACTTTAAACTTCCCTCAACCTGCTCATAAAGGTTGTATATGTCCACATGATAGGACAACTATAAAGTTAACACATAATTTGGTCTCTTTCCTCCTATAAAACAAAGGCCTTGGCTTAATGACGAGAAGATTAGTGGGAAAAATATAATGTAGAGTGATTCTAAAGATATTTATTTGTGCAATACTTCTCAAAACCACCAGTGTCATCAAACACAAGACGGGATGAAGAATTAACTGCAGTATAAGGAATTTGGAAACCAGAAGGGGACATCAGGTTAAAATCGAGAAAATGTTAAAATACATAGGGGAGTTTGTTCACAACAACATGCAATCGTTGATGCTGGGGTGGTGACAAGCCTACCATGCACACTGTAGACGCCTACAGTAGTGGAAATGGCCTTGGTAAAGTGGGAACCAATATAGTATTTTAAATATAATAATAATAATAATAATAATAATAATAATAATAATAATAATAATAATAATGTTATCATCATGCATAATGGTGCACAGCTACAATCTCAACACTCAGGAAGAAGAGGTAGGGGATCAGGTGTTTTAATACATCCTCATCGATGCAGTAAGTTCAAGACCAGTCCAGGCCATATGGGGCCTTACCTCAAAAAACTGTGAAAGAACTCTGTTTTAGGAACCGAACCCAGGCACTTTTGATTTCTTTTCCCTAAGGTGCTCTCCTTCTACCAACAACCTGATTACATCTGTATTAAAATTTCTTCCTTATAAGTGACACTTTTCTAAAGATAACATTATAAAGTAAATAAAAATGAATAAATTTATATTGAAATCCTGTTGAGTGGACAAGGGTAAGAAACAAATCTCTACAGGAATAAGATAACTTGAAATTCATGATTTTACCTCCAGGAAAATACTCTGGTTGGGCAGGGGGAAGAGGAATATTCTTAAAATATGACTCAGAGGCTGCATCAGATATAGTATAATATATATTTACAAGTTCCTATATATTTTATGAGAAGAATGCTATTTTCAAGTTAAAAATAAACAAAGATATTAACTTCAGCTTCTAAAGAGTTTATTGAGTGATCTCAGATTCAATCTCTCCATCTGTCTTAAACAAAACAAAAAGAAAAAAACTGAGAAAATTCTTTGTTATTCATCACTTGACAAAGAAGGACTGAAGCAATTTTATGTTTGATGAAGTGTTAGGAGCCAAGAGAACACACTTGGGAGAGATGGACATAAACCTGATCTTTTCCAGGTCAGCTATTGCATTTTCCAACTTTGACCTGCAGAAATCAAAGTATGCAATGAGACTGGGAAATCTTCTAAAGGAAGGAGAGTTAACATGCTGGAATGTAGACAGCTTCCTGTAAGGAATGCAGGGTTAAATGACATTCATTGCAGGGATGCATAAGGCTAAATTGCACTTTCTGCCTTTCTCTAAGCAGGGGACAAGTTTGATCTTTTCTGAGAAAGGAAAAGCTTTCCCTTTCCATGTTTAATAGACTGAGATATAAATTTGAAAGCCCAGTGCATGAGCTGTCTCCAAGTACCAAAGTCTCCTGCCACATTCCGATTTTGTCTGGTTAACAGGAAGCACTCACAATCCTTAATGAAAACTTAAATTTTCCTCAGAAATGATGGTGCACTGTTTCTATAAGTTTGGCGTTTATTTTCTTCAATGTTTTTCTGCAAGCTAGGTCCTGAATCTTCTACTTATTGATCTTATTGATGACTAACTGGAACGCCAGACTTTGGACCATAAGTTCCCTCCAGCAGATTGATTTGTTCAACTTTCCTATAGCCATTGGAGACTAGAGGTTGGTCAGAGGCATTTGTCAGATTTCACCTGTGGTGTGTAGGAGCACAGCGTAACTATGCCTTCATGCTACACTTGTTTGTCATAGTTTGATGGAGGGATAATAGACCATAGAACGTGTCTGTTAGAAAGTACAAAACTCAGTGCTACCTCGTAAATCTTATAAATTATACATCCTTTAGTCAAAATTCAGTGCTTGGGTATTTCTTTTATCCTCAACATTGTCATTTATCCTCATAGAGTTGTTCCTAATTATAGACCTATTATATTGGCTTTATTCAACTGTCCATAAAGAACACTTCTAATTCTGCCCATTTTTACATAATTGAAGCGAAGCAGCTCCAATTATAATTCTTTAATTGTATTTCTTCAAATACACAATCTCTCATAGGGAAACGCTGTGGGGTTTGCTGTTTTCTGAGATCCATCCATCTGGTAGCATCCCCTGTCATCTTTTCATTTTACTCACAAGCTGAGTTGCTTGAATATGGCACACTGGTTGGTTGATTTGTGCAATGGTTGATAGACATGTTCCCAACCTCCAGCTATGAGAAATAATACGCGCACATATATTTACCCACAAAATATGAGTAGACATTCATTTCAATTTTTCACTGTTAGGATTCTAGGAGTAGAATGACTGGGTCGTGTGAAAAGTTTACATTTAATTTTGTAAGAATCTGCCCAAATATTTCACAGTGTCATTATAAACATGCAGGGATTCCTCTTTCCAGTCCAGGTAGCATTCAGCATTGTTCATGGCTTGTATGAAAAGCCTTCCCACCTTTGTGACACGTGCATGTTTGTGATGTTCCCCCGAGTTATCTATACGTCAGGATCTGAGCAAACTTTCCTTTTCCTAAAGTCTTGAAATAGCAGATCTACTTGAAAATAAAGGCTGTTTCAATGTTTATTTTCAAATTTTTAACACTATCTCTATAAATGATGTATTTTAAGCTGCATAAATATCTTTTCAATGAAGCCAATCACATCATGGTTTCCTTTAATGGGTCTTGTTTTCAGACTCACATGTAAGAATACTTGACTGGTCTAAGTTCATAAATTTATCTAATGTTTGCTTCTGAGGAATAGTTTTATCACTTATATTTGTCTCTAACTATGTCTTAATTGCTGTGTATATGGATAAGGATGGTGGTATTTTCTTTGGTGGATCCCCAGGGTCTCACCACCATCTGTGAAATGACTCTTTTCTATACACTCAACCTATCACATTGTTGACAGTCCTTTAATGAGAGTGTGCATGAGGATGCTAAGCTGAGCTACATTGCCTTCAGTGCCCATCTTACGCCAAGGTCAGGGCAAGGGTGGGTAGTGTCAGCCCGCTAACCAAGTTCCTAATTTTAATATGATTTCGACTACTCCCTTTGCAATTCCATGTAAACTCTAAGTGCAGATTGTTGATTTCAGAAAAAAAAAAACACTCTAGAATTTTGATGAACCTCACAGTGAATTTATAAACTCCTCTAGAAAGAAATGCTGCACTGAATACATTTCGTCAGATTCATGAAAATAGGTTGTCCCCCATGTGCTCATACCGTCTTTAATTTCTAACAATGATAGTTTTATATCTTACCATACATATATTACAGTTCATTTCTTCAATGGACTTAAAAGTATTTTGTCTTTTGTGCTATAATGAAACAGAATTCTTTTCTTCCTTTTGTTAACATATTATTCTTTGATAGGATTTAGAAGCACAAATCATTTTCATGTGCACCCTTAGTTTCCAAACCCCATAACTGACTTATTAGATTAAGAAAATATGTTTGTGTATCCAGCAGATAATTTAATCAAGGGATCATGTGCTCCACCAAAAGACAATTTTCTTTCCTTTATCTCTCTTTAGCTCCTTTGTTCTGTCTCCCTCTCCTTCCTGCTGTCATTTTCCTTCACACTGCATACAGTCACCTCAAACTAAAGCTTAAATTAAATTCCTGTCATTTGGTCTTGATTTTGCTCAAGAGAAACAGAATCACTTATTGCTTGACACTGGATGTGGTTTTAGTTTCAGGTTGTTCTCTGGTGCCTTCCTATTTAGAAATTAGTGTCATTTTTAGAAATGACAAATGTCCCATTTAGAAATTAGTGCCATTTTAAAAACTCTTGCCATTTTTGTCAACTGTCTTTGCCTGTTAAGAAAAGACTGAACTTCCCGTCTTTTCCTGTTTGGATGTAGAACACATTGACTCTTTAGAATGATAAAATTATAACGAGGCTATGGTGTATAAAGTCTTAAAATATTTCCATATTTAAATATTTAATCTTGATTTTCATATTTGCATTTATGGACGAAAATATGCTGTTGCTAGTTTTCTTATGTTAGATTTGTCAATCTAACAGTAACTTCACAGAATGAATACAGACGTAATTCTACCTGCATTTCCATTTTCTCTGACTTCAGAATGCTTTTGTTGAGTATTAAAGACACTTCCCTCCTATTTGAAAAAACAGCTCACCAGTAAATACATCGGTGTCTAGACATTCCTTGTAAAGTTATTTTAATTGCCAGACCAATTTAATCATTGGTAGTTATTTCAATACTTGCTCGTTTTAAAAAGTGTGTGTGTGTGTGTGTGTGTGTGTGTGTGTTTACACGTGTGTGTAGAATTGAAATGAGAGAATAAATTCCTGGGTGTTGTTTCTACTTGGTCATGCTTGAGACAGACTCTAGTTTTTGCTGTGTGCATGAGGCTGTCTGGCCCGTGAGTGCTCAGGGTTCTTCTGGGTCCAATCCCATTTAACTGCAGAAGCACCGCACTTATAGATGAGCAAAGAAGCACCCAGCCATGCACAGTCTGGTGGCTACAAACTCTGGTCCTCACCCTTGTGTACAAGCACTTTGTCTACTCCACATTCTCCCAGCCTTGAATTCTGTTCTTACAATGTAGTGTTTTCCTTATGTGTGACTGAAATTATCTTGCACGAAAGCTGCAGAAGGGTTATAATGCTATTCTTTGAAGCAGAATGCCACGCTACATGCTCCATTGCAAATTATGACAGACTCTTGCTCTCATCATATTAGAGCATCACAGTCCATCACCATCACTCAGTTTCCCCTGCTTTTTAAATGTAAAGGGAAGTATAAATTTATCTGTGAAATGTAAGAACTGTATGAGAGTGTTAGAAGTTCAGATTGTATCACAACAATCTTACACTTTAAAACTTACTTTATGTTATTTCTTAACTATCTATCTACAATTATATACATACACACACACACACACACACACACACACACACACACACACACACACATATATATATATATATATATATATATATATATATATATATATAGAGAGAGAGAGAGAGAGAGAGAGGTTTAGAACATTAAACTATAAAATATAGTCACCAAAACAGGCCAGTGATATGTCTCACTGGTTAAAGGTAACTGCCACAAGTTTGATAACTGGTGTTTGATTTCTGTTACCACATTATTAAAAGAGAGAATCAAATGGTTTCTGCAAGTTGTCCTCTGAATTCACGTAGTCCATGACATACTTGTCCCCATGAGAAATACATGTAATGTTTCGTTTCTAAAAACTGAACATCTACCACTTAGAGATATGCTTGACCAACATCTGTATTACAGTAGTTAAGATACTTTATATCTACATCTATGAACGTACTAAGTTAGTTCTGTGATTTTGCATGCCTTCATGATTAAGCTCGCTGTCTCCCAAGTTTCTGATTAACAGTAATTCCAGCTTGAACCTTCACTGCTTGCTCTGCCTTTTCCTAGAAATATACATGGCGATAGTTTCTCTACATTAAACTCACTAATGTCATAAAAAGCTCTGCTCCAAAGGAAAGTATATAATCAAGAGAAGTCAGGACAGGCCTATGAGGCAGAAATTATGGAGAACTTCTGGATTGCTGGCGTAATCACAGGTTGGGCTCAGATAGCTTTCTTACATAGCCTAGGACCTGCCTAAGGGTAGCGTCACCTACACTGGGATAAACCTTCCCGCATCAATTCACAATCCAGACAATCCCCACAGACAGCCCCATAGACCTTATTCTCATCTTGGCAGTTCCTCAAGAGAGTTCTTTCTCCTGTGGCTTTCATATGTGTCAAGGTGACAGCTAAGGATAACTATGACACTTTTGTAGGTAACAGGCTCTTTTAAGTTTTGGAAAAAAGTGAAAAGTATTGAAAATGTGATAGAGCACTTTTATTCATCCTAACTTTGAATATTTCTCTGCCCTTTGTACTCTGTCCTTCTCAACTGTGTCACATGGTTAAGTTAGCTTCTCTGATCTTGGCTGTTCCCATCACCGTGTGTAGTGGCTCTCACACTCCTCAGCTTCCCACACCTTGCTCTTTAGAAAAAACCCAACTAAGGTCATATGCTTCTGCCATGCTGATGACCTCTGACCTCAAATCTAAATCCCAAATGTTGATTATCTCATATGTCCTTGGAGTTCTTGGAATCACTACTATTGTTTTCACAAAATATTTTAAGGATGATTCTAATAGTTAACACCTTTGTGATCCCTCTCATGAGCTACACTTGTAGTGGGCTCTCTGCAGAATGCGCTACAATTGAGTTCCTGGTCATGGAGAATGTTACTGTATAGTTGCAGGGTTTTCTTTAGCCAAAGAGTGTTGCATGTATAGTTTAACACAAGGCTATCTCTGGGGCTCTCTAATAACAAAGCAGACATTTGGAACTTAAATGATTTAAATATAAGCAACAAAGAGCTGAATTTGACTAGATATTTAACGTGAAATCATATGATTTTCAACTTGATAATTCTCTCTCTCTCTCTCTCTCTCTCTCTCTCTCTCTCTCTCTCATTGCATGCCTTTATCAGTTTATTTAAAAACTTACCTCTTTTGTGACTATAAAATACAGTAAATTTCCATGACCAGTAAGGAAAAATGAAAGTTTAATTTTAACGAAGTTATAGCAACAGAATAAATATGGGCAAATTGTAGGGCTTTTTTGTTTTTTATTTACAACTTTTAATTTTATGTGTATGTGAAGGGTCCCTGCATATTTGTCTGTGTACCACATGTACACAATGCCTTTGGAGACCAAAATAGAGTGTTGGATACATCAAAATAGGAGTTTCAATTTTGAGACACCATGTGGACGATGGAAACTAAATCTGCGTTCTCTCCATGAACAGCCTGTGTTCTTAGCCTCTCATTACTTCTGCAGTCCCCCTGAATTATATCTTTTGTAAAAACCAAATCGTCAGATGAATGAATTCTTATAATATCAATTGAAAGATTATCTCTTTGCTGAGTAAAGTTTCCTTGTACAGATCTTTATTTATGAAGCAAGCATTGGCTAAACAATGTGTGCTGAGTTTTGAGGTAGTTCCTAAAGATAAATAGTCAGTAAATTAGATTTTGTTCTTTCTGATCAATTCAGTTCTAAGAGATCTGCAAATATTAGATTCTTAGAATAGGGGTATGGTAGTACAGTAATGTAGTGGTTAGATGTGGCTAAATTTATAACACTATAAAATCAGTGGAGACTTTTAGAACAAAATAATAGTAAAGTTTTGATGAAGAATAAGGATGGATCTCTAAGCCAAAAGGAAAGGATTCTAAACAACATAGAGATTAAGACTGTGGCCTGAAGATGTCATGTCTGATGTAAATGGTTATCTCTGTGTCTTTCTACAATGTCAGAACTTAGGGAATAACAATAAAGTCATATAATATGTTGGTGTCATTGGCCTCACTTTGCCAAATAGTCCTTATTTCACTTCATAGGAAATAAAAATGGTTCTTTCATTCCAATCTTGACTTTCAGAATATATATATATATGCCACAGTATAATTATAAGTAATATCAACTATTTCTGTCCATCTATTTATAATCTATCATCATCTGTCATCTTCATGTACATCAAAAATTGACTACAGTGTTTTGCAGATGCCACAACAGAGTTCAAAGGGTTCAGAGGCCTAAAAAAAGTATCTCTGTAGGAGGATGAGCCCTTCTAAAGAGTTCCTCAGATTAAGCTACAAGGTCACTGGCTTGAGCTGAGTTCTGAGATTAAGCCAAGCTTCAGAAGTGAAGTATATTATTGGAGCAATCCCAGAAGTCTAATTCAGCAGTGGAAATAAGTGAGCTGAAGGCCTAAGAAACTGGAATAGTTTGGGTTTGGGTTTCTGCATCTGTAGGCTCCTTGACATCTATGCACACACACACACACACACACACACACACAGAGAGAGAGAGAGAGAGAGAGAGAGAGAGAGAGAGAGAGATTATCCAACTTGTCTTCAAGGACAAGGGAATTACACCTTTTTGTAGTCTGATATGTATGCATTCTATAGCCTATATTTTATACAGTTTTATTATTCCCTTGTATCCATATGATCCTGACACCATTTAGTAAGTTTATAAAGCTTACTAAAGAAGAATCCAGAGGAAGAAGAAAAATGACAAGATTGTACTTATTCCTTTGTACCAGAAGCTGACAGAATCCACACAATATCCTAGATTAATGAATGGGCTGCCAGCACAAATGCTTTTGACTCCTGGATAAAGTCTAAGTGGGGACCTGGGAAGCCCTTGATCTCATGTAATTTAGATGACATAGGAAAAGTGGAAAGTTTCCTGAATAGAATCATAAAAGAATCCAGACTCGACAATGGAATTTCCAAATTTGTTTCTCCAGCAGAGACCAGCTGGCAGAGAGTAGAGCCAAATCTGAGAACTAAATGATGCACTAACTGACCGTGTGTGCACTGAGATGACCAGTCAGGCACCAAAGTAGAAAGAGGAGATGCTGGGCAGGCCCCAGAAGGAATGCTTGTGAAGGAATGCTTTCCCTTTACTGCCACCAAATTCTCCCAAGTATAAGATTTACATGGAAAGTTCAAAGTCTAGATATTGATATTTTAAAATATTGACAATTTTTTTTGTTTTTTGTTTTTTGTTTTTTGTTTTTTGTTTTCTAGACAGGGTTTCTCTGTATAGCCCTGGCTGTCCTGGAACTAACTTTGGTGACCAGGCTGGCCTTGAACTCAGAACTGCACCTGCCTCTGCCTCCCAAGTTCTGGGATTAAAGGTGTGCGCCACCACCGCCGGGCTGACAATTATTTTTAAGATTTAATGTTTTGTAAATGTATGCATAACTGTGTGAGCATTTGTGTGTGATTTTATGCATGTGAGTGCAGGTGTCTTTGACGTCCTAGGAAGGATATCATATTCTTTGGAGTATGGAACACTGGAGGTTTTGAACCATCTGACATGGGTGCTGGGAACTGAACTCTGGTTCTCTGCAAAAGTGGTACACACTCTTGAACCCAAGCCATCTCTCTTGACAATTGTTTTTAGCAAAAGGATATGAATCCGAAGCAAAACACTGCCCAGACATATCATATGTAAAAATAAAATGAGAGAAAAAACATCTAGGAATCCATATGTCTACAGACATCGATAAATAGATCCGTTCTCCAGAGGAAACAGTTCTATATCTACAACCAAGAAGTGATAAGTTGTGGGACCAGACACTAATTGGAAAGGCCTGAAACAAGAAGCCACCTGTGTTGACACTGGACACATGGCCTTAAGTTCTCCCATTGCTGACTGCCCATCTTCATCAAGTCGGATTTACTCTTTTCCCACATATACAAACCCTGCTGATATTCTTACTAGTAAATGGCGGAGAAAGTTAGCCTTTCTCAGAAAGACGTATCATTTGTGGTTTAACATTTTTATCTTTCCAAAATATTATTTAAGGAACACATTCATCCAACTCTTTTTACTTTCAGATATTCTCCCCCATAAATAGCACTGCCATAGATTCTTATTGGAGAGTTGTCTCGATAAGACTTTGCAAATGTGCCAACGAGATGCAGTTGCCAGGATCTGTGTAACTGGAATGACAGAAGCACATTTATTTCTGAGTGGTTTATTGGATAGAAGTCAAACACTATATTGACTTGGCTCTACAAGAGATTCGCTTACGCGCCCTGTAGGATATTATGCTCTCTTGGCAAACACCAAGTGCTAACTCTTCTCCCTTGGGAAGGAAGTCTATCCTGCCAGAGCCAAAGGGTGGACACGATAAGCTCACAGGTATTTTTTTAACCATGCCTACTGTGATTTGAGATGAATAGACAGCTAGTGCTTTTTACATATTTCATTTAAAAATGATTTGCTATAAATTGCCTTAAATATATCCAATAAATATACATCTTTGCTTTAACACATGCAGTGTTGAATTTCCGCAGTGTTCTGAAAAATGTCTCCCAGTTATGTTTGGCTTTGTTATAAAAATCTTCAGGGAGAATGTAAGAAAGCCAGTATCCTGTGCATTTCATGGAGAATGTAGTCTTTGCTTCATTCTATAGAGAAGAATGTTTTCTCAGTAATTGTATCAATGTATTTTGTCACTGGTATATATCAGTTGAATTATGAGAAAAACAAAGGGATTACAAACATTGTCATTATCTATCTTTACTTATAAAATTTAATAAACATTAATAAAAACAATTGAGAATGCTTTACATTGTAATTTTTGTTACATACTGTTTGGTGATCACATATTTTTGTCCTTAAAACCAGCCTTGAAATTTCTGAATTAAAATATGAATTTTTTGCAAACTTTAATATATATAGTACAATTAAATATCCAAAAATATGCTAATCTCCTATTTTTGTGTATGTCTCTCTTCTCTGTGTTATTAGGCACATAGAATTTGAACTTTGTGACAAAAATTGTTTGTTTTTTGTTGTTGTTTTTTTTTTTTTAGATGGGGGCATGACAGAATAAGTTGTCTCCAAATGACAGAAAAATGAAGACTTCATCCTTTTTTTCACCAGAGGAAGCCACCCTCTTCTCAATGTGGACAGAGGTCTGTTCTTGTCTGTGGGAACAGTGAAGGCTCTCACACTACCCATGTTCCTGAAGAAGTCCATTCTAAGTCATAAATGGAACTGCTGTCCTGACGTGTGTCACACAGAACTCTGAACATTTGCATGACGTCTGCCAGTCTTTGTGAAAAATCTGCATGCTTCACATTGAAAGTGTTGAAAAACAGCCCTCCAGTCAAATCAAAGAGCACAGCTTAGAGAAGGCGGTTATGGTCCTTAAAGAAAAACCTGAGCTTCAGAATAGTTTCAGATCCTTTGTATTGGATGGAACAGTTGTCCATGCCCACTAAGATACACAACATCTTTCTTATTTACTGTGTAGTTTTAGCCCTGATTTAACAATGGGCGATCGATTTCCCAAGTGCTTGTTGAGCAGCCCTTCATCTGATCCACACCAAGTTTATCTCTTAGGATGCAGCCATGGTTTCCCGGGGTTGCGCTTGGCCCCTGGAACTCTGTGCAATGTATGATCATATTCTAACCTGTGTAGAGTAATGATCTTTTCTTTGAAATGACACCAAAGGTAAAGCTGAAATCTAAAGCATGTCCTTTCTAAACCTGGAAAACAAGAATGAAGTGGAAAGCTGCTTTGAAGTGCTAGGAATAAAGCGAGTTTCAGGACAGCCCTTAATATACAGAGTTCAGCAACACTGCTCTAGCCAGAGTATTTGTATTCTTCGTAGAAAACTGTGATTGTCTTTTCTCATTCTGATCTTTGACTTATTCTACCAAATTCTGTGAACACATCCTCATTAACCAAACTCTACAATTTGAAAACACCTTATTGTGATTCTGCCTGAAGCAGCCACAAGGAAATAATGTGAGAATATTGCTTATTATCTAATGTGTTAAGACAAAATCAAGCCGGAAGTATCATTCTTGGATAGCACACGTTGGGAGTTGGCCTAGTGTTCCCTGTACAAATGTTCAGTTCTGAACCTGGAGATCTGAATGCTGCCCAGACAAATACATTCTCGTGTACACTGGTATAAAACTTGCTCCCCAATTTAAAGTTAATTGATTAATAAAAGATATGAACCTGTGATTGAGCACAAGAAAGAGAGAAAATACAGACTTGAGGATTGAGTGAGGGGCCTCAGGGCAAGAGGCCATCATGAGGCTGTATGGACTATGAGCACATGACCAGGGGGACTGTATCCAGGGGACAGGCTGATGGAGCAAAAGCATGCTGGGGAAACCTCAAACCGAAAGTAACAAGGAGCATAGAGTTTGCAAATAGGTCAGCATGACATAGAACCTGCCCAATTTTGGCTTACAACTTGTAAATAAAGTACCAGGTTTTTGTATCTTTTACGTGGGCTAGCTAAAACCTATCATCCATTTACAAGCATGAGATGTTTCACATAGGCAAAGGAAGGGTTGTCATTCTGTCAAACTCAACGACATTTACTTTAAGTCATTGTTGAGTTGTAGACACCTACCCAGGATTTTCTGTGAGATCCCAAATGCTTTTAAAGTCTCCTTTTCTTGCCTCAACTTTCACTATACATTTTTAATCAAAAATACCTAGATATGAAAACATAAGCAGATTCAACAATTGATTAAATATTAGAAAATACCACAATCATGAAGACAAAATGAAACCATATTATTCAAATCAAACAATTTTTGGAATCAAAGAATCACTATTAATATTCTCATAAGGATTTGATAAATTATCTGTTTGGTAGTTCACAAGCATCACATCTATGATTCTGGAAGTCAGCAGCTGGAGTTTATAAAGTCAAGACTCTGCCTAGGAAAAGGCAGATAGACCACTTGAGGCCACCTTTTCTATAGAAAACTATATTCTGATAAATTGCTATAATTTAATACATAATTATTTCCTTAACTTACTCAATGGTCAGGATAACATTTAACATATTTACCATATTTAAGGTAAAGATTATAGGACAGTGGTTCTCAACTTTTCTATTGCTGAGACACTTTAATATAGTTCCTTGCATTGTGGTGACCCCAGCCGTGGTGACCCCAGCCGTGGTGACCCCAGCCGTGGTGACCCCAGCCATAAAATTACTTTGCTGCTACTTTGTAAATGTAATTTTGCTACTGTTATGAATTTTAATGTAAATATTTGATATGCAGAATGGCTGATATGTGCCCCTATAATGACAGTGAACTACTGGTTGAGAATTGCTGTAATAGAGATTACCATGAACATTTTGAAAATTCAGATAGTGAAGCAAAACACAAGCATTAGGATCATATCTGTTTCAGGGAGAAACTGTCCCTGCCTCTGTATGTCATATGCAGCATTCACAGACTTGACCCCAGCTCAAACTCAAGGTAACTGACTGACTTTTAAATAAGCACATGGGATCACTTCCTTTACTGATTAATATCTTTATTGACAATACTGTGAAGTGGACATTGTTATAATTGATTAAAATCTTCTAAACATTTATCTCCATTTTTCTCATAGAAAACTACTATAATATTAATGCTTAGATACATGATATGTGTGTTGTGTGTGTGGGGGGGGGGTAGGATTGTATATCCACAACCAAAATGATTACTTGAATATTTATAATTTAGAATTGGGGTATATGAAGAAAATTGGATACTGTACACTGGCCAGAATGTCCTCAAAAAAGTGGGTCTATGGTCTAAAACCTAACCCTGTGTTTCTCATTGTGATATCTTTCAAACACACTATTGGCATTACTTAATAAGAGAATGGCATTGCTAAATTTAAGTTATTTTCTATTTTTATACATCTGTATTTATATATTAAATAAAAAGTTATTTCCTGGAGTTCATTTTACACTAGACTACTTACTCCTTCTATGGTTACATTATTAACGTTAAATAGATTCTATTTTATTACCATAGTAATGCTCGTAAGCACTTACCCAGTACATTAAAATAACAGCAGGTTCCACTTATTTTCAGGTTACTTGTATTGTGTAAGTGCTGCAAAGTGGGTTTCATCATCCAAAATCTTCGCAATTCATTCAACGCTCATCTTCATTGTTCCTACGTTTAGCCATTATTTTTATTGGAAGTTATGTCTTTGTAATTAGGTGAGAAAGCTGTGATGTTCATGTGCACGTCTGCACTGCCTGAGCGTCCCATCAAGGTCACCCCTTGCGTGTGTCTTGTTTCACACAACAGCTCATTTCTCAGAAAAACATAGGTAGGACAGTCTGGCTGGATGCCTAAGCTCATGATTGACATCACTGTGAGATGTGAGCCAAACACAGCACCTGTCCAGAATCACAGATTATGACAAGTCAGAAAAGTCTGTGATATTAAGGTTACTGTAACTGAGAAGCTGAGGGCAGAGCTACCATAAAGACACTGGATCCAGGGGCATGTGTAAGGCATGGAAACATGTAGTCACCATACACACAAACTCTCCCTCTCTTCTGACCTACGGTCTAGACCATCCTAGTGTCCATTAGTGTAGCTGCAGGAAGATAATAGAGTGTTCTTTGAGATTTCTATCTACCCCTTATCCCCACCCCTGCAAATTCAGTGAGTTACAGTGGGCTATCAAAATTTTTCAGCATTCCACAATTTTAATTAGGTATTTTCTTTATTTACATTTTAAATAATATCAGCTTTCCTAGATTCCCCTCCAAAAACCCCCTATCCCCTTCCCCCTTTCCCTGGTCACCAACCTACCCACTCCTGCTTCCTGGGCCTAGTATCCCCCTATACTGGAGCATAGAACCTTCACAGGACCAAGGGCCTCACCACCCACTGATGACCAACTAGTCCATCCTCTGCTCTTTACACAGCTAGAGCCATGAGTCTCACTATGTGTTTTCTTTGATTGGTGGTTTAGTCCCAGGGAGCTTTGAGGGTACTGGTTGGTTCATATTGTTCCTCCTATGGGGCTGCAAACCCCTTCAGCTCCTTGGGTACTTTCTCTAGCTCCTTCACTGGGAACCCTGTGCTCTGTCCAATGAATAGCTGTGAGCATCCACTTCTGCATTTGTCAGGTATTGGCAAAGCCTCTCAGGAGACAGCAAGCTCTTGTTGGGATCCACAATAGTGTCTGGTTTTGGTGGTTGTTTATGGGATGGATCCCCAAGTGGGGCAGTCTCGGAATGGCGTTTCCTTCAGTCTCTGCTTCACACTTTGTCTCTGTAACTCCTTTCATGGGTATTTTGTTCCCCCTTCTAAGAAGGTCCAAAGTATCCACACTTTCGTCTTCCTTCTTCTTGAGTTTCATGTATTTTGTGAATTGTATCTTAGGTATTCCAAGCTTCTAGGCTAATATCCACTTATCAGTGAGTGCATATAATGTGTGTTCTTTTGTGATTGGGTTACCTCACTCAGGATGATATGCTCCAGTTTCATCCATTTGCCTAAGAATTTCATAAGTTCATTGATTTTAATAGCTGCATAATACTCCATTGTGTATATGTACCATTAATAGTCTCACAATCAAAGAAAGCCCAGGACCAGATGGGTTTAATGCAGAGTTCTATCAGACCTTCAAAGAGGAACTAATACCAATACTCCTCAATCTATTCCACAAAATAGAAACAGAAGCTAATCTACCCAATTTGTTCTATGAAGCCACAATTACTCTTATACCGAAACCACATAAAGACCCAACAAAGAAAGAGAACTTCAGAACAACTTCCCTTATGAATATCAATGCAAAAATACTCAATAAAGTTCTTGCTAACTGAATCGAAGAACACATCAAAACAATCATCCATCACTATCAAGTAGGCTTCATCCCAAGGATGCAGGGATGGTTCAAATACAGAAATTCATCAATGTAATCCACTATATAAACAAACCTCAAAGGAAAAAAAAACCTGCATTCCACATTTTTATGTGAAGACAATTAAGATCTATTTGACTCAGTTGTGTTCATGTACCAAAGAATTTATTCACTAAATTCCAGTAGCTATCCTCATTTTCTGTCTCCCAGAGGATACTTTTAAATTGCTTTCCTTTCCTTCTTTCCTTTCTTTCTTTCTTTCTTTCTTTCTTTCTTTCTTTCTTTCTCTTTCTTTCTTTCCTTCCTTCTTTTTTCTTTCCTTTCTTTTTTTCTTCCTTCCTTTCTTCCTTTCTTCTTTTCTTTTCTACCTTTCTCTCCCTTTTCCTTACTACCTTCATTTCTCTATTTTTCCTTCCTTCCTTCCTTCCTTCCTTCCTTCCTTCCTTCCTTCCTTCCTTGCTTCCTTCCTATCTCAAACATTGCCCCTATCCAATCCCAACCTCACAGAGATCCTCCCTTTCCCCTTCCCTTCTTGTCTGAGAAGGTAAGGCCCCCTTGGGTTTCTCCCCACCCTGGCACATCATATCTTCTACCACTGAAGGGAGATAAGGCAGGCCTATTGGGGAATGAATACCACAGTCAGACAACAGCTTTAGAGAGAGCCTTTGCTCCAGTTGCATGGACACTGATCTGCCTGTCTGCTACATTTGTCCTGGAGGTCTTATTCCAGCCCAAGTGTGTTCTTTGGTGGATGGCTCAGCACCTGAGAGCTCCTAGAGGTCCAGGTTAATTAACTTTTTTGGTCCTCCTATGGGGTTTCCATCCTGTTAAATGCCTTCAATTCTTTTCCCAACTCTCCCATAAGAGTTCCTGATCTCCATTCAATGTTTGACTGGGTAACTATTTCAGTCTGCTGCTGGGTAGAGCCTCTCAGAGGGTAGTTATGCTAGGCTCCTGTCTACAAGCATAACATTGCATCATTAATAATATCAGAGATTGGTGCTTGCCTATGAGATAGGTTTCAAGTTGGGCTGGGTATTAGTTGGCCATTCCTTTTGTCTCTTCTCTATCTTGGTCCCTGAATTTCTTTTAGGCAGGACAGATTTTGGGCTTGGGAAAAGTATTGTGGATGATTTGGTGTCCTTATCCCTCCACTGGAGATTTTGCCTGTGTATAGGAGATGGACTTTTCAGGTTACATGTCCTCACTGTTAGGCATCTCAGCTAAGGTCACCCTAATGGACTCCTGGGACCCACCCCAATCTCTGGTCTTTGGGACTTCCTAAAGGTTCCCTCCTGCCTAGGTAGCTGCAGATTTCCATTCATTCTCCTGGCCCCCTGGCACACTGGCCAAGTGGCCCTCTCTCCTGTCTCTCCTTGTACCTGATCCTGACCTCTCCCAGTCCTCTTGTCATCCTCCCTCCCACTCAGTTCCCTTCCTCCCTCTGCCTCCTATGACTATCTTATTTCCTTTTCTAAGTGTTATTTAAGCATCCTCACTTAGGCCTTCCGTTTTCTTTAACTTATTTGAGTCTGTTGGTTGTAGTATGGGTATGCTGTACAATTGCTAATATCCACTTATCAGTGAGTACATACCATGCTTGTCCTTTTGGGTTGGGGATACCTCACTCAGGACGATATTTTCTGGTTCCATCCATTTGCCCACAAAATTCATGATATCCTCATCTTTAGTAGCTGAATAGTAGTATTCCATTGCATAAAATAACCACATTTTCTTTTTTCCCATTTTTTTATTAAATATTTTCTTAATTTACAATTTAAATGCTATCCCGAAAGTTCCCTCTCCCCTTCCCCCACCCTGCTCCCCTGCCTACCCACTTCCACTTCTTGGCCCTGGCGTTCCCCTGTATTGGGGCATATAAAGTTTGCAATACCAAGGGGCTTGCCTCTCTTCCCCATGATGGCCGACTAGGCCATCTTCTGCTACATATGCAGCTAGAGACCTGAGCTCTGGGGGTTCTGGTTAGTTCATATTGTTGTTCCTCTTATAGGGTTGCAGACATTTTCTGTTCACATTCTTCAGTTGAATAGCATCTGGGTTGCTTAGAGTTTCTCGCTATTACAAATAAGGCTACTATGAACATTGTGGAGCATGTATCCTTGTGATATGGTGGAACATCTTTTGGGTATATGTCCAGGAGTGATGTAGCTGGGTCTACAGTTAGAACTACTTCCAATTTTCTGAGAAACTGTCAGTTTGATTTTCAGGGGGGGTGTGTATAAGTTTGCAATTCTACCAGAATTGGGGGGCATTTCCCTTTCTCCACATCCTTGTTAGCATCTGTGGTCACCTGAATTTTTATCTTAATTATCCTTATTGGTTTAAATTGTTTTTATAAAACCATGCACATGGTCAGTGGCAGAAGAAACAAATGACCATGCGGTTATTCTAAAACCTAAATTGACAAGTGACTTTTTCCTGCTAAAAAATCCAACCTGAGTATGAGTAGCTGCAATGCTTTTAGAAATGCTGGTTGAAAAGTGTTTGTCTTTAAGAGAAAGGAGACACAAAACATGACGCATGTCAGTGTTGGTCTCCTGGAAAGCTGTCCTGGTGCACGCAGGTACAGCATCTCTGCATGCAGTATGTAGAAACCCCAAGATCCCGCACTGAATGTGGGGTCCTCAAGGATCCGAAGTTCAGATCAACTAAAGGAGACATGAAAACCAGCTCCCTGGATAGTGTAGCAGAAATTATCTCTGGCACTAAGGTTCAGCCAGAGCCACAGGCTCATAAATCAGTAACATTATTGGGTCACACTTATTGAAACTAGTATCAATCTTGCAAGAGCATGGTGTTTGTGTTAAACATTCCACAAAAGACTTACATTTTTAAAAAGTCATGTATATAGGGTGATGTGTCACAGAAAACCTCATGCTTGGCACAATTCTATGCTTGTCTTTCTATAGTTTCATAACTATTTGGTGTGTGTGTGTGTGTGTGTGTGTGTGTGTGTGTGTGTGTGTGTGTGATGCATGTGTGTGTGCATGCTTTCAGATATGAATATGTTTTGCAATAATCATATAAGATCATCCTTATACAGCAGTCAAGAGGCTTGGTTTTTTGTTTTGTGTTTTGTGTTTTTGTAAAGAAATGTAATAAACATTGGCTAATATATACTGTGCTTTGACATCTGCAAAATGTCCTTCTTCTGATAAACTCTTCTGGAAAAAGCCTCAGAGACATTCTTAAGGCATGTCCCACTTATGTTCCAGCTGTTCCCGACTCCAATCAGAATGACAATCATCATTAACTAATACAGTGCCTATTAGTTATAACAGACTTGCACAAGTAAGCACTCTCTTTGATCACAGAAACCCCTCCATTCTTTCTCTTGTACACCCTTTCCCACTGCCCTTTCTGCCTTAACCCCCTTTCTACTAACATGCCATTAAAGATAACTTAGGTTTCACATGTGGAGGAAGCATTAATCGTATCTGCCTTTCAGAAGGTTTCTTACTTTGTTGAAATAAGAGTCTCAGTTTTGATCCATTTTCCTGTAAATGTCTTTTTTCCATCTTTCTTGCTGGTTCCTGATCTACAGATGTGTGCTTGCCTGGCATGTTCTTCCTCCATTCTCTGATGCTGAAGGAGACACATGTTCATTCCAATGACTTATGGACTATGAAGAATGTCCCAGATGAACACAGATACACAGGTACCACCACCACATGCCGACTTGTACTCCTAAGGATATATACCAAAGATACATATTACTGGGTGGGACAGTCATCCTCTTGTACTGGAATCAACACACTGATTTCCAGAGAAATTGCTCTAATTTCTACTTCATCAGCACTGTGGTGTTCCTTTCCCCTACAACCCTCTCAGCATTTGGTGCTCTTGAAGGCCTTTGATAGACGCTGCTCCTACAGGAGTGAGAGATAGTTTCAGAATTCTTTTACATTCTTGTGATGGCTAAAGATGTTAGGTGCGTTTTCTCTATTTATGATATTTCATTTGCTTGTGTGCTGTTTATGTCATATGTGATTTGAATTTTAAATTTCTTTTTACTTAAAGAATTCTGTATTACCTTAGTAAGAGTGGGCACCCTTGTTTTATTCAGATTTAGGGGATTTACTTTCTTATACTTTTCCCCATTTAGTATAATGCTGACTAGTGTTTTCTATATATAGTTTTTTGTGTGTTCAGATAACTTTCTTTTCTGTTGATAGCTTCTTCAGGGCATTTACAATTTTTACAATGATGCCTTCTGTTAAAAGAGGTTTTCACATCAGTCCAGGCAGTCTTATACTCTATACCAATTCCAATTTGTGTGTTGTGTTAGGTGAATTGACCTGTACCTGTTAAACTATTTAACTATCACTAGAATGAGACTCTTAACGTGCTTGGGGTATAGACAAGTGATCCTTTTAATCAGATGTTGGAAACAAGGAATTAATATTAATCCATGTAGGTATTAAAATTTAACTAAAATGAGTCTTAATGTTTAAAATGTATTCAGCCGAAATAATGAATATAAAGATGAATTTACTTTTATATTTGTCAAGAAAATAAATTAGAAATTAAAGTTGCCGTACATGGTGGGTGTTTGTGTTTCAGTGTCTCATAACCATAGCTTCAGCCCCTTCAGAGCTAAGCAGCATTCTACCCTTCGCACACCTTTGGGACTTAAAGGTTTCTCCTGAATACCACCACTCAGCTTGAAGTGCATACAATTTCCACAAAGACCTTGCCTTGATCATATTTTGTCCTCGAAGTTAAAAGGAAAGTAATGTGGACTGGGAACATTGGAGCAAGGGCTTCTAGAATACTGGATGCCTGTAGGTTCAAAGTCCTGAAGGGAAAGCTGTTATGTCTGGGTATCCATGCCTTATAGACTCTATCTAAAAATTCCTCCCTGGAACATGATCCCTTTTAGGCCCTGGTCTAAAAAGAAACATATTTCTAATTTTTTCATGAACCTTCTTCCTCTAAACCTTTAGCTTTCATGCTTTGGGGATTTCTCTGTCAATTTTTAGAGCCTTCATCTTAAGATGAAGATGGCTCTTCTCTCTTGGTCTTAGAACACATTGATCTACCCTGCCACATAAGTGTTTAAGCTAAATCTAGGAAAGGGTTGAGCCACGCTCTGATAGCATGATATTAAACAATCTTAAATAAGCCACTATTCCTAGCCATATAGACAGAAGCCAATAAAACAATCCCAGTATTCAGAGAGGTAACAGCAGAGGCAATGCATCCCTATGGCTCCACTGGACAGTGATGATCCTGGCTAAAGAGTGAGGTTTGTTTTGGTTTTTTTCTCAAGGTACAAGAATCTTAAAATACAATCACCATGAATTGCTGGATTCCTTATATTACTTATATTGTGATCTTTTCCATGATTAGAAAAGAGTGAGAACTGTGGAATCCAGCACCAGTCCACTGTGCTACTTCACTTCATGTGAGGAGCTCATTTATCTATCACTAGTTGGAGAGTAGCCTAATGCTGTGACAGATTTTCCATCTCTAACCTGTGGGTTTGGGGGACCCTTGGAAGCGCTGGGGGCCAGATGGTGCTTTTCTGTAGTCATATGGGAAACCAGCTGGGCTGCCTAAAGATTTATGATCAATTATCTATGCTCAAAGGCCATGCTCCTATTGAACAATGGCACTGCCTGGGTTGTGCTGAAATCGAATACCCTGCAATTGCAGTGTTCCTTTGTCAATTGGAAAAGCTATTAGTTCAAATTACAAAAAGTTCATGGCTAAAATGGGCACACATAAGATGATGGAAGATTGTGAATAAATCAGAAATGTCTAATTAACTTTCTAATTTCCTTAGAAATTAAAAATAAAAGTTTTAATTGTAATAGTCATGTTAGAATTTCTTCTCTAGATTTAGTGTATTGGAATTAAGTCTTAATTAAAATTAGAAACTAGAATTTAGTGTATTAGAGCTAGCAACCATATTTAACTTTCTTTTTTGCATTTGATTTTTTTTTTATTTAATTTTATTTGTAATTCATTTTTACACTCCATATTCCATTCCCCCTTCCCTACCCACCCTCCAATTGCTCCACATCCCACACCTCCTCCCCACTAACAATGAGACTCCGTGCAGGTGTAAAGATACAGTCAGAAACTCACTGATGCACTTTTAAACTACATTAAGCCAGGATGATTGTTTCTATATTGTAAATACAAGTGGTTTTGGTTTATTTTGTTAATGACTCCATAGCAAGAGTACTTAAATAAAATTCACTGGGAATGTTCTGGATGGAATTGGTTTATACAGAATCTAAAGTGACTAATAATTTTCTACGTTCTGTCTATTTCAGTCAAAACAAAACAAAACAACAGAAGATAAACTCTCAGCAGTAATCTGTTCTGCGCATAAATTTCTCAACTGTTAGTGCCAGACTAGGTAAACATATTTTATTAAAACAAATATTAGTAAATTATTTGTTTATACATAAAGCTATACATTTTAATAATTTCTTTTAGTACTTTCTCTTAATCACATAATTTCAGAGATCACATTATCAAATGCAACATATTGTATAATTGCATATTATATATATGATAAATCAATTTTAAATTGTTTTAGGTTTATTTTCAGAATCACATATTGTTTGCTTTCTGAGATTTCACTGGTACATCAAAACTATACTCCAAATTGATTTAGCCAGCATTGTTTTTAATATATAAATGACCAAATTCAATATAACAACATCCACTTGTTCTCCATGGGAAGTATGAGGGGTATGAGAAAAGAATGTTTGAAAATAAAGGCACAGATGGTGAATGTCATCAAATTTATAAAATGACGAAAATCCAATCTTCTAATACTTTCAATATTTTAGTTTTCTAATGACTTCAATTATAATATAAGAACTTTTATCACCAATTTTAATAATGGTTTTATTCATTCTTTGAGAATTTTGTTCAGTGTGTTTTGATGATATCTACTCTCACCCCAAGTTTTCCTAGCTCTTCCTCCACATCTCTACCTACCTACCTTCATGTTCTCTCCCTCTCTCTCTCTTTAAGAAACAGACCCTAGAGCCCAGTTTGAATTTTGGATTAAACAACTTTTTATCATAAGAAAACAACTTGACAAAATGGCAGTCTCCTCTACTTGTGATTTATTTGTTCTCCTATTATTGTAGATTGTTAGGTGGTGGGGAGTTTGTTATATTGAGGAAAGACACAAAGCAATGAGCCTCAGATTATTATTGATGAGACTGTTAATCTGCTGTGACTCCTGTGCCCTTTGCCAAATCCCAGTGCTCCCCTACATTTGTTATTATCGAAGGAACATTATAGCTGCAGAAAACCTATACTGTGCATTTTTAAGGCAGGGTTTATTCTAGTGAAAAATAAATAATTTGAGGATATTTATTCATTGAACAAATCATACAGTTGCCTTTATATAAAACTCAGGAGTCTCTTTATTCCTATATAGAAAATGCTGGTCAACACAGCTTTAAGATCTGTAAAGCATTTTGAAATTGTCATGCTGTGAAGTTACTTATTACATACTCATGCTGTATTCAAAACTAAAGCATAGTCTGAGTTTGCCTTTAGAATATCAGAGTAGATAATTATATTTTGTGGATTATTGTAAACTTAATATGGAAAAGCTTTAGTTTTTAATTGTCACTTTGTCCTTTATCCTTATGCCACAGCCCAGTGAAATAAGCAAATCTAATAATTCAGACCTTGTGCTACAGAAATTTAAAATGTTGGTTAAAATCACAACGACTAAGCATAGACATTGTTTAAACTCTTAAGAAAGATGAAGTTGGAATGTGAGGCACATATCTATTTACACATTTTCAGTAAAATCAGATATAATGAGTTCCCCACAGTCATTAAAATATATGAGAAGTGATTTAATTGTTCTGGGGGCTCCCAGCCCGATGGTTATCTTGGAACTGCTGCTCAGACAAAGCATATTTATCATGCACCATAACAAGTGAGCTCGTAAATCTACACAGAAGAAACATCTAAGTCACCAGGCAGTAAATAATCCTGTGCCTCTGGAATTTCAGAATCCCCACTTCTTCAATGAATGAAAATGGACTCCATAAGAGTGGTAGCTGTGTGCAGTTTAATGATCTATAATAGAAACAGTGGACTGGTGGATTGTGGGAGTAAATTTTCACTGGGCTCAAGAGTTTAAGTTTGTATTTTGAGTAAAATGAATTCTGTGTAAGTTTGAAATGTATAGAAAAAGATCTGTGGCAGAAGCGGGATTTCAATGGTCTAAGCGAGTCTGTGAATGTGTGATGTTTGTCCCAAATTGAGTGAGTGCGTAAGATGACTCAGAATTAACTAAGCTGTCAACATTGAAAAATAGGAATGTGTCTATGAGGATTCATTTTCTAACTTAAGATAAAACTGAGTTGATTTGGTAACATGGGTTCCCACCCACACAAGGTGACAGGCTACTGCAGCTGAAAGACAACTCCACTTCAGCTTTGTCACAATCCAGATGTCTCTGAATGACAGAACTCTGCTGGGTTCCTTCCTGGCCATCACCTCTCTGGGTTTAGCCTTGTGGTGCACCTCTCCTCTGGCACTGATCTCTGCTGTGTCTTGTCTACCTGTTCATTGTCATCCAAATTCTCCCAGAATAGCCTGATATGTAGAAAGATTAGATAGCTTTGTGTAATTGGAGAGATGTGGCTGAGTAGCTGATTTTCAGATGTTTCTTTTGCTTTGTTTAGGATGCATAGGATATATAGAGTCCTCCTAATCTTGCATAGTGTGTGCACCTATTATCTAAGTCTTCAGGGTGCTAAGCCAAGAGTGTTTTCACAAGTTTGAAGCTAGATCAGAATGAAACATCCTCAGAAACACACCAGGATCGTGTCTCAATGAATCTTTAAGTAATTAAATTTTATAAAACCCAGAAAACTTCTTACTGACCATGGTCACTATGTACTCTTTCAAATAGGCTCACTTTACATTTTATTATCTGCAATTTTAGAGTATTTTAAAGATTATGTCCTCTGAGAGAAACAGAGTCTGCCATGGGTCAAGTGGTCTTCTTGATTTGTTATAGTCTGCTTATGTAAGATACACCTTTTAAAGATATTAGCTAGTCAAAAGAGATATTAGCTAGTCAAAAAATTTACATTCTTTTAAACATTTGTTTTATTATTGTTTCTGGAGGCTTTCATCCATTCATCCATGACTATTTATTTCTTTTCCACCAACACCTTTCTTTCCTTGATTCTTCCAGTGAATCCCTGTTTCTTTTTTTTTTTTTTTTTTTTTTTTTTTTTTTTTTTTTTTTTTTTTTTTTTTTTTTTTTTT
>LR750243.1:602792-610292 GCA_902729485.2 Mus minutoides
GAATCCCTGTTTCTTAATATGTTACCTCTTCTATTTAGTTCCTGAATGAGAGTTTCACATACTTAAAATGTTGCTATTAAAGAAACATGAATGTATTGTATATTAGCCCATGTTCACTTAGTAATTTAGCAATTTCATGCATACATACATTACATACAAATAGTATATATATATATACCTTGGATTAGCCTATATTCCTTTGCACTCCCTCTGAATACACTACAGTCTTCTCAACTGGTCTCTGTTCTGCTTTAATGATTTCACCTGTGTATATGCACTCAGAGCTATATTAACCAGCATAAGTGGAAGAAGGACAACTCACCAGTGATACATCACTAAAGGAAGTATCAGAGTTCTTTAGGGAGGAAAGAGGTTTCATTAGCCCATCCTCTAGAATGAATGCTGTCCAGTCTTGTGCAGGTCCACACAGCATCTCTGTGTTTGTGACCATGATAAACAAGTTCTAATGCCCTATCCAGGTGACAGTCTTCCATACCACTCTTCCCTTTCTTCCATTCCTTCCAAACTCTGTTCTTATGTTCGCCCAAGGTTGATAGAGAGCAGCCTTAGTTGTCCACCAGAACTTGATTATAAGACCCCAGTGAGGAAGGCATCACACACCTTGGGCACAGGAGTTACATAGATCAAGCTGGCACTGACCAGGAGTCTTTCTATCTGCTAGCTAGCTTGTATAGTACTGGAAGGTACTATGTAGGATGTTGGGGTAGGAAAATCATTAGTTGTCTTACCGGCCTTGAAATCTTCAAGTTACAATAATGACTGGCCTGGTGAGCTCTGACAATTCATGTAATAGTGGCATGAATATTATGAGATAACTAAATCTTTCTGATTGGATTAAAAGCCTACTCCATAAGACAAAACATATATCTGGTACTAGATATCTGGTCAAAAACATATTCCTGGGAGTTTATAGATACTAGGAGTAAACCTACTACTGTTATTGTGTTAAATTGATAGAATATTAAGCTGCCTTCCAAATATGTAACTCTATACTGATTGATTAATTCATTTCTCAACTCTGATCCGAGAAGTTCTCTCATCTGTGGATGGGGCTTAACACAGAAACTCACAACTTATTAAAATGCAGTAAACAGGTATTTATAAATGGAAAATCCCTAAATGGGATTCTGATATTATTCCCTACCTCCAAGACTCTGTGAACATATAGATGAAGGGCCAAAAAAACTGTTAGAGCCATAGGTCTCGAAAGACAGGAGCAAAACAATATTATCTGGACCTGACAGAACCATTGTATTCATGACCTAAAAGCAGCATGGCTACCTTCATAAAGCATGCACAACATCAAGACAGGCAACATTTTAGGATTCTTGGAAAAGAACAGAATCTATAAGGCGCATTGACGCCTCATGGACAGTTGAGAGCTGCCAGTTCATTTTCTGTAGAGGTTTGGCTTCTGGTACATTGTCTATACTCTGGTGACTGGCTCTTTAACCATACATGTATGGACACAATGGATTCGACAGAGTGAGTTGAGACAGAGACAAAGAGAAAGACACATACTCAGATATACGGTGGTGGGGGTAAGAGGAAAGAAGGGAATGTGTCAAATATCTAAGAAAATCAAGGAGAGAAGATGGAATGGATATGCTCAAAATCCATTGTCTGTGTGCATGCATGCGTGGAATTCTTGAGGAATAAGATACCAAGACTGAGAGCTGAAGTCATCCATGAGGACAAACATAAATATTTAGAAGACAGCTTGAAAACATATCCATTTATCAAAACAACACTTGTAGGTCATCCCCCTACGCATGGGACCATTACCTTCCCAGCTGTAGAGTTCGACTTGGCTCAGTACAGTAAGTATATTTGTTCCAATACAAGGAATCAGAAAGCAGATGGCTTCTCATAAACTCATAATGCCAGTATCACCCCACTGGACATAGCTTGTCTGCCAGGCTGGTTTGTAGTATGCAGGGCCCACAGATAAGTGAGACCATGATGAGTTTTCTCAGCCAGAGGCCTGTTAAGCATCTTCAAGCTTGATATCTCTAGGCAACATAACTGCATCTAAATTATTTGAGACCCTAGAACCTTCCTGATCAGCAACTCAGAGGGAAGTTCTGATACCTGCCACTAGGATCTTTTTTATTATTATTAAAAAGTCTATTCCTTCTGGGAATCCTATTGTCCACTCATGTAGACCACCTTTGTTCCAAGTTCCTTTAAAATGACATTATTTAAGTGAGCTTATAAAGTAGTGGTATATTTCTGAATGCCTTCTTCATGGAACTCTTGTTCTCATAAATACCACCAACAGGTTATTTTATCTAGACTATTTTTTATTGTCCTATAACTGTATATTTTGAAGTTTTCCAAGCAAAGTCAGAAAGAGTTACAATATTTGAAAGACACCAAACTAAAAGAATATCAAGGACAAAATAAACACACAGTAAGCAGAAGAAAACAGAAAAGCAGTTAAGTCTCAAGCTGAACTCAAAACACAGGAAAAGATAAACTATTACTGAGATAATAACAGCTGTGAATATTATTTATTCTGAATAAAGTATTAAAGCTCTAGAAAGACAGTAAATGCAGAGCGTGCTACATTCCCATCCAAAGATTAAAACCACAAATATCAGAATTTTGACTTAATGTAGGAAGGTGCTTTGTCTGAATGAATCATAAGTGGCCTCTGCTTCAATTCCCACTGGAAACTCCAATCTCCATTGAGTCACTTTCTATTGTCCACATGCCCGTAGGCTTCTGTTCTTCCCCCTCCAGCATCATTAAGCTTGGCTTATTGAACCCCACACTTCTTCGAGGCTTATTATCTGGTGTGTTCCAAATCCTCCCAAAGTCAGTCCCAAATGCCTCTGAATCACACAATCAAACAACATCACTCAATACCAGTTCTCTGTGGGATAATTTTATTCACTGTTTCAGAATATCTGAGAGAAACCATCTAAAGATGGAAATATTTAATATAGTTCATCGTTTTGGAGATCTCATCCTATTGTCCCTTGGTTATTGTTCCTAAGCCAGGGTGAGATGGTACAATGTCATGTGAGGAATGTTACACATCAGAACAGAGTTTCTCTCTTATGGGTGGCCAGGAGAAGAAGGCGGGAGAAGAAAGCTGGGAGGGAGGGGAAAGATATAGAAGAAGGAAGAAATAATGGATAGAAGAAAGGGGGCATCTTTTAAACCACGTCCCACAGTACATCATTTAAACCATGTTTCAACTGGCCTACAAGCCTTACCATGCAGTCTCCACTAACTTTAAATGTTGTAACCAAATCAGTCGATTGTTTAGCTCAGGGCCCTCATTAGCCAATCATTTCTCTAAGTTCCAGCTTCTGAATATTTCACTAAAAACTGAAGCCTTTAACACACAAATCTTTGGGGAGACACTGTTAACCAAGCCATAATACTTCCTAAACTCCAGACAAGGCATGGACGCCTGCTTTCATGTGGCCATTCATCTTAACAATAAATCACTAAGAAACAAAAGACAAATTGGAAAGAAGAAAGAACGCTATTTATATTATTGTCTACATGAAAAATCCCAAGAAAGCATCAGTAAAAAAATAAAGTATTACAGCTATGAAACATGTATAGAAAGGTCTCTAGGCACAAATTTAACTATCAAAATTAATTCTTTATATGGTAACTACATGAATCATTAAACAAGGAGTTATGATCTCGAGGAATCAGTATAGCAAAGATACCACTCCCCATCACTATGAATGCACAAGCTGTGCAATGCCTAAAGAAGAAACTATGTCGAGAACTTTTATGACCTTCCAACTATCCGCAAAGTGTGACGTGGGACACCATAGTGAATCTTCTCATCACTTAGGGTTATTTCCCTGTGCTATGATGCTCTGTAAAGGACTAGAGAAAGAGTCTTAAACTTCCTTCCAATACAAACTTAATAATATGGTACCAACAGATAACAGTAGATCCACAAAGGAAGAGGGACATCATTTCATATCATAGACTGAAGAGGACCTAGGGTGTGTTGTTCCTGGTTGCCCGTGCTCTATGGAAGCTCCTTTTGATGTCAGCATCCTGCTCTATTGCGATGCGCCTCCCTGACTCTGTCGACCAGCAAGAAAGTCACGCCACCACCGGGATCTTCTCAGTCAGCTTTATTCTGGAGCACCTTGATAGTAGATTCCCAGGACCCTGGACAGCAGCAGAGCTGCTGCTTTTATAGTCTCCCAGGAAGGGGGAGGGGGTGTCTTAGTGGTTGCGGATTGGTGCACCAAGCCACACCCATTAGCCTGAGGAGAGAGCTGCGCATGCGCACTAGGCTCTCCTCCCTGGCAGCCTGCAGGTCCTGCCCCATCTTGTAATGGGGCGGAGCCACAGGCTCCCGAGCTGCAGGCCTTCCCGGTCAGAGCTCGGGCGGCTTTTCGCCGGTCAGCGCTGGGGAGGCCCTTCACCACCGCTCAGCGCTGGGGCGGCCCTTTGCCGCTCAGCGCTGCCGGCTTCCTACATTCTATAGGATTCTAGTTCATAGGCTGCACTGAATCCATCCTGATGGCTGGTATTTCTCATTTTGATTCTCCACTGACCATCTTGGAGACCACTTGGAATTGTATTTTCCAGCAGTTGATGGTACTGAGGTAGCAGCTAATCATTCACTGAGGCATCACTTGCTAGGATTTCTCTGTGTCACACAGAAATTCCTCTCTGCTACATAGATATTGCTACCATGAGACAGAGTGGCTCATTTAGCATTTCCAACAGGACAGATGCTAACATCATGAACATAGTATATGCTCTACAAACACGCATATGAAATAATACCTGGTCTTCAACTCTACAGAGATACCAAGGAGACTGGGAAGCAAAAGTGGGCCATTGCTGAAATATGTAACCCAAAAGAATTTAAGATGAAGGAGCAGCTCTAGCTGCTGGGTTCACTGCTGCACAGTCTCTGATCTTAGGTTCCTTTGCAGGCTGGCATATACCCACTGGGCCTGCACAGCAGCAGCTCCAGACCAAACTCTGAAGTACCTAGTAGACCACAGGTAGCTCATCAGTAGAACTCACTACTCAGTTTGTGCATGCATAAGCTTAGCCACTGAGAGGAATTCACTGTCATACCACCAGCAAAATGGTAAAAAATTTGTGGGGAAAATCATTTCAAAGATTAACAATAAAATTTATATAGAATATGTAAAATGTTCATGAAGAAAAATGTCAAGGGAAGCACCACTCAACCTAAAGGCAGTGCCCAATCTGTGGAGATAGTAGTAGAGACAGCATGATTGTGGTATAAACACACACACACACACACACACACACACACACACATGCATGCACGCACACACACACACCAATGGAATATAATAGAAAACCTCCAAGACCACAACAATGTTCCTGACTGATTATTGAAAACTGTAGTGGCTGCTTATTAGATAAAGTACACATTTTTCTTCAATGAGAGATTCTAGAACTATTAGAATCTATAAGCAAAAAAAGTTAGAAATATGTAAATAAATAATAGATAGATAGATAGATAGATAGATAGATAGATAGATAAATAGATAGATAGACAAACAGGTGGATTTATCGATTATAGATAGATGAAAGTTATATTGGTGTATGTGTGTGTGTGTGTGTGTGTGTGTGTGTGTGTTATAGATAGATTGATGGATGACTGATAATTCAATAGATGAATAGATGATAGATGCCAGACATCAGAAAGACACAACAAATTAGATAAAGTAAGCAAGTGAGAGTTGGAGAAATAAGAAGTGTCAGTTGTAAGGTTGTGTATATTGTAAATGAAAGGATTTCAATTCCTACCCAGAATTCATTTAAATAGCTAGGTTTGGATGCACAATGTTAAAACATCAGCCCTAAGAAAGAAGAGACAGAAGAATTACTAAATTGCTAACTCTAGGTCTGAGAGACCAGAAGAGACTTATGCATCACTTGGGCACACAAGTTTACAACTCTCTCTCTCTCTCTCTCTCTCTCTCTCTCTCTCTCTCTCTCTCTCTCACACACACACACACACACACACACACACACACACACACACACACACACATAGGTTCAAAGATAATTCCAAGTTATACAACTTATTTAAAATTAATTTAAATGGAATCCCTGATGCAGATAGTATAAAATGCAAAATTAAACATTTTAAAACAATGATGGAGGAAGTCTTGGGAATTACAAGTTCAACAAAGATTTCTTATATTTGAGAAAGGAATCTATTGATACATTAGAATTTATCAAAATTGAAAAGTTACCCCACACATAAAGATGGATGTCTAAGCTAACAATTGAAAGTCATCAATCATATATCTTAGGTAGCATTAACTGTCAGTTACATATATCATAGTACCTCATGAATAAAGGAGTCACAGTGAAATAACTGTCTTTATCAGGTTGATATGCAGGCTGCCTGTGATGAGTTGTCTTGATTGACAATAATTTATGTAGGCATGTCGAGCCTACTGTAGGCAAAATCATTCCCTGTAAAGTTAGTTGTGGACTGCATTGGGACTAACTAATTCAGCACAGCCAGCAAGACAGAGACACAGATGGCAAGGAGCTCTGCTCCATGGTTACTGCTAACAGGTTCATACCTTAAAACTTCCTTCAAGAATGGATTGTGCGATTTCCTAACCCTCTGTGCCACTCTCGTGTCTCCTCCAGATTCTGATACTGCCATCCTTATTTCCTCCTCCTCCTTCCTCCCTCCCTTATCCCCCTCTCCTTCCATCTCCCACAGTCTTCCTATTCTCCCCTTAATGCAGGACTTAAGCATCCATGTGCCATATGGTCTGTAGGTTGTATCATAGGCATTCTGAGCTTGTGACTTAGTATCCACTTAATTTTTTATATATTTTCTTTATTTATATTTCAAATGTTATCCCCTTTCTTCATTTCCCCTCCAACCTCCCCCATCCCATCCTCCCCCCACTCACTAACCCAGCCATTCATGCTTCCCTGTCCTGGCATTCCTTACACTGGAAAATCGAGTCTTCAAAGGACCAAGGGACTCTCTTCTCATTGATGTCCCACATGGTCATCCTCTGCTACATATGTGGCTGGAGCCATGGGTCCTTCCAGGTGCACTTGGTTGGTGGTTTAGTCCCTGGGAGCTCTGAGGATACTGATTGGTTCATACTGTTGTTCCTCCTATGGGAGTGCAAAACCCTTCAGCTCCTTGGGTCCATTCTCTAGCTCCTCCATTGGGGACCATGTACTCAGTCCAATAGATGGCTATAAGCATCTACTTCTGTATTTGTCTGGCATTGGCAGAGCCTCTCAGGAGACAGCTATATCAGACTCCTGTCAGTAAGCAATTGTTGGTATCTACAATAGTGTCTGGGTTTGGGAACTGTATATGGAATGGATCCCCAGATGAGATGGTCACTGGATGGCCTTTCTTTCAGTTTCTGCTCCACACATTCTCCACATCCTTAAAAATATCTGCTGTCACCTGAGTCTTTGATCTTAGCCATTCTGACTGGTGTGAGGTGGAAT
>LR750243.1:615292-694533 GCA_902729485.2 Mus minutoides
ATGAGGGTTCAAACTTGGGCCAGAGAAGCCCAAGAGGAACCAGGACCACCAATAGCTCTGTCCTCCTGTGACATCCTTTCCTTCAGTTATTCAGAATTTTGAGTTCATTTTGAGAAAGCCCAGGACAGAAGGCTCCATGGCCATGCAGGCAGATATCACTGGCAGAAGACAGAAGAGTTGTATCTCACCCTCTCTCTCATGCTCTGCCTCTTTCAATAAGGTCCATCTATGGTCGCCAATCTAATAGGACAAACGGTTTTATATTTTGTCACAGATATTTTTTTAATTCCATATAAAATATGGTTATATTTCAGCACATATAAAAGTTTTGCTGTAAATTTTATGGTGAAGCACTGTAACATAATGAGCACTTGCTTTATATTGGGGTGGGGAAAAGAAACCTTACCGGAAAAACTCATTACAGAAAGTCTGAAGGTCTCTCATCAGAGGCACCATGTGGGAAGGTTTGCAGATTACATGCTTTTAGCCCTAGGATCACGGGAGCCAGGCTGCCTTGGGATGACAGGGTTCTTGGCATTCCAGGGCACTAGGTTTTGTTTAGTATTTCTTTGTTTTGACCACCTCCTTCTGAGATGGAGATCATTTGTATCTAACACAACACACATAGGGAGGTACACAATTCTCAATCCCAGAATTCCCAGAACATTGTCTCTACATCTGCCGGCTGAACTGTTGATCTTCACTTTATGGCAAATGCTGTTGAATTTGGACACCTGCCCATTCGTCCCAGCAAGAGTGGGTTCAAACTGTGAACAAACTACAAGATCTGTGTTATGAAGTGCCCCAAATTTTACAATTATTTTCTTCTCATTTTACACTGAAATGTACCCCTCATTAATGTGTAGGTATATTTAAAATCTAGTCTATGAAAACTTCTTTCCTTTAACTAATACTTACTCAGACATCTGCCAGCACTTCCCTTCCTCAAAACTTGTCCACTGAAACCTGTCCCAGCAGACGGAACTTAGAGCTCCTTCTCCTGCATCCCTCACAATGTGTGGTACACAGCTTTGCACTGTCCCTTATAAAGAGGGGTTTGAGCTGCTGGGGGATCAGCCTGGCTGTCACGCCAGCACAAGTGTGTGCAAAGCCTCTCCATGCTTTAATCGGGATGCTTATTAATTCCATCTGCAGTTTGGGTACCCAGCTTGCGTTAAATTTCTTAATATTTGATGGTGTGCCTGCCCCTCACCCACCCTCCAGCTCCAAAAATAAAATTAGTTATCTAATCTACATTTATTGAACTCTATGATACTTTTGGATTCTGTACATTATGCTCCATATACATAACATTTTAAACTAATTATCTATTTATTTGGCTCTCTTCCTTATAGAGCCTTGTGACTTTAAATACGGCTAAACCACATTCATCATTGTATTTCTGGTGCTATTTTAAAAAAATAAAACAGACTGGCAGATAACTGCATGGGAATTCGAATTTCAAAAATATCAAGACCTGGAATTTCACTTCCAAATCCATATGATTTGCAGTAAAATTTCCAGTCATAAAACTGTCCCAACAATTCATTTGCAATCTGGAGCCCTGAGAGGAATAGCACCCACAATGCACCACTGCAACATAAATTCAACACAAGGAAAGGGGAACACTTTATTATTTTAATGCAAAACACAAGCCCATTTTAAAGATCACTAATACAGCATCATGTGTGAGAGCAGGAAAACCTTTCTATACATACTCACAAGAAAATACTTATATCATATATACTGCCACATTAAAAAGTTAAGGTTTCTCCCAAATGATTTTCTTTGACAAATTATCTTTTCTAAAATATCTACTTATCTCAATATTCACTTGTACTTATTTTTTGAGAACTTCTGACATGTATGTATGTCTTGGTCGTATCTATTTTCCCTTCCTTCCCTGAAGTTTCCCTCTGCGCCCACCCTCAACATATTAATTACTAGAGCAAAAATCATTTAGCAAATGTCTCTAAGAAATGACTGTGGCATCCAGCAGGAGGTGTGATGGTATTTTCAGTGGAAGCACGACACTTCCAGAAGGAAAAGTATTTAGATGTTTGTAACCATCTGGTATAGGAAAAGCTCGGCGGCCTCCTGTGCTCCCACACAGGTTTCAGGTCAGGTGCTTTCTGATCCGAATCCATTATTAACAAAGCGGGTAAAAGAAAAGCTGCCCCTGAGGCTGCTTTCACGACTTGACAAGAGTGTTTTCTTTGTAATATTGAAATTAAAGATATGCTCATGCTTTTTAAATTTATTTTTGTACTTTTTGTTTTTTTTGTTTTGTTTTGTTTTTTTGCTTTTCCCCCGTTGTTTGTGATTGTTTTGTTGTTTTGAAAAGATGATTGATTAGGCATCTCATTCAGAAACATCCTGCAGTTTCTCAAGCTGAATGTGTGCTCAGTAAGTACTGGGCTATTATTGTTTTAAGGCTGCCCTATGTACCCAAGACTGGCCTCAAAGTTTCAGCAATCCTCCTGTTTCTGCATCTTGGGGCTAGGACTGTTGCCACAGACCCTCTGGATCCCCTGTCTGCTTGGGTCGAGTTCTCTTGAGGAAGTGGGCAAAGATTTGGCAATGGCAAACAGATCACACAAGGGAGTATGAATCTGAGTGTATTGTGTCAAATTAAGCATCAGACTTTTATACAGAAGAAAATGGGGAAGTTAGGTGCCACACCAGCAAGATAGCAAAACAGTAATACAAGCGAGGAAGGACTGGCAAGAACCAACTGGGATAAGATTCAAGGTTAACACTGGGATCAAAAACAATTCCACCTGAGGTCCACTTAATCTTAGAAGCCCTAGTTCCTATTGTAGACTATTGTATAGTCCACATTCCCTTAAACAATTGTAAATGCTTGTATCTGGGTGTAACCCAGTTAGCTATAGTATCTAGTCTGGTTCCTTCTCAAACCGCAAACTTCTTTATTCCTTGATAGTGCTGAATTCCTTAGTAGGGCAGTGACTTAGCTATTCATGCTCAAGGTTGGATCAAGGACTGCCTAGGATCTAACTTGGCTATATTAAAATATGAATCCTTAGAAGCACTTATAATGAAGCAATATTAGGGGAAAGCACACAGATCTGTTTACTAAATCAAGGACGTTGGAGCATTCTTTATACAGGATGCCACAATTCCAGGAGACTAAAGTCCCAGGCCTTTTGCCCTGGGGCCACGCCTAGACTTTTCAGCCTGTCACGCGGGTTGCTACTGGAGTGGATGTAGCAGACTGTAAACTCTTAACACATTCAATGATATTTATTACATTTGGAAATGAAATCATTTTTGTATTTATTTCTACTCTAAAGATCTTGAGCACATGATACCAAACTAACTATCTAATATAACTAATTCCATTAACTTTAAGATTGTTATTAGCTTCAGTGTAAAGCAAAGAATGGCAAACAGAACTAGGTGGAACTATTCAAAGAAAAAAATGGAATAAGCACACAACGCTTATTTTTCCTTTGCGTTAGAGTATTTATTTTCCTAGGAAAATTTCATAATGCTGAAAACTCTTTGATGACCTTACAAGGCTAGATCAAATAAAATTGGTTTTCCACAGTTGAAAAAGATTGATAATGTCTCTGTTTGTTTCCATCCTCCTGAATTTGATGACTTTCCAGATAAAATGAAAATTTAAATGAAACCGAGATGAATATTTTTGGAATCCCACTCAAAAACTCATTTTTTAAATTTTAAATGATAATTTTATGATTTATATGGATGTGTGCATGTATATGAGTGTCTGTATGTGCATGTGCATGTGTGTGTGTGTGCACGCACGCACACGTGCTTGTGTCCCTGCATGTATGTGTGTGTGTTTGTGTATGTTTGTGTATGTATATGTGACACTTTTGTAAGTGAATTCTGAGGCCAGAAGAGGGCTTTAGGTTTTCAGAAGTAGTAGTTATAGAAACTAGTGAGCTGCCTGATCTGGATGCTGGGAACTATCCTTGGGTCCTTTGTAAGAGCAGCCAGAGTTCTTGACCATTGAGCCATCCATTGCTGTAGCCCTGCTAATCCAGGTTTTTAGTGTGGGTTTATAGTAAGATTTTTACACTATCATTACTATCATTTTTACTTATGTAAGGAACTTCCTTACATAAGTAAGCAAGTCTCTTTGGTATGGCAAAATCTCTGCTCTTTCATTCTTAGTTTGATTTTGAGGCTCATAAAAAAAAAAAAAAGAAGAAGAAGAAGATCTGGGGAGATAGTGAAGGCTTTCTGTTCTCAGGACCCCAGGATTTAAAGCACTGGGATAAAACTTTCATGAGCTTCAACTTTAAATATTCATCACGGAAACAGAAACTGTTTTTGGGGGGGTTTATGATAGCAGAAATTTATCTGTCTTCTCTATTGAAAGGAATAATTTTGTAAATTTTTAAACACTTCCTAAATTATTAAGTAATTGTGTAGTAAGTCGAGACATTATAAGTAATAAAATTCTTTCCTCACTAATAGTTTGCTCATAACAGTGAGTTATTTTTTTAAATTACAAAAGTTCCTCTTCTGGTTGGAGGGTGGCTCTGAAGTCCACTTACTGCATCCGCAGAAGACTTGGGTCCAGTTCCCAGCACTCTGCCACTTTTAACTCCAACTCTATGGGATCCGATGACCTTCTCTGTCCTCTGAGAACATTGCACTTTGAGGTATACACACACACACACACACACACACACACACAGAGAGACACACACAAACACAGACACAATTGAAATGAACCTTATAGGAAAAACACTTTCCAAGACACTACCATGGGTTTTCTTTTTAGCACTGTAGTGGACCCGTCATTGGAAAGAATTGACCAAGACTCGCCTGATAAGTTGAGCCATACAAATCCCTTAACTCCTTTATGGAGTTTTTACACACAGTCCTGTATGTACTGTCCCATCATTACATGAATGTTTTTACAAGATTTCCCATTGACTGTCTCTGTCTCTCATGATAGAGCTAGAGGATCCTCAGAGCAAGTGACTGATTGCTAATCTTTTTCATATAATTTTTTTTACTATCCTTAATCTTTTTTTCTTTTTTCTTTTTTTTTTTAACCGTCTGTGGCATCCTTTATTATTGAAGATGATCTAAAAGAGGGAAGGAAAGAGAGAGAGGAAGAAAGAGAGAGAGCAAGAGAGAGAGAGAAGAGAGGGTTTTTTCTTTTTAAAAATTTATTATTTAATCTTTTCTTTTTTTACAGTCCAGAGTTTATCCTGCTCCTGGTCCAGCTCCTGACTGTTCCACATCCCATACCTCCTCCCCCCAACTCATCTCCAGTCTCCAAGAGGGTGTCCCCAACCCCCTACACCCATCCCAACTTACCTCCCCACTCCCAGGGCCCTCAAGTCGGGAAGGTTTGGTACATCTTCTCAGACTGAGTCCAGATACGGCAGTACTCTACTGTATATAAGTTGGGGGACTCATATCAGCTGGTGTATGCTGCCTAGTTGGTGGCTTGGTGTCTGAGAGATATCGGGGGTCCAGGTTAGTTGAGACTGCTAGTCTGCCCTCCTCTCAGTTTCTTCTAGCTTTTCCCTAATCCAACCACAGGAGTCACCAGCTTCTGTCCATTGGCTGTGTGGAAATATCTGCATCTGACTCTTTCAGGTGCTTGTTGGGTGTTTCAGAGGGCAGTCATGATAGGGCCCTTTATGTGAGCACATCATAGCGTCAGTAATAGTGTCAGGCCTTGGGGCCTCCCCTCGAGCTGGATCCCAATTTGGGACCTGTCACTGGACCTCCTTTTCCTCAGGCTCTTCTCCATTTTTATCCCTGCTATTTTCTCTAAGACAGAGTTTTTGGCTGTGGATGGTAACCCCATCCTTCTACTTGATGTCCTGTCTTTCTACTAAAGGTGGGCTCTACAAGTTCCCTCTCCTCACTGTAGGTAATTTCATCTAAGGTCCCTCCCTTTGGGTCTCCCTCCCAGGTCTCTGGTACATTCTGGAGGATCCCCCACCTCCTACCACCTGAGGTTACCCATTTCCATTTTAACATTGTATCACCCCTATTCTTCTTTCTACCACAATGTAGCTGGAGATTCCATGGGATTATAGGTTAGGTACTAAAATTCTTCATATTTTCTCATAACATTGGCATCAAACAATTCACAGAAAAGGCCTTTCTCAAATGTCTTTCTAAATCAACTTACAGTCCTGATGACTGTTTATTGAAACAAACTTCATGTCATTACATCAAGCATGAAGGGCACACACAGGGGTTCTAGGGGGAGCTGGCATTAGTGGATATAATGCTGGCAAATGTCACTTGGCCAATCTAAGAGAAAACAGCTGGCAAGTAACACTCAGCTTCAAACTCTCAGCCTCTTTTCCAAGGGTAAATGGAGAATGAATTAAAGCACTGAAGTCTACTAAAGCAAGAATAACTAAAACATGTAAATTATGCTTTCCCCTCTTCTTGTCAACTAAATAGGCATGGTTGTATAAATGTAGCTTAATCCAAAAAGCAGATGTAGTTTTTCCCAAGGATACAAGATGCAGCCAACTGGCTCATATGTTACCTTCCCTCTGTAGCCTTATTGGAAGTGGCAGGTTGAAAGACCTCAGGATTATAGTGGCAAGACAATGATAGAGTCAAAGAATGAAGTTCTAATTCTTTGTAGGATACAGAACAAATAATGTGCAAGGAGAGAGGTTGGAGGAGCATTCGGGTGAAGAGTGGATGATATGTCTGGGCCAGCAACAGCAGTGCTGTGAAAAGATGCTGTGTGTACCTAAAACATCCCCAAGTACGCAGGGGAAGGAGGTGGTGGACCAAACCTGTCATCTTCCACTAAACACACTCATTAGCCATCTCTGTCCTCCCACTGCCTCCTGCAAACAGCAAAATTCAGCACCACACAGAGGTCTGTTCTTTCCTGAGGTGATGTGTCAGGCAGGGTTAGGGGCTGCTTGTTAAGTCTATTGAGTTTTCTGGTTGGAGATTTGGTGTTAAGGTCTTTGTGGGAGAAGGTGTCATTTTTCTTTACTGCAGTCACCACCCAGCACCCTGCTTGCTGCTCACTGAATTCACTTTGGCTTAAACACAGGAGTGTGATCTTCAGATGATTGAGCACAGCATGCATGCAGAACAGTCTTCAAGGCCCAAAGACATCCTGGGTTGAGTGTGTCATCAAGGGCTGGAGAGGTGGCTCAGGGGTTAAGAGCATGTGCTGACTGCTCTGAAGAGCATACTTTGGTTCGCAGTGCTCATGCTAGACAGCTGACAATACATAGTTTTGAAACAAATAAAATAAATATAAAAATAGCAAAAAGCTATTTAAGCTCATTTGGATTCCTATTCCCCTCTTTAGATTTTAAGATTACATTATATCATCTAAAGAGTACATTCCTACTTGGTACATATTACATAGTTGATGAATAAAAGCCATAATTACTAGTTTAAAAAAGATGTTACTGAGTGTTGCCTTGTGAGGAAGAAACAAGCCACATGGGGCTCTGTTTTAGTCCCTTTTACAGAACAGCTCTCTCCTCCTGCCCACATCAACTACCATTTCACACACATAACAAGGCTCCACACTCACCAGATTTTCATGTTTGTTCATTTTTCTTCGTTTTACAGTGCTAGGAACTGAATCCAGGCACATTTATATAGTCTGCAAGCTCCCTACCATTGAACTATATTCCTAGACATAGTTTCAGTTTTAAAATTAATATTGTTACATTTCAGATATTTCCTCAATATTAGATTTTAAGCCAGGCATAACAGCCTATGTTTGCACTTGGGATGTAGTGGTGGGCAGATTGTCTTGAGTTTGAAACAAGTCATGGCCACGAGGTGAATTCCATGTGAGCCTTGCCTACTAGATGAGCCCCTGATTCAAAAACAAACAATCAATCAATCAAACAAACAAACAAACTGATATGATTTGGTTATATTGTGTCTCATGCTACATCATATAAAACTATAACTACAATTTATTTTTATCTTCTAACTATCTAACATTTGTAGGGAAGATTGACAGCATCCTACATCCTTTCAGTTAATTAAGAAATAATTATTTCTGAAGATATATTGTTACTGCAGGAGCCTTCAGGCATCTACAACTGTCATAATTTACACAGTTGTTGACAGAACTCATTGAGTGGAACTTTGTTCTGATGTTTACAAATTCATATTTTTCTCTGTTCCATGAACAATTAATTCCTATAATAGTTGAGATTAGGAATAGCCATATTTTTGAATGAACCCTAAATTCTAACCTATTTTAAAAGTGGTATGGTCTATGCTTCAACAAGAGAATTGTGTAACTACTACACAGGAGTGTCTCAGAATATTGATTTTAGTTGAATAAGATAAAATTTATATAATTATAAGAAAAGTCAATGGTGCAGAAATAGATGGGCTTTTGAATCCATATTTTCAATGAATGTAGTGCCTAATGAATCCTTAACACATACTGAATAATAGTTCAGTATTTCTGCAAGACTTTTACTTGGATAAAGGCCAAAGAAATGCCTATAGTTATAGAATCATTACTACTAATAATAGTTAGAGATACTGGGTATACATTTTTTCCTGTAAAATGTCAGCACATACCATGAGTTTTCCTATGTTGTGGATATCAGTTCTAGTTCAGATGTTAAGAGAAGTATCTAGGAGCCTGTGGTAGGAAAGAGTCTAGAGATATTTATCATAGTGGCAGGCCAATTTTTTTCATAATGAAAAAAGAAGCCCTATGTTAAATAATTTTAGCAAGGTTGATGATTTAAGCACACAAAATTCTAAGTTACATAAAAATGATTAAAACATAAGCTTAAAATTGAAGCTGCTTTGCTCCTCTGAGGTAAAGAGTTCACATCTTTATTTCGCCAAATGTTTATTATTTAGCCAAATGTTTTGGAGAATAAGAGTTTGGATGAAGGTAACAGATCACATTGAAACCTGTGTAAAGTGTATTGACCCAAAAGTGAGAGCTGACATCAATGACAGTTGAGCAACATAAACAACACACAAACAAATGTCTTCAATAAAAAACTTGCGAGTGATTTCCTGTTACATATTTTTAAAATGGGGTTAATCGTTCTAGCAACATACATTATGAGACATGAGTAGCCTCATGATTCCAGGTTTCCCTGTGAGAGAGCCAACTAAATCTGCCCCTTCAGCGCCTACCTCCAGGATGATCATGAGTCTGCATTAGCTAGTGGTAGAGGGATGCTATCCTCCCCAGAACACAACTGTTGTGCATATGCCTATTACATCTGCCTCAACTAAAACGTCAGATACGGGCTGAGACTGGAATAGAATGGGATTACTGAGCAGGTCCTTGGGATGGGAGAGGAACTTACCTCCCAGTATTTGAATTGTTTCCTAACTACAACTCTTTCCAATGATGCTCGTCTGCCTTGGAAAGATCTCAACTAAGTTTCTCTCGCTTGTGGAAGTGTCTAAACCCCACTTAATCTCTCTTCTCCCAGCCCAGGCACAGGAACATCAACCACTCTCCACTCCTCCCTCAGAGTCTCCCATGATGGAGTCCAAACATCCCTTCATTGTCTTAACCACCTTGGCATCCCACAGTCCTACTGCTGTGGCCTCCTTCCTTACAGAGTCCAGATATCTGGCTTTTGTCTTTCAGAACTCTGCTGACTGATTTCATGCAGGAGGCCTCGTCTATCCATTCACGTGCATGGGTACACAGATATACATCCACATATGCCCAATGGACTCCCCACCTCAACCCCATGAGTGAACACACACACACAAACACTCATTCCCTCTCTCACCAAGAATCATTCTTCAATTTTTATTTATCTCAGTTATTATTTGTCTTCCTCTGTTATTATACAAACTTGAATTATAATTTTACAGCTATACAAAGAGATGGAGAAAGATTTATATAAGAATTAAAAACCCTAAACTGAGGCTTCATATTTCTTTTATTATAATTTCCACCAACATTTATTGTATGTTTGCATTTCATTGTTTTAAATCTTCGTGCTCCCTTAACCATACACATTTTTAAAGTGAATATCTTTTATGTAGAAAAATTTGTTCAATCATAAACCTATATGCATAAAAATGAATGTTTCTTAAAACTCCATAAGGAGGGAAAAGTCTCCCGTTCTGGAAGAATTTGGGGCTGAATGGTCTATAAGAGCATAAATTCAGAGAAAAGCAATAATGCTTTCAAGCTTGAATTTAGAGGCAAAGGGAATGGTGTCAGCAAACCTCTGTGGATTCTTGTGTTGCCTTTCCTACCTCACATCTTAATAACATTCTCTCCCATGATGTTAATTTTGCCTTTGAAGAAATAATAAACATAATTTAATTTCCAATCGTTGCCATGGTGAAAACTCTCCCCCTACACTTGTGAATGTGGATGACTGACAGTGTTGTGCTGTCTTCTGATGACTCTCCAGTCTGTTTTAAAGTCCACAGCTGGGAATACAGTCTTCCTAAAGGAAGTATGATAGATGGCCCAGTCAGGGATCAGAAGACTCTGAGCTGGTGAAAGAAGCCATCTGTCTGTGCATTATCTGTGAATGGGGTCTGACAGAGTAGCAGGAACTCAACGTTGAGGCAGCAGCTTGCCACCCTCAATTCCAACACACTGACACTCACTCCCTTCTGACACAACATCCACAGGCATGCCTAATTTCACTCATGAGTTGCAGTGACTGTTTAGCAGATCTAATCCATCGTCACATGCTTTTGGCATCTGAGATGCGGCAAAGGCCTGATCACCTTTGGAGAATGCAGTAACAGGGGTGGACTATGGAGAGACAAGCCACTCTAAAGCAGATTAGTGAATGAACTGCCCAGGTCAACACCATTGAAATCAATATATCCTAAAGGTTACCGTGCCCCAGTGCATAATGACAGTCAGTTTTTGTTTCTCATTCCCTTTTGCTTTAAATTGCCATCATTTTGTACTCAGTATGGGGGTAGGGGGGTATTCTGGTACACTTCAGAGTAAAATCCTGTAGATTGTTTTCTGAAAGTCTGAAAGTATTTTATCTTTGTATTTACGTCTGTTTCTTATAACGTAGGTTATAGATCAAAATGAAGTGAATGACATAAATAAGGAGCAAATAGGTAAAACTTTTTCATAAAAATGATAAAATTTCATGATCTGTGATTTTTTAACATTTTATTTATTTACTTTGTGTGTGCATACTTGTATGTATGTGTGTGGGCTTATGCCCATGAGGCCCATATGGAAGGCAGAGGACAGCCATGGTAATCTGCTCTCTCCTACCATCTCTCAGCTCAGAGGCTAAACTTAAATCATTAGGCTTGGCAACAAGTTCCTTTGACCACTGAGCTGTCTTGAGGGCCTTGTTTGTGATCATTTTAATTGTCTTTTTCATTGAATGGAGATATGCCTAAGATTGTTGTCACTAGAGAGATCCATAAGTGGAAAAATGCATAGGATAGATGACCATTGGGTGAACAACCCCAATGGATACATCTACCATTAACTCCAGCCCCTAAGTCTCTAGGAATATCAAGGAAGAGGGGTCAGAAAGATTGCAAGACCCAGAAGACCAAGGTTTCTGCTGATACATAGTATACTCTAGATAGAACAGGAACATTATACCCAAGAACTCTTAATAACATGGTTGCTTGAACATGACCAAGATAGTTGTAACACCAGCTAATATGTGAATGTGGATATAAAATTTCACGAGGTCTTGCTAGGAAATGAAGAGCTATAGGAAATCAATGGCTGCTAAGAGAAGGAGAATCAGTCTCCTGTAGACCCTAGCTCCTGCACAGACTGGCCAATCCCAACTTGTCAATCCTTAAAACCTCTACTCACAAGAAAAACTAAGTGGTGGACTCTGTGTTGTCTATGCGTGTGTGTGTGTGTGTGTGTGTGTGTGTGTGTGTGTGTATTATATATGTGTGTGTGTGAGTGATTTATGTGTGTATGATGTAGGTGTGTGTATGTGTGTGATGTATATGTGTGTGCATACAATTATAATTTTAAAAGAAGGGGTCATGAATTTAGGAGAGAGGGTATATATATATATATATATATATATATATATATATATATATGCTGCCTGGTATGTAATTTTTGAAGAGTTTTTATTTTGAATTGTGTGTCTGTCTGTCTGTATTTGTATGTGTGTGTATTTGTGTGTGTCTGTGCATGTGTGAGTGTGCTTGTGTGTGTGTGAACATGTGTGTTTGTCTGTGTGAATATGTACACACATATGAGTGTGTGTGAGAGAGAGAGGAGAGAGAGAGAGGAGAGAGAGAGAGAGACAGAGACAGAGACAGAGACAAAGACAAAGACAGAGAGAGTTGAGTATGTAAGACATAGTCTCAGGTGCCTGTGGAGACCAGAATGCGCTATTTGATTCCCTAATGCCCTCATCCTCTGAGCTGTAGTTCCCTGTGTGATTGCTGTGTGTTCCCTGCCATGATGCTGGGGGCCAAACTTGGGACTACACATGCTCTTAACCACTTAGCCATCTTTTCATGCCTTATTGGAATCACTGAAAGTATGTAATGAGTATTTAAATTGAACAAAATGATTCTTCCAAACTAATTTCTTGGTTCCTTTTGTCAATTAATTTTAGGCATTCTGATTTTTTTTCATAAATTCAGAATGTTCTTATCTTGATATATAAAAGTAAGGTTTGAAATTCAATTGGTCACATACATTATCTAACCTAAGTGGCAAGATGTAATAGACTCTTCCAAATAAAAATGGTACTTCTATGTATTGAATTTGATATTTGAATATTTCTTCAGTATTTAGAGTTTTAATTTACAACTTACATATATTTTATTAGATGTTCACCCTAGATTTTGAGCCATTTTAAACAATATATTCCATTTTTATATCTACATTTGGTTACTAATCTATGGAAGCATTATTTACTTACTTCATTTATCCTGACCCCTTCATTACACTTTTGAGTACATGATATCTATGAAGGTTCTATGGATTTCTGTATAAAGCATCATATATTCCACAAGGTCATACCAATATGTTTTCTTTCCAAGCTTTCTTTTGTTTCTCTTTCTTACTGGACAGCCTCGTCTTTCAGTTTCAGTTGGTTACTTAAAGGATAAAACAAGAGTTCAGGAAGGATGATCCAGACAGTTTGCAAAGCCTTATTTCTGAGCATGTCTGAGAGGGTACTTCAGGAAGACACTAACATCTCTATGAAGTACTGAATAAAGCACAGTTGGAGGTCCTGATGAAGGACCACAAGTTCAAGTCCAGGTTCAAAGGTGGAGGGGCACTTGTATATCTGATGTCTATAGGAATAGCATGTAGCTACTGCAAGAAAGCTGAATGTGTGTGTACAGGAACATGCCCCTCCACCCAGTTACTACTATTCTCTCCTCTCGGTAAGAGAATATCTTCCTTTACCAGGTAACTGACATCACAGGAATATCCCTGGTTGCTTTATGAGTTCATATACATAAACTGGAAATAACATTTCTGCCTGTGACATAAGGGTGACTTATCTCCTCACATCCTTTAATGCTTCTCTATTTTTACTTTAATTTTCCTAAGGATTCCTCTCTTCATTAAAATACACATGAGCAGTGTTGAATTCTGTATGAAATGTGACCCTAAAAGAGCCATAGGTAACGGGATTTTAAAGTTCTTGACCTCTATTTTTGCTTTGTGTTTTGCCCTCTCTACTAATATTTTATTAAGTTTTTATATTTCAATTTACAAAATTCTTTCAATCATTCCTTCACTGCATAGTGTCATTTCCGTCAAGAGTTCTGATGGCTTTTATTCATGAAGTATGTCTCCATGCCCTCTTGAAGCTGGGGCACGTTTTCACACCATATGGCTTCTGAGTTGTCAGCTCTTGATAACTGCCATTTGTGTCTGGCTTTCAGTTTCTGGTGACAGCTGTTATCATGTATTTTTCTCCAGATAGAAACAATTTTTTTCTATTGCTGCTTTTATGGTAATTTTTTTGTCTTTGGTCACTCAAGTCGAACTGTGATGTTTGTTGGCATGGAATACATGGATATGTCCTGTTTGCCATTCACTGAGAATGAATATTCAGCTTAGACCTCTGTGGGTTTTTTTGTTGTTGTTGTTTTGTTTTGTTTTGTTTTGTTTTGTTTTGTTTTAGGCTTTTCGAGACAGGGTTTCTCTGTATAGCCCTGGCTGTCCTGGAACTCACTTTGTAGACCAGGCTGGCCTCGAACTCAGAAATCTGCCTGCCTCTGCCTCTGAAGGGCTGGGATTAAAGGCGTGCATCACTACCGCCCAGCTGACCTCTATGTTCTTTGAGAACATATAAGTCATTCCCTCTTCAAGTATATTTTTTGTTTTTTTCTTCTTTTCTCTATTATTCCAAGACTATGATAAATTGCTATATTATTCTTATACTTCTATAGGTTCCCTAACTCTTTAAATTTTTGTGTGTTTATTTACTTATGTGTATAGGTGTGATACTGTGGTGTGTTTCTGAACATCATAGGTCAGTTTTTGGGAGAGGGTTTTTTTTCCTTTATCTTACTGTCCTTGGGACTCTAACTTGGGTTGTCAGGCTTGGTGGCAAGAAGCTTTACCCCCGTCTGCCATCTCACAAGCCTTATTCAAGTCTGGCTTAAGTAAATAAAATCATTCTCTTTCCAGCTGCCTTCCGTGTTTCTTTTAGATCATACAATCTGCTTAGAAGCCAGACACTGAGGAGATTTATTGATTGATGTTTTATTAATTGAAGAAGTCTCATTTGTTTCTTCACATCTGTAATTTCTTTACCAAAAAAAAAAAAAATCTCATTTGTCTGTCTTAAAATTGTATATAAATACTTTTGGAGGCAATTTCCTAATGGCTGCTTTAAAAGGTTTACACAAAAAGTTCTAATATTTTAAACTCACTGCTGGCATCTGTCACTTGCTTTTCCCCGGCTTGTTCTCTACAGATGCCTCTCCATGGTTGTTGAATGGACACGTAAACAGTTAAAATAAGCAGCAATGTCTTTCCTTCGTTTTAAAATTTAAATTTGTCTGTCATAAAATGCAACAAAATTTCCTGGTAAAAGTTATACAATAAGATGGAATATGTAAATAAAGTATAAGTCTTATCACTGCCAGCTTGATAGAAAATTCACTGCTCTGCAGACTTCTCAGACTGGGTCACCATCACTCAGTGAAGAGATTACAATAACAGCTCCTCTGGTGGTCTCTTCCCTTCTACCCTTGTCATACTCAGTATTTCCTCAAACCCACCTGGGTGCAATGCTCTAGAATGTTCATATGGTTATGCAATTAAGACCGCTACTAGACAAATACATGAAGCCCTTGTTGAATTAAAGCAAAAGAACATTGAGCGCTTTATGGTTCCTACAGGATGTGCCTGTGCTTCCCTCTCGGGCAACCTCGTCTACTGCGCGCTTGTCTGCTGTCCACATCTGTTTCTATGGGGCACATGCCTCAGGTCTCCCTCCCCTCAAGCAGCTTTGGCCTCTCAGTCATCTCAGTGTTCTTTCCTCTGTCAGAAATGCTCACTATTTCCCTTACACATTTGTCTTTACCTGTAACGCCTGCAAGTATTTCTTCAAAGTTTTACCTTCCAACGACATACCCTTGTCTTGTTTTATTTCCATGTATGTTAAATTTATACCCATTTGTCTCCCGCTGAATTCCCAAGCTGAACTTGCCTTTTATGTTTCATATCACAGAACTAACACTGTAAAACAATATCCTGTGGACCGTTGTAGGAATCTCTGTGTCCTGTATTATAAATGGAACTCCTTTCCACTCTCATGCTTTCAGTGTCTGATATGGTGTCCTCATGTCACATGTCATTTATGATAAGTAGATACTGACCAAATCAATCAGCAATGGACTTTCTATAAATCCTAACAGGAGCAATGGTGCGGATGCAAGTGAACGTGTTCTGCATGTATAAATTATAAAGTGCTTAATATGAATAGAAATTAAATTATGCCATTCAAACAAACCCTAAATTGTGTGGGAGTGGGAGGTGGAGAGGGGTGTGTGGAGGAGGTGAGTGTGTAAGAGATTTGAGTGTCATAGTTAAACTCATGCACAAAATCACAGGTCCACATGTCCTCCACACAGCCATGCTACAAAGGTCTCTGTGAGCATTCACATCCCAGAGAAATCTTCCTGCAAATGCTTCTCTGTGGATTAGTCGCTGAACTCTCACCAGATCCTGAAGCCATTGGCACTTCAGTCACGTACTTAGACACTCCAGAATTGTGAGAAAAAAATTCCTTTTGATTATAAATAACCTAGACCATGATATTTTGCTATAGCATCCCAGATTGGGTGAGGCATTTAGAAATGAACAAATATTATATTCTGGGATTGTCTCTTTTTTTTTTTTACAAGAAAATTAGCACCAAATGGAGAGTTCCTCTCTAACGTCTATAATGTTATGGATCCCTCCTTTACACATAATAGATGAATCAGTGTCTGTGAGTACAGCACATATCATGTTTCAATCCCGATCTGTCACTGGGAAGGAAACAGGAGAGAGGGAATAGGATGGAGGAATGGAGGGAGACATGTGCAGTGGGAGGGAAACAACTACCATATAATCAGCAATACTGCTCGTGGCAATTAGTAAATTCTTATTTAATTCTAGTGATCATAAACAACAAGAGCTGGGAGATGGCTCAGTGGGTAGCATGCTACTGTGAAAGCTCAATGACATGTGATCAGATCCCAGAACCCACAAAAAGCTAAGCATGGTAGTGTCACCCACAATTCCAGTGTTGCTGTGTAGGCAGAAACAACCAAGCTAGCAAAACAGCAAGCAATAGGCTCAGGGAGAGACCTTGTCTCTGAAGACTAAGGTAGGAAAGCACTGAGGGAGATTTCAGTGGTTTAGAGTCTATGAGAATCACCATTACGCTAAGCAGAAAAGTCAGACAAAATGGTTCCAGGAGCTGTGGCTTCATTTAAATGACAATTTTGAAAACACAAAAGTGTAGGTCAGAAGAGAAGCCAGGTAAGTGTTTCTCACAGGATGGGATTAAGGGAAGACAGTGAGGTACCACAGGACTTCATAGGATTGATAGAAATATCTTATGATGATGGAGTGGTGTGATCTTGTGGTAGACATTTGTGAAAATTGTTGAAATTGTACACTTAAATTGGGGTCTCATGGTAAATTTTCCCACAATAAACTTGACTTGAAAGAAGAGTAAAGCAAAGAGATATCTAAATTTTGTCTCCAAATTTTACAGAAAAAAGACTTTTGAACCCTCTCTCTCTCCCTCTCCCCTTCCCCTCTCCCTCTCCCCTCTCCCTCTCTTCCTCTCCCCCTCTCTCTGTGAGTGTGAGTGTGTGTGTGTGTGTGTGTGTGTGTGTGTGTGTGTGTGTGTGTGTGTAGGTAGCTGTGGAGGCCAGAACCTCTGGAGTTGGAGTTACAGGTGGTCATGAGGAGTCTCCCAAGAGGGATGCTGAGAATGGACTCAGGCTTTCTAGAAGAACAGCAGGAACTATGGCTGTGGCAGCATTCATCAGACTCCATCTTTTAAAAATGAACTATTAGAGTTTTTAATGATATCATCTGTACATTTGAGAAACAGATTCACCCTAAAAACCTATATGTTTAAAATAAATTTCAAGGGTAGCACTGAAAAGTAAAACAGTTCTCTTTATGAGAAAATGACCGTGGTAAATTCAGTTTGGAAGTATGATATGAACTGATTGAATCTGGTCCATGTCATTCAGGTAACTGTGAGCCTCATATACACTATTATCCTATATTGGCCAGGTTCTAGGGTGGGGGGAAGTTTTGGGGAGCCAAGTTCATTGGGAGAGTATTTTGTATGGACTTAAGAAAGATGTGGGCATCTCTACATGAACATGCTCCTTAAACCTACCAGGTGGGATTTACAAGAGGCGTCAGCTGTTTTGAATTATGATGTACGTTACTTTTTAATTCACAAAGCACCTCTTTCAGAAACTGTTCCACAGATGCTTTATATTTATATTTTCTTCAAGTTCAATATTTCATTGATTCTTAATTAAATATTTATAAGACTCGAATTGAAGTTAACTTGAAATTATATGTTTTATATGAATTCTGAGAGCAGTTAGAGAACTATGGAACAATGTAAAAAACAAATTATTTCAAATTCTTTTCTACTATAACACGTTCTGCACCAAGTGTTATTAGCCTTTCGTCAGTAATGAGCTCAGCCATTGAAACCCATTAGCATTGCTAGCATTACACAAAAAAATGTAATAATTAGTTTAAGCTCCTCTTTAAAACATTTTTATACATTGTTTTGTCCAATTAACAATGAACTTTCTAGAAACCTTAACATCTTGAGGACTTGTGGGAATGTTATTGATACTCCTAATGAAACGTTTCACAATTTTGCGATAATACTGTGTTCTAAGAATTCTATCTTGACGATTTCAGAGAATTAGAAAAGAAAAATACAATGAAATAACAAAAGCAGCAATGAGAGTTTCTGTGCTAATCATGGTGAGGATATTGGTCTCTCAGAACCAGAATACTGGACCAGTCCAGAATGCATGAATTACACTTGTGCTGTCTGCTTTCATCAGGTTGAAACTCATGTGCTACGGAAGGAACCATTTCATTAACACTACCATGAAGTTTCTATACAGTATCCTTTCTTTCTTGTTTTCTGTTTATTTTCTAGGTTTAGATCCTGATTGCAGCCTTCGGCCATCCTCTTCCAGTCCAACCCTTACAAATCTCTCCCCTACTATCTCCTCCCCCTTATCCTCAAGGAAGGAAAAGACTTCTCTTCAGTTCCACCACTGTTACTACCACCACCACTACCACCGCCGCCGCCATGACCACCACCACTGCCGCCGCCATGACCACCACCACCGCCGCCATGACCACCACCACTGTTGCCATGACCACCACCACTACCAGACATCTACTGACAGCAGGACTAAGTGCATACTCTGCACTAATTCCCGACCAGTCAGTCCATCGAGGGGAAGGGGATCTAATGGTATGCAATAGAATCAGAGGCAGCACCTGGTCTAAGTGTTAGGGAATGGAACTGCACATCTGCTGAAAATGTGTAGAGTGCCTAGGTCTAGCCCTTGCATACTCTCTGATTAGTAGTTCAGTATCTTTAGCCCCCATGGGCCCAGGTTAGTTGATTCTATATGTGTTTTTGTAGTGTCCTTGATCCCTCTGGCTCACTCAATCCTATCCCCTACTCTTCCACAAGACTCTCCAGGTTCTGCCTGATGTTTGGCTGTGGATCTCCACATCTGTTTCCATCAGCTGCCGGATAAATCCTTTTAGGAGGCAATTATGCTAGGATCCGGTCTGTATGCATAACAGAGTACCATTAATAGTGTCAAGGACTGCCTCTCTTATGTGGTATGAGTTTCAAGTTGAGACAGTCTTTGGTTGGTCATTCCCTCAGTCTGCTCCATATTTATCCCTGGGCACATTATAGGCAGACTTTGGATTGTAGGTTTTGTGAGTAAGTTTTATCCCCCTCCCTCCACTGGGAGTCCCACCTGGCTACAGAAGACTTCATTTAGTCTCCATTTCCCCAGCTGGTAGGAATCTCATCTAGGGTCATCCCCATGGACTCCTGGGATTCTCCCTATTCCCCAGTCTCCAACTAGTCCCAGAGATAATCCCTATGGATTTTCATTCTCTCTCTAGCTCTATACAGCCCCCCTCCCCATACCTGATCTCCATCCCTATTCATATCCTCACTCCTTCTACATAGTACCCTCTCTTGATTCACCTCTAATGACTATTTTGTTTCTTCTTCTCAGAAATATTTTTTTCATCCTGCCTTGGGCCCTCCTTTTTATCTAGTTTCATTGGTTCTGTGAATTGTAGCATGGTTATCCTGTACTTTAATGGCTAACGTCCACTTATAAGTGAGTACATACTATAGATGTCTTTCTGGTTCTGTGGTGAGCTCACTCAGGATGTTACTTTGTAGTTCCATCAATTTAATTATAAATTTCATGATTCCCTTTTTTTTAATAGCTGAGTGCTTTTCTATTATATAGCTGTACCATGACCACCCTGAATGTGCCCAATCTAGTATGATCTTTCTTTTCTTTCTTTAATTTTCTTCATTGTTTAGAGAGACATGTAATTAAGGATGACCCCAATCTCCTTATAAAGAACAGGCTGGCCCTGAAACCTTAAATCCTTCCATCTTTCTTCTATAGTGTTGAGGCTATGGGTTTTCACTGCCTCTAGTGATAGGCATCTAACCCATACCTTCATGCATGTTAGACAACACTCCACCAACTGAGATAAGTTTCTAAATTTCTTATTCTCTCTCTCTCTCTCTCTCTCTCTCTCTCTCTCTCTCTCTTCCTAAGAAACTCTGTCATTTTGGCCTTTGTTTCAGACAGAATTTTATTGTAATTATTAGAAACAAATAATATCATTAAAATATGTGTTCTACAATCCTTACAGAGAAATGGATGGAATATCTACAATTATTTGATGCAGAAAATATCACCTTTCCTTATTACTCTACTGCTTGCTATCTACACCAGTGGTTCTCAAAGTTCCCAATGCTGAGATCCTTTAATACAGTTCCTCATGTTGTGATAACTTCCAACCAAAAAAAAATCTTTTTGTTGTTGCTTCACAACTGTAATTGCTATTGTTACAAATCATAATGAAAATATCAGTGCTTTCCAATGGTCTTATGTGACACATGTGAAAATTTGTTTGTTCCAAGAGATTACAGCCCATATGTTGAGAACCACTGCTCTAGACAGACAGACAGACAGACAGGCAGGCAGGCAGGCAGTATTTTTAATATTCTTTCCACCACTACAGCTTTCATCAACTGAAAATAAAGTGTATTTCATTTATCTCATAATTTTGTAGATTCTGGACCAAAAATATAGGCCCATTCCTTTGAGCCTGACATGAGTTTTCAGGATGATAAGCCTGTAGAGTGCTAAACAGAACATGCTGCTTCAATCACCTCTAAGGTAAGGAGCTGGGGACCAATAAGTTTCTTATGAATGATCATCAATTTGAGGCATTTACAACTTTAAACTGGCCCACATACTCACAAACACCATACCTATCAAAAAGGTTCCCTCCCTTAGGGACCTGTTACCTAGAATTTGGAAAATTAAGCAACCAGAAAAAACTTACAGACATATGAAAAGTTTGCTATGGAATTTGGTAATTAAATGTGCCCTTGGGTTTTCCATTCCTATCTTACCACAATAATGGACATGTGCGAAAACTATGATTCAAACTCTTATTAATGTGGCAAAAAAATTTTTAGAGTAATTTTGATATTTATAAATAAACTGCTATTTGATTTCATGTATGGTCTATTTATGTTCTGTCCCTGCCTCATTTCCATGGGAGAAAATATATTTGATGACTGCACGTACTTCTCCAAGGCAGAGTGCATATAGTTCATATGAATCACTTGAAAACACTTTCCTGTGTACAGCCCAGGGCATTTACAGGTCAGCCTGGTCATGCAGTCTTTAATACATAGAGCTAGGTGGCCAATAAATTATCTATGAGTGGCATTAAAATATCCACTGTGAAAGACCAGATGGCTCGGCACATTGGCGATTCATTAACTAGTTTGCATTTTTCACTGTACAGAATGACTAAGGTCAGTGTCATGTACCATCTGCCAGAGGATAAGGAATGGGGATCAGTGGGCTTAGTCTTGTCCACATAGACATATGCCTATGTAGAGGGATGAGCCTTATTCTACCTACAAATTGTTTATGTCTCTTTTAATAAAAACTTCTCTTAATTTTAGCTCTGAATTATGTGATAACAAAGCCAGACAAAAGCATGTTAGGAAGAAAACAAGTTACATACAAGGCAGTCAGCTCTTGAAGTAGCTAGTCACATTCACAGTCAGGAGAAGAGAGAATGGATGCAGTACCTGCCTGTGCACATTGCACACACACCATTCTTACACAGGTAAGAATCACTACCTGGAAAATGACACCCACAGTATATGGGTCTTTGCACCCTAAAATAACCAGGAATATCTCCCATAGTCATAACTAAAGGGTAGCCTGATCTAGACAGTTTCTCACAGACAATTACCCATATGATTTCAGATTGTGTTAAGTTCAAAATTAACGTGAGCCAGCACATATGTAAAGTGCAATATATAATGGTGATTGAAGAAATTTGCAGGTTACAGTCAATAGAGTATGAAGAACAAGTCAAATGACTTCTAAGCTTTCCATTTCAAAAGAACTCACCTATTTTTCCACACAAACCTCTGTAACAAGGAGTAACGTTTTTTATAAGAATAAGGAATGAATGCTTGCCTTTTAAACATCTTAATAAAGGAAATTCAAGAAATTGAATACATCATTGTTCAATTTATATTCAGAATACTTAAAATATCTTAATGATATATTTGACATAATATATTTTAAAAGTTTTAAATTTTATTGAAAGGTTAATTAAGATTTTTAAAAGGTATGATTAGTAAGAAGATAAGGATAAGATGATAAGAGCTGAAAAACTTTATGAATTTCTTCCATTCCCTCCCATGTCCTCTTCTAATCCTTCCCATGTCCTCTACCACTAACTTCATCTAAAATGCATGATATATACATATAAATATATGATATATTTTATATATTTATATGTTATATACTGCATTACTACTTCATACCTATAATTTTAATGCTCTTATGAATTATAATGTAAATATTTGATATGTAGGATATCTACTGAGACCCACAAATTAAGAACTTCTGGCTCAGAAAGATATTAATCAGAGCATTGCCTGATCCTAACCAGGCCACAAGCTAAAGAGTAAATGAAACCATATATACAATATATAATATATATTTTATTTATATATAAACATATATATTAAAATATAAATTTCATATGTAAAATATGTGTATCATCTCTTTTAAAACAGAATAGAAACATTTGTGTATTTTCATAGCCACTTTAAAAAATAACTTACAAATGTATTAATATGTTAACTTTTATAGTAAAATAGTATAAAACAGTATAAGTATTACATTAATATGAAAAATCTCAAGAATAATGATAATCTATGAGTCTACTTGATTTTCAGATGTCTAATTAACACATCAAAAGTTCTCATGTAATTAAAATAATCAAATCATCTTATGAAGCAATACATAATAAAATAGCTATGATGTATAAATTATTTACTTTAATGTTCATACTTATATCTGTCTGTGACATATTTAAACCACAAGCCTCTTTCTCTCTTTAACTTTATCTCAGTCTACTTTACAGGCAGGTCTAATCCTATTAAATATCATTTTTTTCTTTGTATTTTCAGCATTATGTTTTTCATAGACTACCAGTAAACTGAAGGGCTTCAAGCTAGAGAAATATCATAATTCGTTTTCTTATTTTGATGAACTGATAAATCAAAGATTAATGTATTACTCAACCTTAATTCTTCACTTTCTCCTTAGGGTTAGAAATAATTTTCTTATTTAATTTGTACTAATTGAACTGATACCTGGATTCATTAACTATTATATGGCTCTAGTAGCCTTGCCACTCCTGTGAACCACCAAGGAGTTTCTCTTACTCCTTATCTTACTTTTGCATGTTCTGCTGAGGAGCTGCCTCAGTTTTGAAGAGGTTCTTGGAGAAGGGGTGTTTGGGAGCAGTGGAAGAAACAACTCAAAGTTGGTGATGTGTACAAGCTGATAGCTTTGTGGTCTGCTAGAGGTAGCTCTCGAGGTAACTTATGGGTTGTTTGACCAAAGTCAGAAAAACCTCCTAGAAAGATCCTAAGAGAGCTGTAATAGCTCACTGGATAGCTTTTGGGTTTTACAACCAGAGTCAAAAAACCTGCTAGGAAAAAATGTAATAGAGCTGTGATAGCTCTGTAGATAGCTCAGCTAATTGAAGACCAAAACCCAGTCTTTTATTTGCATATCAACTCAGTAATTTATCCCAGATTCCCATTTGATTATCCCATGAATCAGCATCTTATGACCTTAGCCCCTTGATTCTGAGAAAAAGAATCAACAAAGTACAGTAAGTATATTTTTAACATAGCAAATCCTATGCTGTTTGCTTGGCATAGAGATTATGGTTGCCAAATCTAGATATAGAGTCTATTTTTATGTGAAAATGTGAAATTTCTGTTTTCTAAGTCCTTCACTGCCTAAGCTGGCTGTCATGGAACTTGCTCTGTAGACAAGACTTAAGCTCAGAGAACTTCCTGACTTTGTATAAACAAACAATAAGCTTATCTGAGTGGGATCCTGCCCTGATATTTCTACTCCCTCGCTTCCTGGTACCTCTACTACTTGAAACATGAGCCTTGTTTTTTAACTATTACTTTTCCTTTACGGGCTCATTAATGCAGCTGCCTCAATTATTTCAAGTTTGTGAATCCCCTCATTCAGTTTATATTGCATCCTTATATTTTGCATAATTGAGAAGTCTTGTTTATATATTCTTGAACTCATGGTTTCAGAGTTCTTTCCCACAGCCTTAAGGGTTGTCCTGAAGGTCACAACATTACCATTTTACTGACACATTCTTTCTTTCTAGACTCATGCTGCTTCTATTTATCTTGGAGTCATTAACTTTGGCTAGGAGAGCACTTCCTGATAAACTTGAGAGGGAGAACATTCCAAGGAACATGAAAAATATCTACGTTATTATTCAAACAAGCCTTATATCTACAGCAACCATAATCTTTCATGGACACCCACACCTAGCTTGCTCTGCTCCAGGAGCAAGAAATGTATTACACAGTCTCTTCTTTGACCATGCTGGGCCTGACAATGCTCCATCTCCACAACTGGTATTTCAAAAGCCTTGTCATCATAATTTAAAATCCTCATAGTCATTATTTCCTTGAGTATCATGTTATTATGTATAAGCAAGAAGTTTAGATACTACTGCAGAAAGCAAATTCTCAAAGAGGTAACTTAAAGTTTTCAAACACTCACTTTGTAGCAAGCAGTCCTAAGAGGGTTTGCAGTAATTCTCAGCCTTCCTAATACTGAAACACTGTAATATACTTCCTCAAGTTGTGGGGATCCCCAACCATAAAATTATTTAATTTTGCTACTTTTATGAACAATAATATTTGATATGCAGTTTATCTGATGAGACCCACAGGTTGAGAATCAGTGGCTTAGAGAGAAATTAATCAAAGAACTGAAAGACCATATCCCAACCACAAGTTAAAGGATAAGTAGGACCTAAATTAAATTAGCTGTCACTACTTGACCTCAACTCTTGTTAATTGGTTTGATTATCTACCTCCTTTCTCAAACACTCAACCTGATTTGGGGTCCACAGAAAATAACCTTTAACTGTCTATCCCATCACATCATAATAATTAAATACATGTAATTATTTGATCAGACCTGGGATGTTTCCTGGATAGAACACTGTTTTCACAGTTGCCTCAATAAAAGACCCATTGACCCCAAATCCTGTGAGATGCTCATTTTTTTCCAGTCCCCACCTCACCTCTTCTTGCAAGGTGTTCTGATCTCCTGGCCTCTGGCTTCATCAAAAGCTACCCTCTTGGCCTTCTTCTGTGTCCTTTGACTCCTTGTGGAGGTATGCTCAGGAGACATCCTAGTCTTTGCCAAATTGTCCAGCTTCTACATGATCTTCCAATCTTACTAACAGCCTCCTTGTTTTTTTGAACTGAGCAGTTCCTTAATTCTCCCGAGTGTCCTTTAGATGACAGAGACTCTTGACAATTTCAATTTTATCATTGAGGCTATTATCATATTCATATCATATTAAACAGAAAAAACTAAGTATAGACACCTTGTTTAAGTATCAGGTACCTGGGGTAATAAATGAGAGGGGAAATGGGTCCAAAATGATGCAGCTTGGATGGCCTTAACAGGTATGCTTATATAGACAACACATTTCAGGTGAAGAAAAACTGATAGGAGAGGAACAACAATATGAACTAACCAGAACCCCCAGAACTTGTGTCTCTAGCTCCATATGTAGCAGAAGATGGCCTAGTCGGCCATCATTGGGAGGAGAGACCCCTTGGTATTGCAATCTTTATATGCCCCAATACAGGGGAACACCAGGGCCAAGAAGTAGGGGTGGGTGGGCAGGGGAACAGGGAGGTGGGAGGGGGGAGGGAACTTTCGGGATAGCATTTGAAATGTAAATTAAGAAAATATCTAATAAAAAATTGAAAAAAAGAAAAAACTGATAGGAAATATATATATATATATATATATATATATATATATATATATATATTGCTAAACTTTTAAAGAGAAACAAATATTTGAGAACCAGAAAAAGAAGAACTAAAGAATTCTGTTCACTAAATATTTATAATCTGCTAGAGTTATCAAGACACATAAATAGGAAAGTGTTAATATCTTAGCTATGTTGGTAGAACATTTGGTAAATATGCAGGAAGCCATGTGTTTACTTCCTGGCCCTGCATGAGCTGGGTATGGTAGCACTGGTAATCCCAGCACATGAACACAGAGGCAGAAGATCAGAAGGTCAGAGTCATTCTTGCCCATCTTGCAAGTGTTTGAAGGCAGCTTGTGCTACATGTGTTTCAAGGCACAGTGGCATAAAGATAGTATCTAAATGATGCTCTAGAAATCTAGACATTTATACTTACATATATACAATCTGGGATAATTATGATTAATAATAATAATAGTAATAAATGTGATTATAATGCAAAGAGAAGTTAGAAAGGTTTTCCAGAAGAAGAGAATGGATCCTGTTGGAGAAAATATCATTCTAGAAGATCAGTTAAAAGAGACAGAGACACAGTGATGCAGGATATTTGATCACACTGTGAAGCTGAGATCGTATTATGTACTGGAAAAATCTGTTTCTAGTTGTAGCGTGGTTCAACTCTATCACACACCTTATCAAAGAGCTTTCTATTTACTGTAAACAGGATTTAATAAACTCAATCTTAAGCCAAGAGGCAGAAAAAGCAACCATTTGACAGGGAATGAACATAGGGAAAAAACATAGAGAAATAAATAAGAGGAGGTCAGGAGGATGTAAATAAGAGGAGGTCAGGAGGATGTAAATAAGAGGAGGTCAGGAGGATGTATAGAGAGACACACAGGAAGTAGAAGAGAGGTACATTCACTGTGAAGTGTTTTCAATTTGGTATAGACAAGTAAAAGTGTCTCTTGTGATGTCAGGTGCAGAGGAAGGTCATCTGGGTGCTTTATCTGTCTCTCTGAGCAAGCAGGCTTTAAAGCCAGCATCTGGATCCTAAGTCTTTATTGGCAAACTTTTTTTTAAAAATGAGATTTTGTTATAAAAAGAAAAACAAAACAAAACAAAAAAACAACAAAAAACAAGGCAAGGGTATGGGTATAGAGATTTTTTTTCAGTAGTGAAAAAAAAAACATAAAAACATAAAAGCTTGCGTGTTTTCTTGTTTGCTTGCTTGATTGACTTGCCACTTTGTTTTGAAAAGCTCTCTTAAGCAGTTAAAGTGAAAACATGCATTGCTTTTACCCTAGTTTCTCAAATGTGGAAAAATATCACTCATCACTAACTTACACCAAGGTACACATGGGCAGAGCTAATTGGATTTAGTAGTGCTATCAGAAACAATAGAACAAGGACTTGAAGTTGGGAATTGGGAGGGGTCTGCTTGAAAATTAGGGGGTGTTATAATGGTAAATGGGAGGGTAGATATGATGCTTCATTACATACATATACAAAGTTCTCAAACATAAGTGTCTTAGTCAGGGTTTCTATTCCTGCACAAACATCATGACCAAGCAGCAAGTTGGGGAGGAAAGGGTTTATTTGGCTTACACTTCCATACAGCTGTTCATCACCAAGGAAGTCAGGACTGGAACTCAAGCAGGAGCTGATGCAGAAGCCATGGAGGGATGTTCTTTACTGGCTTGCTTCTCCTGGCTTGCTCAGCCTGCTCTCTTATAGAACCCAAGACTGCCAGCCCAGAGATGGTCCCACCCACCAGGGGCTCTTGATCACTAATTGAGAAAATGCCTCACAGCTAGATCTCATGGAGGCANAAATCAAACTCCAACTGTCCAAAGTCTGGGATTCAACTCACGATCTTCTGGGCTCCTCCAAGGGCTTGGGTCACTTCTCCAGCCATGCCCTTTGTAGCACACACCTTATCTTCTAGGCTCCAGCTGCCTGTACTCCATTGCTGCTGCTGTTCTTGGTGGTCATCTCATGGTACTGGCATCTCCAAAATGCTTCTGTAGCAAGGCTTCAACACTAGCCTCTCATAGGCTCTCTTCATGGTGCCGAGCCTTAACTCCTTTACATGACCCCTTCAGTCCTGGGCCATCAATTGCAACTGAGGCTGCACCTTCACAGTGCTTCCGTGGCCTCAGCTGCTCTGCATGACTCCTTCATGCCTCTAAAACCAGTACCACCTAGGTAACTCTTACACATTATCAAGTCCAGTCACAGCACAAGGTACAACCATGGCTATCTCTGCAACACAGCCTCCTTGTGCTTTCAGAAAACATTTCCCAGAAGATGTCACCTCAATGATGCTGGTCTCTTCTTAATCACTGCTAATTTCGTAGCTCCAGCTAACCAGCATCAATAGTCCCAGTAATGCCAAGTTTTTGCGTTAGTAGTTAATATATATTTTTAAATAGACAACATCAAAACCCTAATAACATCTAAAATAAATACTGTTTATCAAAGAATGTGAAGGAACCCTGAAAAAATATAAGGTAAAGAAGATAGAAAAGAATAAAAAAAATGAACTGAGAAATCTATCGATTCGAGTGATATTAGGAGGTTATTTTAGGAAAGAATTGATAATTTAAAGAATAATGATAAGAAATTATGTGTTAAACCATTAATGTGTCTACAGAGTAATATTTGTGTCTATCGGGAAATGAATACAGAAGAAACCTTAATCTATTATTGAATTATGATAATGTAATTTAATAGGAGTAGAAATTAGGGCATCTTCATCTTCTGTTGTTCATTTGAACAAGAATGTTAACTCTGTGTTCACCTACTGTTAAAAAAAGAAGTATAAAGCTTGTATGAAAGTCCCCAGAGCTTTTTAGAATGGATTCTCAAGGATCATAAATAGTAGTGGTATTTAATGCATGGAAAATTTTATTATTTTCTAGGATAATATTTGCAAGTATCTGGATAAATTTATATAAGAACAACCTGGAGTAAACTCTTTGGATGGAGTGAGCTGTCTGTCCAAAGGCAGCTAGAACTCTTTCTTGTGAAATATGTCCTCCCTCACACATCCAGATATGAGCATATGCATTTGCAGGTGTTTTACATAAAAAATATTGCATTAATATCTTCATCCATCTTTTGATATGCAACAAGTAGTTAGCCCAAACCTGGCAAGTAGTTTGTTTGTTCCCGTGGGATAAACAGCGTAGGAGACAGTGCTATCCCATCAATACTGAAAAAATACAGATAGTAAAAGGAAAATAAATGAATTTCAGAGACTGACACATGAACTGTGAAGACAATGTAACCAATGAAATACCAACAGGGGATAGAGAGAAGGCTCATTAGTACAGTGCTTGCTGCACAAGCATGAAGACCCCTGTTCATGCCCAGCTTACACATTAAAGACCATGATATATGTATGGTGGTGTACCTATAACCCCAGTATTGGATGAGAGGCAAGAAGATTACTGAGTTTGTTAGCTAGAGATCCAGAAAGAGCTATCTCAAAAAGAAAGTGTTGACTGATTGAAGAACACTCCTGGAGTCAGCCTTTCCTGCCACAGACCCTTTTTTGTCTCTTGTCTGTGTAGAACAGGTCTCTGGTGGCAAGTGAGAGGAGTCAGGGAATGAAGATAAACAGAGACTACATGGGAGAGTGTATAGAATCTGAGTATAATTTTTCAAGTCGAGCATCAAACTTTTTATACAGAAGAGTAACAAGAAACCAGGTGAGATACATCCGCAGTTATAGTGACACGATACAAAAGGAATGTATACATCAAAAGATGGCAGGGACCAAGCCACTGCCACTAAGAAGGGAGCCAGATGTAATGCTAGTCTATTGTTAAGCCCCCCACCAGGGGTTCTAATAAATGCCTGATTGTACTGTTCCTTTGGGCCTAGTGAAGAAGCCTCTCTCAGGGGGATTCCCTAAGTCTTTCATGGTAAACCCACCCATTTGCTAGGCCATTGTGTATTTCCTTGTTTTGGATGTCTACTCGGCAGACTAGCCCTAAGCTATTCTAGCTCTGTTCTTTGTAATGCCTAATTAGTTTCACCTTCTCTGCTAGAAGTAAATTTGAATTTTACTAAATAGGTAACCTTCTTACTGAATTCCAAGTTCATCAGCTTCAAGGATTTTCTAGAATGTTGGAACACTGGCGAAGGCTTAGCTATGTCAGAATTCAATCTTTAAAGACACTTATAATAAAACAATACTGAAAGAGAGCACTATACTAATGAGGGGATAGGGTATGAGTATACAGGTTATGAGAATGCCAGGGTTCCAGGAGGTTGACTTTCCTTGAAACTCTTAGCCTTGTGAGTGCTTCCAGGCCTCTTGGCCTGTAAAGCAGACTTCACTGTAGTGTGTGTAGCACTTTCCCATCAGCATGCCCCCAACCTCCACCTACACACACTTTCATAACTTGCAGTAAATTGATGGTGGACGGCAGCTTGCAGGTAAACATGGTGAGGAGACATGTATTTGCAAAACCATGTGTATACAGAACTTTCCTCCTACAGGTCTAGATAGGATTAGATATAAAGTTCTGCATGTTGCTTAGAGGAGTGTGTTCCTAATATATAAGAAAACACACAAAAACCAGACATAAGTCTGATTTGGTTGTCACAATGAGGAAAGGGAAGCTCTCATAGGGCTTGCAAAAAATTTGGGCATTCTGTAGGTCTCTCAAAGGAATATAGATTCATTGACTGTCCACAGAGGCTAACAAAAGCTACAAAGTTCTCCTATTTATATGGTTTCTACTTTGATCATTTAAGAACACAATCAAAGGTGGGTGAGAAAGAAATGTGTTTTCCACAGAACAATATAGGTAGATTATAAAAAGATGGATTAGTGGGTAGCTCAAGAAATTCCCTTTAAGGAGGAGACTTTGCATATGTTTTACTGCATTTGTTCTTAATTTCATTATCCTTCCTGCTGGTTGCAAAAATGCCATAGTGTCTTGCTAGAGCAGCCTTTTGTGACCATAAAGGTACTCTGGTCTTGGAACTCACCCATGTAGTAAAAAGAGCACACTAGAATCCTGACAGTCTTGTTTGAACAAAGTCAGGACACCACCTTCAGCCCTCTTATCTTCATACTGTATTTTTAAAATGCTATTTATAATATTCATTTTTCATGTGTATGTGTGTTTCACATGGAACAGTACAACTGCGTGTATCAAAGTCTGAAGATCACCTGAAGCACTCAGCTTAATCCCTCTTCCAGGTAGCTTTGGATGTTAACCACAGCTTACCAGTTTCCACTGCAACTTACCTACCTACAAGCTGCACATCTCAGTGACTCCACTTCTTCTCTTAAATAACCATTTAGAATATATTAAGTAATATTCTAACTCAGAGAAGAAAACTTAGGCTTTTTTTTTTCCCCCAAATTCTGGAAAACCAACGTGATAACTTTTGGTAGCAGGGAACTGTGTTCACATTCTCTCCTGTAAAAAAAGAAAAAGGAAGGAAGAAAGGTAGGTAGGAAGGAAAGAATGAACTAAGGAAAGAAAGAAAAGAATCAACATGTCTGAATAGTCTTTTACATAAACTTATTTTATGCAAAATTGATTTTGCATAAATATTTGAGCAAATCAAAGTTGCTCAACAGTTTATCTCAAGGTTACTCAAACCAACTATTGTATGTGATGTATCTTGTGGTGATTTTGAGACCAACATGACTGAGGTTCGTAATATTTGGATGTTTTATGTTTTTCTTGGCCTTATCTACAGTTTGAGTCAGTGCTAAAACAAGAAGGGAAATAAATAATTCTTGCTTCATTTCAGATATTTAAAGCCATGAGTGACCTTTGCTCCCATCTTTTTGGGCTGGATGTCTGTCTTTCTCATGCAATTAGCATGCTGTGCTTACAGCACTCACATCCCATGTCTGTGGTCTGCTTCAGGATCATCGCAAACCTGGGAAAGCATGAAGTCCGTGCTCTGACAATGCCAAGAAGCTCACAAGTCATTCTTTGGTCTAGACACTCTCTTCCTCTCAAACTGCAGAGTAAACAACATCAACATCAAGCTTCCAGCTGCACTGACATGGCACACAGTCAGGGAGAGGGGTTGGAAAACAGACATAAGTATCTTCATGTCATGGATAGAGTAAACACCCACAGGCACAGTTCCCACACCTTGAATGACATTCAAGTGCCTGGAAAGAGACCTGAGCATGGTGAGTTTGTGCCACTACTTAACATGGATTCAGGACACACAGCTCTTAAGGTCTGTTTTATACATTCATTGACTGTACAGTCACAGATATGTAGCTATAATGCAACAGTATTTAAATCAGGTCTCTGCCTAGAATCAGTACTCCTTGATGTTTTTCTGACATTGTTCCATTTGAGACAGAGACTATAAATATATACTGGAAAGAGTGAACTTCCCCTGAGCCTTTGTGAACTATGTGAAAGATGAAAGCCCATGTGTCCACAGAGTACTGAATGTATGTCATTTTTCTATTAAATTATTAGCATTAAAATATTTGCATATATCTCACAACAAATTGATTTAAAAAAAAAGAACTAGGGGTTTGTATAAGGCTATCAGAAACAGAAATAAATACCTGGCCCTTTCTCATGGAATTTCCTATTTTAAACTTCTTATTTAATAAATGGAGAATCCAAAATAGAGAAAAGATGTAGACATAATGCATTCTCTTTATACATATATTATATATTATATATGTATAAAGAGGATGCAAAGTTGGAAGGGGTAAGATGGATCTTTGAAGAGTTGGGTGGAGAACTTGACTTGAATAAAATCCAAATATTTGGTACACATCTATGATATTCTCAAAGAGTTGATATAAATACTAAAACAGAGCATTTTCTTTTTCACATAATAAAGTAAATACATCTTTAAAAAATAATTTTTCCACAAGGATGTCCTCACTCCCCACCCCCTCCCCTACCCCACCAGACCTCTAAACTCCCTGGTGCCTTCAGGAGTCAGCTGCTTCTGTCCATTGGTTGGGTGCAAATATCTGCATCTGACTCTTTCAGCTGCGTTTTGGTTCTTCCAGAGTACTAGAATGCAGTCATGCTAGGTCCCTTTTGTGAGTGCTCCATAGCCTCAGTAATAGTGTCAGGTCTTGGGACCTCCTCTTGAGCTAGATGCTACTTTGGGACTGTTACTAGGCCTTCTTTTCCTCAGGCTCTTCTCCATTTCCTTCCCTGCAGTTCTTTCTGACAGGAACAATTTTGGGTCAGAGTTGTGACTATGGGATGGCAACCCCATCCCTTATTTGATGCCCTGCCTTTCTGCTGGAGGTAAGCTCTACAAGTTCCCTCTCCCCAATGTAGAGCATTTCATCTAAGGTCCCTCTCTTTGAGTCCTGAGAGTCTCTCACCTCCCATGTCTCTGGTACATTCTGGAGGGTCCCCCAACCTCTGGTGGATTATTTATTTATAAAAGAGCATTTTCAAGTGACTATAATAACCAACTCTTCATTGGCTTTTCAGTCTCTGCCTCTCTGCCTGGATTTCTTCACCTATTTTCTATGATCATAATTTCAAAGAACACACCATCTTCCAAATTTCCTTTTTTGAATCTACATTTATGACTCTGAAGCAAGGATAGTTGCCAGTAAAGTAAAATATAATAAACAACAAAGCTAATATATATATATATATATATATATATATATATATATATATATATATATATATATATATATCACCCATGATTTCTCAGTGAGTTTTGTATCTATTTAAAATACATATTAAGGCCTTGAAGAACTTATATGACATTTATGATTCTAAAACATGCTACAGTTTTTTTGACAGAGGAAAATTAAAGATCTTATTTTTAAAACCATTTTATATGTGGACAGTCTGTTCTGTCCAATTTGGAGTGAGAAGCTCTGCTTTCAGTCACTGACTTGTAATTTTATTAAAGGCATTTTAGACGTTTTCTTCTGTATCATTTTATACTTAATCCTTTCATATTTTATTCTTTTATAAAATATCAAACCAAGTTGTGGTAGAGTTAGGAAAAAAAACTGCAGTTTGTCTTCTGTGAGATAATCAACAATACTAATGCTTGCTTTTCCTTCTAACTTCCATAATGTCTAGCAACTGCCAAACTAAACACTTCATTACAATCCCAAAATGAGTGTAACTTGTATGTTCCAGGAGTCACAGGATTTAGTGGTACATAGAAAAAAGTTAATAGAAAAAAAAGGGTGATTCTGTACTTTTTCTTTTTAATTTTATGAATGTGCATATGAGGGAAGAGTAGATGCACAAATATTCAGGTGCCCATGGAGTCCAGAGGAGGATGTCAGAGTCCCTGCAGCTGGAGGTACAGGTGGTTGTGAGATTTCTGTCCTGGGTTTTCTGTAAGAGCAGCACATGCTATAATCATTGCCTTGACTCTCTAACTCCTCAAGTCATTCCTTTCCTTGTCTAATGAAAAAATTGAAGGGAAAAGAACAACTTTTACATGATGATAGTTTTGTACTTTGAAGATGTGCTGAATGGCTTTATGTCAACTTGACATAAGCTAAAGTCATCTGAGAAGAAGAAAACCAATTAGGGAAATGACCCCATAAGACCAGGTCATTTGCTGGTTGCATGTAGGACATTTTCTTAGTTAGTGGTTGATAGAGGAGGGCTCTGACCACTGTGAGTCATGCTGGTGGTCCTGGGTTCTATAACAAAGCAGGCTGAGCAAGATAGTAAGCAGTACTCCTCCACAGCCTCTGCATCAGCTCCTATCTCCAGGTTCCTGTCCTACTGGAATTCCTGTCCTGACTTCTTTCCATGATGACCAATGATGTGGAGATGTAATTCAAATAAACCCTTTCCTCTCCAACTTGTGTTTTGTTCATGGTATTTCATTGCAGTAAAAAAACTAAGACAGAAGATGACAATATAAATAGAACTTTAATTTCAAATTTAATTTGGAAAGTAATCTACATTTCCAGAGCTTTAAAAATCTCACCAACCAATGAACTACTACTCAGCACTTAAAAACAATGACTTCATGAAATTCTTAGGCAAATGGATGGAACTAGAAAATATCCTGAGTGGGGTAACCCAATCATTAAAGAACACACGTGATATGTACTCACTGATAAGTGGATATTAGCCCAAAAGCTTCAAATGTCCAAGACACAATTCACAGACCACATGAATCTCAAGAATAACGAAGACAAAGGTGTGGATGCTTAGATCCTTCTTAGAAAGGGGAACAACATACTCATGGGAGCAAATACATAGACAAAGTATGGAGCAGAGTCTGAAGGAAAGGCTATCCAGAGACTGCTCCACCTGGAGATCCATCCCATATGCAGTCACGAAACCCATACATACACTATTGTGGTTGCTAAGAAGTGCATGCTGACAGGAGCCTGATATAGCTGTCTCCTGAGGCTCTGCCAGAGCCTGACAAATACTGCAGATACTAGCAGCCAACCTTTTGACTGAGCACAGGATCCCCAAGGGAGGAGTTAGAGAAAGGACTAAAGGAGCTGAAGGGGTTTGCAACCCCATAGGAAGAACAACAATATCAACCAACCACCCCACCACCCCACCACCACCACCACCAAAGCTCCCAGGGACCAAACCACAAACCAAGAAGTACACATGGAGGAACCCATGACTCTAGCTTCATATGTAGCAGAGGACAGCCTTGTCAGGCATCAATGGGAGAAGAGGCCCTTGGTCCTGTGAGTCACAATGCACCAATGTAGGGGAATTCTAGTGCAGAGAGGCAGGAGTGGGTGGGTGCGTGGGGAAGCACCCTCATAGAAGCAGAGGGAGAGGGGTGGGATAGGGGTTTCAGGGGTCAGGACCAGGAAAGGGGATAACATTTGAAATGCAAATAAAGAAAATATCCAGTAAAATATTTTTTAAAAGCTCACCAACCTGTAACTCCATCTTCAGGGCATCTGACGCCCTCTTCTGACTTTCCTGGGCACCTGCACTCATATGCACACAACTCCAAACAGATATACTTTTAAAGTATGAAGCTGGCATAGCCTGAAAGTCTATTTCTTTGAAAGTCCATCAAGGAAAGCTTGTATGCCTCACTGTGGCTCAGTAGCAAATGAACATTGGATTCTGAAAACAGAGAATTTCTTGAATTGCTAGTTAAAGAATTTCCATCTTACTCTTGATCACTTTCATATGTATCACATATCAAATTTGTCAGAATTTTCACATGTCATTTATTGAGTAAATTGAAACAATAAAATATTTCATGTGATCTTTGGTCTTGTGACACAGTCTCCTCTCTCTCTCTCTCTCTCTCTCTCTCTCTCTCTCTCTCTCACACACACACACACACACACACACACACACACCACACACGTGCATGCAAATGCATGCATGCACTCACACATATACAAGCACACAGATACATACCTCATCAACATTAGCACAACTTACATAAATGTATCATTCAATTTTTCCATTGAGTGGGTTAATGAATCAGCATCAACACTCAGACTATGCTCAATCGTTATTTCAGTGTCTCCCTGTCAGCTGTGTCACTGACTTTTTGAACTGCAACTTCACAAACCAACTCTTCTTATTACTTAATCCTCTCCCAAAAAAGCTTCACCTCAAGGTGGGCCAAACATGGTGAGGACATGGGCACTGAGCAGATTGAATATCTAAGGCAAAACCCTTCTGAGTCCTCAGGTTAGCACATGAGAATTGACTAGGGCAGGTGTGGAATAAAGACCAGCTTATTATATCCTAAGTGCCTGTTCTATAGGATTTCACTACAGTGAGTACAGATGGAGCTAAAGGATGCTGTTAAAATGTGAGAACTTGTATGTATATATATATATATATATATATATATATATATATATATATATATATGAATATGCCATTGTAAAAACCAGCAAATGTTTATTCCTATACAATGTCAATGTAAGAATTTTTAGAACTTTGAAATTTTACAAAATGGTTTAATGCATGTCCCTTTTGATTCATGTCTGTACAGTACATTTATCTACACAGGTTAGAATATTTCTGTAGTGACTTGGTATGGTTTCATGAGATTTCTAAAAAGTATAATCAGCTAAAAATGATGTCTGTATTAAATACCCATCACAAAAATTGCCTCAGAGGATCCCAAGTGGCTGCTTCTTTAGTAAATTTTAATAAAGGATGTTCCTATGCTGTATTTTCTACAGTCATTTCATGGTCTGCATCCCACACGTACATTTTGGGAGAATTCTAATTGCTTTAACTGTTAAAAGTATTGGCTGTTCATAAAGAAATCAAACACACTAAGCTGCTATTTTCAACTTCATTATTTTACAGCTCATTTTTTTCTTTCATCCAGAGGAACCCAGGCCAAAAATCTCAGAAGCACTTTTGGCAGAAATGTAAATACATTGGAGAACAAATAGCCAATTAGTACATTTTTGCTGTGTAGCCTTTGGGTCTATATGAGAGAGAGCATTATAATATCCTGGGGCAGTCCGTCACTACCAATGCAGCTCTGACCATGAGTGACCTGCACTTAGGTTTTATTGGGATGACTCTGACCAGAGGACCTGCTTCAAAAGCCCCAGTGTTCATATATATGGTGCAGGTGGCTTTCTTCCACTCAATCCATCTGCTGCTTTCTAAAAATAAACCTAATGAACTTCTGTTCATTAACCTTGTCCTCAATGAGTAATGTTATTTTAATTGCATCCTTCAGTAAAAGATGAAAACCTTTTTCCAACTGTAGTGATCTCAGAGGAGAGGCTGCTGAGGACAGGAGCCTGGCCATCTGTTCTCAGGGCACATTCCTCTCCACAGACCTTCTCTTCAACATCTTTCATCTTCTGTACTCTACCTGCAGCCCACTCAGAATGAATACCTAACACCCATGAGCTGAAAACAGAGAACTCAGTTCAATGGATTCTTCTTGAAAAGAAGGGACAAGACTCACAATAATTTCTAAGACTAAATGAAAACATGATTTAACCTTTTGAATGAAAGTTCGATATTAAGACTTAGACAAAACAAGCCCCGATCATGAGACCAGTTTAAAGGGCCAGACTGAATGTCCAGTCTCAGAACAACCCTCTCATGTTTGCTCTGTAAAACACATCTGTCTGCCTCCAAGTGTGCCTCTTGTTCTCCTTCTGCTGTGTAAATAGCTTCAGAATGTCCTGTACAATGCTGTTTCTCATTATTCTAAGAAATAATTGCTTTGTGTTCCTGGCTACATTCCTGTGACATGGAACAGCGAGGCTTGGCAGAAGGCTTGTGTGCTGGTCTGCGGCAGACCATCAAATCTGAGCAGCTTTTTGGTGATTTCCCTGTTCCAGGCTATAGACACACCTCTCCAGTAAGCTGCACAACACCAAAATCGCTGGACTTAAGGACATTGGATGCGGAAAAGTTCTTTCCTCAGAATTTAAACGAAGCCTTGCTTTCTAGTTTATGACTACAAGTAATGACCATGTGATCACATTTGTTACACCTTACATTACAAGACATCGCCTAAGGTAGTGGGAGTGAGGCCATCACTTTATACAGACAACACTCACACATACACACACCATCACAACCACAAAGAGGCACAGAGACATTACCTGCAGCAAGAGCATGCTTCTCCATGTTGTTTTTTCTAGTATGTTCTCTGTTGGTATGCTAAAACCCTGACTAAATAACAGTTTGGAGGAGGAAAGCGATGATTACATCTTCCTCGTTACAGTCTGTCACCAAGAGAAGTCAGAGCATGAAGTCAAAGGAACTGAAGGAGAAGCCATGGTGGAACAATGCTTTCTGGCTGACACCCAGGCTCATGTTCAACTACCTTTCTTATAAAGCCCAGGCCAATCTGCCTAGAGATGGCACAACTCACAGTGGGATAGGATTTTCTGTGTCAATTAGCAAGCAAGCCAAAGCTTAACAGACATACCCTCAGGCCAGTCTGAGGAAGGCAATTCTATAGTGGGGGTTCCCACTTTTCCAGTGTGCCAACCTGGCAACCAAGAGAAGCAATCACAGACTTATTTTACTTCACACACACACACACACACACACACACACACACACACACACACACAAACTCATGTGCTTCCTTCCTCTATTTACTACCAGACTTAATTACAGTTAGATTCATTAGACATTTAGCAGAGCCCTACATATCAAGCTGTTTTTTTTTTACCACCCCTCTAGTATGCCAGATTTATATAGCTTAGATTTTCTCATTGTTATTGAGGCATTCCACTGCCTCTTTTGAGTTTATTGAATTGTACAGAAATCGTTGGAGTTGTCCTCAGATACTCCAACTTCTAAGAGCACTTCCTGTTCACTAGAATGACTTCCTCTTTATACACTCAGCTGGAGACAACCTCCAGTCAGCTGTATCTGGACTGCATCTTTCTGTCCCAACCTCTTCAGTAATGCATGCATCTACTTCAAATGCTTCTTTTTCCTGTTGGCTCTTATGTCATGCTCTGGGCATGGCCTGTTATGATTTACATCACCTACCAGCCCATTGATACAGCAACAGGTTTTATGTGAATTTTTAAAAAAGATAAAGAATTTAAGTTTTCCTAAAATTCTCACACTCTGGCTGGTGGAGCAGAAGCCTGACCTAGAGCCAGCACTCTGGTCCTCATTGTCTTTTACCTCAAGCCTCACCAGATGGGTATCATTTACTGGGAAGAACGCATCCATCTCTGCTGTTTGTTTACAGCCTTTGCTGTCTCCAAGAAAGGGATCTGGTTGGAGTTAGCTGTCCAAATCCAACCATTGCTCAAGCCTTGAAACATTGGTGTTACCACCACAAGTATCATCTAGACCAAGCAGTGTAGGAGCCATGGGACCTTGGAAGCAGGAGCTCTACCAGAGAAAGGATGTCATGGGGTGGGTGGGGTAGTTTGAGGATTTATAGCCTTGATCACTGGCAGTTCGTTTTCTGCTTTCTGTGTGTGGCTGTAAAGTGATCTCTCGGCTCCCTGCTCTGACTGCCTACTGTCATGCCTTGCCATTCATTATAGACTTCCCCTCAGGAACTATAAGCCAACATAAATCCTCTCTTTCTTAAGTTGTTTTTGGTCACAATGTTTTACCATAACAATGACAAGTAATACAGAGAGCAGGAAAGACAGACAGAAAGAGAAAAAAAAATGTGGTCAGAGTGTACTCAGGACATAGGTCCCTACCCAGTGAACCTTAACACGGTGCCCGCCAAGTATACCACACACCTGATAGGTTTTGTATCTTTGTCTTAAGTTTTGCTTGTAAATATTTTAAGCTGTGTTTAAAATAGGGGTATAAATTGTCTGTTTTTCCTCTATGACAATAAAGGCCCAATTGAACTCGGAGATGCACTAAAGACAGGTTATAAAGTTTCTAGACACTCTGTGGTTCTGGAAAAGTTCAGAAAATTAAAGAGCACCCATGTTTTCTGAAACGGTGCAGTGTGAAGCAATGTGTTTGGAGAAACAACTTTCTCATAATGACTTTACAATGGCTGTCTCAAAAATAACAATGAAGTAATGAGTGATGGGTGAGCTCCAGTCACCTGTTGACTGAAATGATGGAGGCAGGCTCTTGGGAGTGGAAATCTCTTAGCATGCTTTTTCCCATGAGGTTTCCAGTGGGCTGTGGTTTGCGCCTGGCTGGGAGGCTGGTCCAAATCACTTTCTTGTGGTAGTTCAATTTTGTCCTTTTTGGATGAGGCCAAGGCCAGGAAGCAGACCAAGATGAAGAAACAGGGTTTGTTTTGTTTTGTTTTGTTGGTTTTCTTTGTTTCTCTACTGAAAACTTCACTGGAAAGTAAAACTTGCTGCCTCAGAGAAGCTCTCAAAGGTTGAATGAGTTCACACACTCAACAGGTTTTGTGATATTGAATATTTAGATGTTTAATAAAAGCTATTTGCAAAAAAAAAAAGCAAACTCGTAAACCCATCAGAATTTGTGGTTGTCAAACTTGGGAAACATCGTCTAAGCGGCAACTTTATGTTGTTTTGATAGTTAAAGCTTGGTATTTCTGTATTTATGTCACAATTCAGGTGACACAGGGGCATGAATAGAATTACTATTAATTTCCAATGTTGAGCAGAAATGAAATTCAGGGGGACAGAGCTGCCTACTCAAGGACTTCTACAATAGCTTCTTTCAACTAATATTTGTAATTCTGCTTAAAGAAAGAAAAAACTTGAGCTGTCATTTTGTGGCTGGAAGCTCTGTCTTTTTTTTTTTTCTGGGACCCCATCAAGCAGGAAACTTACAGCCTGAACAAGTCTGTGGTGATTTTTGGATAACCATGGCATAAAAATTGGCTGGGAAAGTGATATTAGGATTTCAATGGTAAAGCCATTTGTTAGGCAAATCAGAGTTCATGTCCTCTGGCAACATTAGAAGTTCATAGTATTGCCTTAGGTGTCAGGTTTTGGGTAAAGGGTATAATTTTGGGTCCTACTTGCTTTGGATTTTAAGAAAAATAAAATCAGCTTCTGGTTTTCAAACCACAATCACTTGCATGTTAAATTTTTTCTTGACCTTTCAGCTTCAAACAGAAAAATAGTGAAATCCTCTGAGTCATGGTCTAGGTTATGTAAACACTGCATTTTGAAATAAAAATCTTCTCTGTGACTCCAATTACATTCATCCATGCTTGCTCCTCCCTGAACATAAGTACTTAACAGCAGCATATGAAAATGGAATGAATTTACATGTGGTTTATATTTTTTAAATGAATTTGTTTATTTTTCCTCCAGATCAAAGTTTATTTTTTCTATGCTCTATATTTTATTACTTTTTATAATTATAATTGCCTCCACAGGAAAGATCATCAACAAAATAAGGAGATATGTTCATGCTCATGTTCATTGAAGGCAGGGCAACAAAACTGGTGTAGTATGTCCACGAAAATGAAAAATTTTTCTACATAGAATAGGAGAAAATCCTGTAAGTTCTGATAATGAGGTTGAACCTGGACATCATTATGCTTCTGCAGATATGTCATGCACCAAAACACAAAGACCACACGACCTGTTGGATCCTGCTAACTAAGGTCGAAGTCTGTGGTTACTGGAAAGCCCTTATCTCAGTGTAAAATAGAGGAATCTCTTGACCAGCTGGGCTTCTGCCTCTCTGACCCTGTATGGGGAGCTAGAAACCCCCACCCTCTCTACCTGCTGAATGTCATGTAGCCATAGTAAGATTCCAGGTCCAACATAAAAAATCCATTCAGCTAGCACCTGAGACTCCTGGAATACATCACCATGCTAATGAGGCATCTCAGTACCTTAGCCTTCAGCCAATGACCTTTGCCCACCCTGGATATCCCTACTCCCTTCACTGAAACTATATAACCCTAGCTTCACCCCAAATAAAGCTGTTCTGTCTCCCCAAAGCTGATCCCATACTGTCATTATCTCGATAGTACTCACAGGCCACCAGCAACCCTGTTCTTTGACTCTGTCCCCTTTGTCCTTGTGGGCCAGTGGACAATGACCCAGGGGAGAAGGGAGAACCTCAGATCTGACTGACACGGAATCTAAAATACATGAGTGCTCAGATAGGTCATAGAATAGAAACTACCAGAGGTAAAGGAAAATGTAAAGAGATCAGCCACAGCACACAAAGGAGAGTTTTAAGGACAAATAGCCTGAAGACCTACTGTGAGAAGACTGTATATCTTTCGCCTGGGTATACTCAAAGCTGCGGGTACACGCAAAGCTGCTTAGTAAGCATTTTCACTAATGTACATCCATCCAACACAACTGAAGTAACGGATCTTTTAGTTATCTCAGTCAGACTAGGTCAGTTTAACAAAGTGTAAACAAATAGATTCCATTTGTATAGGCAGATTACACACAACTGAACACATAAATAAATTAGATAAATGTAATCTATATACACAGTGAAAGGTCCTAGGTACACCAACATGTCCTGCTTCCAAAAAACTTCTTCTATGATTTTGCTAAAAATATTTGCTGAGCCTTTAAGCTAGGAATCTTCTCTTTCTTCTATTCCTCTTATTCTCAGGTTTAGTTTTTTTCATAATGTCCCACATTTCTTGGAAGTTTTATGTCAGAAATTTTTTAGATTTAACATCTTTGAGTGATGTATTGATTTCTTCTATTGTATCTTCAGCATCTGAGATTCTCTGTTGTACCTCTTGTATTCAGTTGCTGTTGGTAGTCCCCGTTTGCTTATGTTGATTTTTTTCATTTCCAGGATTCTCTCAGTTTGTGTTTCCATTATTGCTTGTATTTTCATTTTTAGGTCTTCAACAGCTCTTTTCTCTTCCTTCTTGTTTTTTCTTGGCCTTCTTGGATTTCTTTAAGGGATTTATTGATCTCCTCTAACTTTTTTGTTTGTCTTTTCATCAATTTCTTTAAGGGATCCGTCTATGTCTTCTTTAAGAACCTCTATCATCTTCATAAAGTTGGTTTGAAGGTCATTTTCTTGTGACTCAGCTGTGTTGGGATATCAGAGTTTGCTATAATAAGGTCGCTAGGCTCTAGTGATGCCAAATCACCCTGGCTGCTGTTGTGTTCTTACACTGGAAGCTCTGCAGCTGGATTTGCATTGATTACAGGTGTGGTTGCCAATTTCTGAGTTTGTCTTTGTTGGGTGGGTATTTTGTTCCTTTGTATCTGTTTCCTCTTTGATGTTCTGGCCAGAATGGCCTGTAGAAAGTCTCTGCCCAGGCCCTTGGTCCTATGAAGTTTCTATGCCCCAGTATAGGGGAATGCCAGGGCCAGGAGTAGATGAAGGATCAGGGAGAAGTGTGAGGGGATAGGGGATTTTCAGAGGGGAATCTAGGAAAGGGTGCCACGGACCGGGCCTAGTCGCCCCCCTCATTCCGTGGGAATCAGGGGTTCAGACAAATGGGCATGGAAAGTGGAGTGACAAACAGACTCGACACAAGGGAGTGTGGATCTGAATGCAATTTATCACATTAAGCATCAGACTTTTTATACAGAAGAAAATTGGAAAGTTAGGTGACACACTGGCAAGGTACAATGAGGTTACTGGATTCTTACACAAAACAGAGGAATGCAAAAATGGAAGAACTGGCAGGAACCAAGTGGGATAAGATTCAATGTTAACAACTGGGATCAAAAACAACTCCACCTAACTCCACTTAATCTTAGAAGCCATAGTTCCTATTGTAGCCTATTATATAGTCCACTTTCCCCCTAGGCCATTGTAAATACTTGCATCTGGGTGTAACTCAGCTAGCTATAGTTCTAAGTATCTAGTCTAGTTCCTCCTGAGGCCTCAAACTTCCTTATTCCTAGATAATGGTAAATTCCTGTGTAAGGCGGGGTGACTTAGCTATCCATGCCCAGGGTCAGATTAAGGACTGCTTAGAATCTAATTTAGCTATATGTCAAAAATTCAATCCTTAGAAGCACTTAAAATAAAGTGATATTGAGGGAAAGCACAAAGATCTGTTTATCAACTAAAGCAAGGACATTGGAGCATTTGTTATACAGGATGCCACGGTTCCAGGAGACTAAGTTTTCATGAACTTTTTACCTCAGGACAGCGCCCAGGTTTTGTGGTCCTGTTGTGCTTGTCACTACTGGTGTGGATGTAGCAAAAGGGGATAACATTTGAAATGTAAATAAAGAAAATATCTAATAAAAAAAGAGAAAGAAAGTCTCTGCCCATGTTGGAGGCTAATCTTCTGATGCCTAGAGTAACCTCTTGCATTGCAGGGGAATTATGCCCAAGATGGGGGCTGAATTTCTGGTGACCTGGGGTTATGGTGGCCTGTGTGGCCTCTGTTGGAACAGTGTGTTTCCACCAGAGTTATAAACCTGGTGTTTGGGCTGACTTCTTGATCTCTGGTCGAACAGGGGGATTCTGCCAGGATATGATGATAAGAGGACAACAGGCATTTGAGAGAAGGCTGGTTGGGCCCTGAGGGCATGTTGGTGGTAGTCCACAAATGGGGGGCTACCAGAGGTCTTGGTTATCAGTGTGGCCTCTGTTAAGGTAGGGGGCTTACAATGGAGTTGTGAGCAGCCATATTGTATGAAGTAGAAGAGAAGAAGTTGGCACAGACTGGGCAGGTGCTGGGGTGTTTGGTGGTTGGGTCTAGAGCTTATTTAAATTTGTGGATGTGACATGGCCTCTGATGGATCGGAGGACTTCATCTTAATATGTGGGCCAAGATATGGTGATGAGGAAATGAGAGCTAGTTAGGGTAGGCTGTATGGGCAAAGGCATGGGGTGCTCTTACCTGGGATTTTCAGTACCAGCATGGCCTGGTGGGGAAGGGGGCTCAGTCTGGAGGTGTGTGCCAGGATATGGTGATGAGGAGAGAAGATCAGTGGTGATTGGATGTGATGAGCATAGTTTCTTAAAAAATGCCTTTTAAACATGTAAAATAGCTCAGGATCCTCACTACAACCAAGGCTGCACCTAATAACCAGAACTCAGTGATATCACTCATAGAAGATGACCATACACAGTCCTAGAACACCGTAACTACCACTGGACTGTATAAAAGCCAAGACAAAGAGCAATGCTCTGCTCTTCATATCTAGTGAGATGCCACATTTATCTCTCTTGTGGCTGATGAGTCTTCTCCAGGACCCTGACCCTCAAATCAGAGATTGTTGTTGTTGTTGTTGTTGTTGTTGTTGTTGTTAGAAACTGGACCTGAACATCAGCTACATTATACAAGTGAGCAACCTGGGGGTATATGCTTAGGACCACTGTTGGAAATTCAGAGTGTGAACCTCAGCATAATAAATAAAATTTTTATTATACCAACTTTTTGTCTCTACCTTCCTGCTTGTAACATTGGTGGTAAGCTGGGTGGGCATGGGCAGGGTGGTATGTGCTTCTCTGATGGGGTTCTGAGTGCTGGAATGACTTCTAGTGGTCAGAGGACTTCTGGGGTTCTGGGTACCAGTATAGCCTTTGATTTAGCAAAGAGTTTTCTATAGAAGGACATTTCTATAGGTGTGCTTTGATTTGATTTTTAAAGTGAGTAGCCATTGAATATCTTCCTATATTTACTCAGCTAAGTTTGAATTACATAAATTAAACTTTACATACCTTTTCCTGAGGTTTTCTAAAGCCACTTTTGTCCCTCATCTTAGTCTTCAGCTTGCTTAGCTTAATGTGCCATCTGATCATCATTATGCTATATTATAATTAGCCAACCAGGCCTGTGGATTGAGTTTTACTCATGTCCCCAACTAACTGAGGACCAGCATAGCTTTCTACAGATGCACTGTGAAGAGCAGAGTATGATAACTCATATTGGCTGTGTCAACTTCACTACATCCTGAATTACCCCCAATCCAAGCAGCTAGACATGCCTGTGATGAATTCTCTTCACTGGATCTTTTGAGGTGGGAAGACCTATCTTAAATTTGAGTCAGTTTCTGGTGGCAGCGCAGGGAGAAGGACCTGAATGAAGAAAGCTTTTGTTCTTTGCCGGCTCATCCTCACTCTTACAGGAAAGGTCATCCACCCTACTGCTGAATCATTCCTTCACTGGTGTTTTTATAATCTACTTTGTCAGAATCACAACATAAACTGAAGACCATTAGCTCTTTAATAATCTCCCAAGTCTTGGTCATTCTATTGGGGAAACGGGCATTGCTATGCTATCTGGACCTAGAATATAATCTCACCATGCTGTTTGATACACAGAGGAACCCTGAAGACTGATATGATTTTGTTTGTTTGTTTCTTTGTTCTGCTTGTCATCAACTTCTTATCATCAAAACCTTAGCCTAGGCACTCAGTGCACATGTAAGACCCTGCCAAGCCTGTTTGAATCGAGAGACTCAATGTGTGTCTGCCAGTTGCTTTCCTCCTTTTTTCACCATGCTCTCACAGAACCAATGCAAATGTGGGAGACCTTCACTCTACATCTAAACTCTATAGAACATCAACTCCCAAGCAGTCAGGGAAACGCACTTTTGTAAATGTTCTGAATTAGCAATTCATGAGTTTAACTTACACAGTATTTCAAACTACCATCAGTAAAGTTACAATAATGTTAAGCTTAAAAGAAATGAGTGTAATTAACACAATAGGCTTTAGTTAACTGATTTTGAGTTTTAGGGTTTTTTTGGTTTTTTTTTTTTTTTTTCTTTCAATCTTTTAGTTTTTGGTAAGGCAAAACCTTTTTCCATTGACTTAATAGTATTTTCTTTTGTTAAAAATTAAGTTCAATTAATTCAGAGAATTCTTATTCATTCAAATTAATTTTAATTTTATTTTAAATTACTTTTAATATCCTTAATGCATATTTCTCTTTGTTTTTTATGGTTGAATATTTTTTAGAAATACTATAATATTGAAATATACAAACAATTCTCACTTTTAAATGTAAGTCAAATGATCTGTTAAGAAAAAATCTATACCAAGGCACTACAAAGACTCAGTGAACAGCATTCAGATTATGGCTTCCATAAAGTCAAATGACTTTTCCCAGGGAGGAAGAATATACATCAAATTTATACAGCCTGCTGTCATTCTCAATGATTGTGTGCCAGATGTTCACCATTTATCATGACTACAGCTGCAGAGATATATGTGAAGTCTTGTATAATAAAGAATTGTCTGAGAAGGTTTGTGTTTAAAATAATGATGATTTTTGAATTCTTAAGTATATAAAATTAAGGTGTGTAGTGTGTTTCAGTTTCTCACTGACTTGCCAAAAGGATGTATTTGGGAGTGTTTTAATGATATCAAAATATTGTAATTATAGATAACTGCTTGATGACCCATCACACATGACTTTTTGTTGGTATAGTCATATCTATGGAAAAGGAACAGGGTATGGTACCAGCTGAGACACATGCATGCATTTAGGTTCTTTGAATCAACATCCTTATTTCATAATATCTAACAAATTCAAGGGATAACAATAATCTAGTTACTTTCTAAATTCCTGCTCAAAACAGTTTCACCTTTGTGTATCTGTGTATAATATGCATATGTGCATTTTATGTTCATTTTTGGTGTGTGTGTATAAGTATTCATATGTGCATGTTTGGTGTGTGTGTGTATTTATATGTGCATGTTGTTTGTGTATGTGTGTGTGTGTGTGTGTGTGTGTGTGTGTGTGTGTGCATATGTGCATGTATTATGAGGTGCATGGGATGAACATAAAATCACTTAAGAGAAAATGAGACTGAGAAGCCAAAGCTAAATAAAACTAAAAGCATTATTTGCCCATTCTCTTCTGTAGTATGTCATAGAGGCAAGACTTCTAAAGCTGAATGACAGCCATGCCCTCTGGAACAGCTTCAAGTGGGGCTGGCTTCATCACATCCATACCCAAAGGTCTTCTTCATGTGTTTTCAATTTGATCTGGAATGGATTTTACACAGATGAAAAAAAGTTATCAGCTCCTGGATATTCACTCACTTGGCAATCAGTTCCCAAATCAAAGTGTTATGCCCATGGCTGGATGTCACTCTTGTCAGATTTCAAGTGTGTGTGTGTGTGTGTGTGTGTGTGTGTGTGTGTGTGTGTGTGTGTGTGTGTGTGTGTGTGTGAGAGAGAGAGAGAGAGAGAGAGAGAGGCCGTATGTCACTCTTGTCAGATTTCAAGTGTGTGTCTATGTTTATGAGAGAGAGACAGACAGAGAGAGAGAGAGAGAGAGAGAGAGAGATCAATGCTTCTGTATTGATATTATTTTTACAGAAACAAAGGGCAAGCAGTGTAGATAGCTTGCCACCAAAGGAGTGCCAGGACAACATAGTTAATTTAATTCTGTTAACACTAGATATGTCTTCTCTTGCACAATGTTAAAATTTCAAGGTAAAAATGGTGCTTTTCACTAAAATGCTACAGTGTAGTTATGATAGAACTATATAAGTTATAATATATAATATGTATATGCCTGAAAATTAAAGAGTTAAAGAAACTAGGGCTTCTAAGATTATGTATTTTTCTGAATTACCTACATCATTATTGTAGTTGTTATTTTCATATTTCAGTTTTCAATTTTTCCCAGAATGGTGAATATTACAAATCTTTATCAGAAACACAAATAAGATGTACTCTTTGCACTATGGTACTGTTAGCTGTTCTGCTATGTAATTCGCTAGATATAGATTTTGAAAGAAGTCTAAATGATGAAGAAGAATCCTAAAACCCCAAGAATTTCCTTTGATTTAATTACTGTGGTGCCAAAATAGTCTCTAATTCTCTGAAAGTGGAAATCATAGACTCTAATCACCATAAATGGAGGTCATGGTCTAGAGGTGGAAGTCATAGTACTTAATTTTATTAGGAAGAGAGGTCATAGTCTCTAATCCTTTATGAAGGGGGACAATATTCTCTAATCCTATAGGAAGTGATCACTATTATTTAATTCCATAGGAGTGGAGGCCAAAGTTTCTAATCCTCTAGGAGTAGAAGCTATAGTCTCTAATTCTATAAGAAAGCAAGCAATAGTCACAAATCCTATAGCAATGAAGGCTAAAGTCTCTAATATCCTTGGAGTAGAGGCCATAGTCTATGATCCTATAAAATTGGAGGCCATAGCCTCTAATCCTTTAGGAGTGGTGACCAGTCTCTCATCTGTTGTTGATCTTCTTAAACTAGTTTTAATGAAGGACACTAATATTCTCATGCACTCTACTTACCTGTCCTCAGAATATAGGTTTTTTAATCGGTTTCTATGAGAACTGTCTTCATAGATCACTGGCAGTAAAGTTAACTACACAAAAGAACTAAGCAGTTTGCCGCAAACAAAGAACCTTGGGGTGCACCAGAGTCATGGGTGCACCAGGCTGATGTATTATTGCTCAGTATGTCATAGTGCTTTGTAATTTAGGAAACTAGCTAAGTTTTAAAGTTTGACTCATGGAAAGATATGTGAATTAAATAGATGCTAGCTGTCCTTTAAAAAAAAAACTGATGCCTTAAGCAACATCCTTGTAATGAAATGTCCATTAGTAATAAAGATATCTGAATTAACTTATTTTTATTCTCATACACTATATGTTTTCATAAAATTATTTTATTTCACATTCTTTATGTGAAAAAAAGTAGCTTGAATTTAAACATTTTCAAAATTATTAATTTTGTTCTTCAAGTGTAGAGACATTTTGTCTAAATCCTAAACTATGTTGTTTTAATCCTAAATATAATGTAATTCACATCAATTTCTTGGTGTTTAAAAAATAGAGCAATAATATTTTTGCAATGTCTCTGTGTTAATTTCTTTCTTTCTGGTCTAATATACCAAAACATAATGCACCACTGAATCTGATTCAATTTTAGCTTATTTCAAAAAATATTCCAAATGCATTCATTCAGAGGAGTGAGAGTTAGCAAGGATATCTAACACAATCCAGTGGAACGTGAGATCCCCTTCAATACTTTGCACTTACAATCCAAGTTAAGAACATGGTCTCACTTTAGTGACAGTCTCCTTCCCCCATCACTTTCTAGTTTACAGTACTGTATCTCTTGTGTATTAAGCCACAGAAGGCACACATTTAGATACTGAAACGTGATGCCAGGGGTATACTATTTCCAGAAAAACATTGACATATTAAATATGTTCTTAGAGAAATGAAAACTGCATACAAGCTGGGCTTTCTTAGTAGGATTAAACAGAAACACACCTAGTGTGCTGTGTTCCACCCAGTACATTTTGAGTTTTATTTCTTGCATTATTCCATGAGCCAACATAGGTATCTAACCATAAGGCAGGCAGACTGTTTTCACAGCTGCTGTGGTAACTTACCCCTGTGTTCTAAGGACCACACAGGGGTTCCAGGGCTGCACTCCACAGAGAGTCTCCAAGGGGTGCCTCACTCCAATTTAATTAATTGCACTATCTGCTGTGTTCATAGATTCACTCCCTAAACTGACCATCAGTAAGGGTGTGTATTTTCTACAACTGAGGTGTGAAGAATATGAACAAAAGCTAAAATCACATGATTCTGAAAAGTAAACAGGGACCAAATGCACAAGCTTCTCTCAAGGGCACACCCAGGATATCTTTAACACATTTGAGGAAAGATGTCAACGTAACATTACAAAGTGATGATATTCTGCAACCCAATGTTATACTTGCTAAAGTGGTATCTCAGAACTTTCTAGTGAATCCCACCATGCCCTATGTGCTGCTCAGTTTAGACTATCATAGTTTAGACATATATGCAACTGCATATACAAACAAATGATTGTACCTGCTAATGTATATAATCAGTCAATAGAACAAGAAGAGAAGAAAACTCACCATGATTATTAAGAACAACTATTACATTTTCTTTTACAAGCATGTCAAGATCTGACTCACCTTTGTGATAAACTAGTCTCTGGATTCTAAATCGTCACAGAATAAATCAGTGTCCTCTATCTTTAAACTTAACCACTTTACTGTGAAGTGTGACATATTCTCCTCATTTGTTAATTTTTAAGAAACCGGCATCAAGAAGTAGGTACCATCTGTCAATAAGCAGATTTCTGCCTTAATGGACATATTTGAAATGTTGTTTTTTAAATGATCAGTTGAGATTTTTTCCATATAGTAATTAAAACTATTTTCTACTTTTGATACTAATGAAAAATAATTTCAGAGTGAATATCTACTGAGATTTTTCTTGATAATTATGTTAGGCTCAGAATTTATGGCCAGAACAAAAGTGTATTGATAATTGTAATGTTAACAATTTGCGTTATCACATAGAAATAAATGCATAAATCATTTGCTGAAATAAAACTTTGTAGGATAAAAACAAATAAATTAACATTTTTCTTTCCTATTACTTTATTAAGCATTCAATTAGGTTAACAGTCTTAGGTTCATGGACAAATAAACTTGATTACTGAAAAAGAAGATATTTTAGATCTGTGTCAGAATCACACAACTGTTTGTAAAGGAGGCTCTGGGGATCTCAGAGCCCATCCCTGAGTGATGCATTCAAACACTGAGATTCCAAGAACCAAATCTCCCCAGAATCAACCTCCTTTTAATATTTTCCTGTTCTTTCTCTTCGCTCTCTCTCTCTCTCTCTCTCTCTCTCTCTCTCTCTCTCTCTCTCTCCACCTCCCTTCCTCTCTTGCTCCTGCCCCTCCTTTCCTGCAGTTTTTTTCTTTTCCTGATTTTATGATGGCTGATGTTTTAAATATTATATTTATATGTATGTGTGCATGCACATATGTCATGGTGTGCATATGGCAGTAAGAGGAGAGCTTGCAAAATAAATCATCAGATTTGACTGCAATTACCTTGAAATAAGGAGCCCTCTCACTCACTCCACACAGACGGATTTTCCACTTTAATGAAAACAGTAAACTGTTGTATGTTGTATTTTATCCTTCTTTAAGGATTGTAAATACATTCATCTTTGATTTAGAGGCTTAACCTATAAAACAGGTAATAGTAAAGATATGAATATAAACATGAAAGAATGTGTTCACAGAAAGCCTGGGTTCTTAAAGTCCTTGGAGCAAGTGAAACGGCAGACTAAGAATTTGGCTCAAACCCACTGGCCCACGAGCCTCCCTCATAAACACAGCAGCAATAACCCTTTTTTGCTCAGTATCCATTCTTCCTTTCCAACATTATCCAAAGATAACGCTACCCCTGGCCTACAACAATAAAGGTTTGGATCCATCTCTATTTATTACACATCAAAAAGGTTCTGAATGTGCATAGAGTTTAGAAAAATAACGTAATGTTCTGGTTTATGTCTCAAAGTCGAGATTAGAATAATCAGAAAGGCAAGATGTTACGATTCTATCTGAATCAGAATGATTTGTATAGAGCAATTTATTTACAATGTAAAACCCTAGATTGGAGAGAGGATATACAGAAAATACAATAGATAAGAGTGCAAGCACCCCTCTAGTTTATATAGACAAAATCAGCTCTGCAAACAAAGTGAGTGCACAGAAACCAGGGCATGTTGTAGCTCAGAGCTTCATCCACATTCTCAATTGAGATTATGCATCCTAAATTCAGGCTCATATAATATGTTTCCTAGCATATGTTGAAACCAAATATGATTGTGCCATTGTACATGATACATGACAATGCATTTTCTTTCTCACATATTGAGCAGTGTTTTAAATCAGCATATTGTTTTCAGATAGAGTACCACATGTTTCAGGACATGTATCAATTACTCAGCAAAAACAAGAAACCATAAGTAACAGCTGCAGCCACCGACAAGATCCATTTCCACTCGATTCCGTGAAAAGGTACTTGAGTGCTCTGGCTTCAGGCTTGCAAGACTCCTGTCCCCAAAGTTGGCTTTGATCAATGTGTCATTGTATCTTTCTCAGCTCCCGTCACCCCTCTCATTTGTGCTTAATCTGGTCACAGTCACTTGAACAAAATTCAACTTTATACAAAGACATCTATCTTTAGAGTTGAAAACATGGGAGTATTTGTTTGTCTGAAGAAAAAACATCTGCATGTTTGAAGTCTTAGCCTTCTATTTGCATGCTTCCATGTGATATGGACAGTTGATGTTATTTTTTAATCTTAAATATTTTCTTGCCTTTAGTTAATTCTTCAGTTTTCAAGCAGTGATCATTTTCTAAGATAGTTTTTACTTTTATTTATTGCTTGCTCTCTCTCTCTCTCTCTCTCTCTCTCTCTTTCTCTCTCCATTTCTTGCTGTATGCATGAGTATGACAGGTGTGCACAGATTTCCATGGAGAACAGGAGGTAGTGTGTGTGTACTCCTTTGGAACTGGAATTATTGGGTGCTTTCTAGCTACTGAATGTGTGTGCTGAGGTCAGAACTCAGGTGCTCACGATTGAGTAGAAAGTGACCCTCAACCACGAAACTACCTAGTCTGTCTTCCCTTTCCCATCTCCCAACATGTTGCCTCTTATTTCATCTTTGACTATACTCTAGTGACATATGCATTTCCACTAAACCAAAAAAGACTTTAATTGCAAAATCTGCTCTTCATTTGTTTGGATGTATTGGGATTTAATTCTGAGTACCACAGAAGTGGAAACAGTCATTTGGTACCATGTTTTTCAATTGAGTCCATTGATATATAATTGAATACAGAGCAAACTGTATTTCATGTTGAGATTTGATGAGAACACAGGGTGTATCAGAGGAGGTAGGAATAAAAGAAAAGATATGGAGAAATTATATGATATTTTTAACAGTTCATTATCTTATTAAAGAATTTAAAACATGAGTACTACTGTATATCATTTTCTCACCATGCTATCCCCAATCCAAATCAGGGTTCATTAAGTATTTATCATATGTAGATATGCTTAAGGTTGATGCTTGTGGCTGAATAACTGTCGGGATGAGCATACCTAAAGAAGACTAACTCTCCCTCTCTTAGAAGCTTTTGGTTGCCTGTAAGTCTTCATAGGGAGTAGGCCTTTTAAGATTCCCCCCATTCACATTGGGGATGTCAACTGTTGCTGTCATTGTTCAAGTCTTGTTTAGGCAGCCAGCCATGTTTTTAAATTTTCATGGTGCAATTCTCTGTTATATACAGAAGACACCATCTCATAAAAAATGTCTAGGTCCTCTGGTTCTTAGAATATTTTTTGCCTCTGTTTCCATGTTAGATTTAAGAACTCTGTTGTAGATGAATCATATGAGATTGGATACCCCTAGTCAGTTGTTCTTAGCATTTTGACCAGTTGTAGATTTCTGAGGTGATCTCAGTCTGCTTCAAAAAGAGTATTTGTTGAGGGATGAGAGATAGTCCTATCTGTGGCTATGAGGATAGGTATTTTTCATGCAATTGGGAATTATATAAGAAGTGGGCTGAAAGGAGGGGAAAGGGAGGAGAGGCTGTGGTTCGAATGTATGATAGAAAAATGAAGAAAAAAAATAATAAGTAAGCAAGTGACAGTAATTGACTCTTCTCTAGAGTCCTTAGTGTCACCAGCCACAGGTAAAGTCAGAAAGGTTTATAATACCAGGTATGAGTGCCCATCTATTGGGTGGGCCTTAAGTCCAATTATTTTAAAGAACGTTCTGGTAATTTTGACAAGTATGAACACCTCCTTAACCATTGAAGACACAGACTCTTATCACATCAGAGTCTACATGCCAGTTGACAGTTTGTACCTCCAATCCAAAAGGAAATGCTGTTCTCTACCATCTTCTATTTCTAACACTATGCATGGTCTCTGAACTTACAATCTGATTCCAAAAATTGTCTTCTGTATTAAATAACATAAAGCAAAAATAAAGTCATATGCTTCTAATATGTTGCTTCATAATTTTCAGCCATCATATTTCAAATAGTTTCCCCTTCTCCAAAGAAATGATTTGGTGCTCTGTCCAAATCTGATCATGAACATATAAATTTAAAAACATTACTGTATTGATTCATTCATCAGTTCTGTTGCCAAAAACCACACTATTTTCACTATAGTATTATGACTCCAGTGCACAGGTTTTGTGTATAGTTCTGGTTTTTTTTTGTTTGTTTGTTTTTTGGTCTTTGGCTTTTTTTTAAAAGATATTTTCTTTATTTACATTTTAAATGTTACCCCCTTTCCTGGTTTCCCCTCCAAAAACCCCCTATTCTATTCCCTCACCTCATGGTCACATCCACTCCTGCTTCCTGGTCCTAGCATTACCCTACACTGAGGCATTGAGCCTTCACAGGACCAAGGGCCTCTCCTCCCATTGATGACTGACAAGGCCATCTTCTGCTACATATATGGCTGGAGCCATGGGTCCCTCCATGTGTACTCTTTGGTTGGTAGTTTAGTCCCTGAGAACTCTGGAGGGTACTGGTTAGTTCATATTGTTGTTCCTCCTATGGGGCTGCAAACCCCTTCAGCTCCTTGGGTCCTTTCTCTAGCTTCTCCATTGGGGACCCTGTGCTCAGTTCAATGGTTGGCTGAGAACATCCACCTCTGTATTTGTCAGGCACTGGCAGAGGCTCTTAGGAGACAGCTATATCTGGCTCCTGTCAGCAAGCTCTTGTTGGCATCTGCCATAGTGTCTGGGTTTGGTGAGTGTATATGGGATAGACCGCCAGGTGGGGCAGTCTCTGGATGGCCTTTCCTTCAGTCTCTGCTCCACACTTTGTCTCTGTATCTCCTCCCATTGTGTGTAGTTCTTTTTTTTTTCAACTTTTATTAGATATTTTCTTCATTTACATTTCAAGTGTTATCCAGAAAGTTCCCTATACCCTCCCGCCTCCCGGCCCTGTTCCCCTACCCATCCGCTCCCACTTCTTGGCCCTGGCGTTCCCCTGTATTGGGGCATATAAAGTCTGCATGACCAAGGGGCCTCTCTTCCCACTGATGGCCAACTAGGCCATCCTCTTCTATATATGCAGCTAGAGTCATGAGCCCAGGGGGTACTAGTTAGTTCATGGTTATTCTTCCACCTAGAGGGTTGAAGACCCCTTCAGCTCCTTGAGTACTTTCTCTAGATCCTTCTTCCTTCGGAACCCTGTGTTCCATCTAATAGCTGACTGTGAGCTTCCACCTCCATGTTTGCCAGGCATTGGTATATTTTCCCCTGAGACAGCTATATTCGGGCCCTTTCAGCACCATCTTGCTGGCATATGCTATAGTGTCTATGTTTGGTGGCTGATTGTGGGATGGATCCCTGGCAGCCGCAGTCGTTGGGTCCATCCTTTGGATTCAGCTTCACACATGATCTCTTTAACTCTTTCAATGTGTGCTTAACTGCATTGTTTTAGAAATTTTGAAATTATATTTAAATTTTTATGTTATTTGTTCTTTTTTAAGTATATAAAAACAAAATTAATGCTTTTTATTTCATTTTCATCCTATGGTACTGCTAAATTACATACTCATTCCCTATATATTTGGCAGAGATTCCATAGTACTTCGTTGTGTACTAGTGAGCTCTGTGTTAGTAGATGGTGCTTCGTTCTTATATTTAAGTGTTTATTTTATTCTGTGTTATTAGCCTGGGCATGACATTGTATTTGTGTTCAATAGATTACAATATACAACATTCTTCAGAGGATATGCTTAATATTTTAGGATATAGCTATGTCTGTCAGAGGTATTTTCTCACATGAAGGAAATCATGGCAATTTCCCTGGTTCTCAGTATTCGCCATTAATTAATGTCAAGTGTTCTTAAACACTTGTCTACATCCTTCACAAGTACTGTGTTTTCCTTACATATTCACACTGATTTATTTCCCGCTAAAATAGCCACCTTGCCTTCTTAAATGAGCTTAAAGTGGTCAGGATAAAATCTATAACTCTAGCAGGCATATCTCTTGTTACACTAAGAGACATGTATTCGACACAGTGTGATTTAGTCCTTGCCCTTCCCTTTGTCTCCATGACATCTTCAGTGTTTGTATCCCAGTGATTCTAAGTTTGGAGGTAGAACTGATCCATCTTCAGAAGAAATCAGAGTGTGTGGGGAAAACAAGTCAGCCTTGAGGCTTCCTCGTGGTTAATCAGGACTGCATTGTGGATGACACAGTGGGACCTGGAGAATGAAATGGGGAGTGAATTGTCATAGTTGTCTGGAGGTTACCCAGATTTATCTGAATTACCATGCTTGCTCCTCTGGCAGGAGAAGAAGGGCCATCTGTCTCAGAGATCACCAGGCGCATCAGAGATGTCCAGGGTCTGTTGCGTGGAAGGCTCTATAAATAGGTCATTAAATTCCCCCTGAGATTTTTGTTTGGTTTTGAATGATATTTGTTTTTATTTCTTGGAAATTTTGGATGTGCATTATTTTTGCTTGCTGTTCTTTATAGTAATAATGAGTATGTCAAGTGTAAAATACATTTTGTACATTCTCAAGTGGAATAATCAAGAATTTGGGTCCTTCCTTCAAATGTGCCAGGATGAAAAGTTATGGGACCACCAGGGTAAGCATGATCCTTAATAAATATGGTCAGAGAGTGCATTTGAATTCCATTGTGACTTAAATACAAGCAACTGCAATAGTTGTGAATCCTACTTGCCATCTTATTTCTATGGTGAATGGATTCTATTTTCGGATGTACCCCAGTGAGAAGTGAAAGCAGTTATATCCCAGTGTGGGCTTCATTGCTATGTCAGCCTTGTCCTTTCATTGCTATGTTTAGTCAGCCTTGACCCTGGGTTATCTCAAACTCTACCCACCAGGATGTGGAGAGGTGGATGCTCTCAGCCAACCATTAGACTAAGCACAGGTCCTCAATAGAGGAGCTAGAGAAAGGATCCAAGGAGCTGAAGGGGTTTGAAGGAGGAATAACAGTATGAACTAACCAGTTACCCCCCACCCCAGAGCTCTCAGGGACTAAACTACCAACCAAAGAATACACATGGAGGGATCCATGGCTCCAGTCACATATGTAGCAGAGGATGGCCTTGTCAGTCATCAATGGGAGGAGAGGCCCTTGGTCCTGTGAAGGCTCCATGTCTCAGTGTAGGGTAATGCCAGAACCAGGAAGCAGGAGTGGGTGGGTTGGTGAGCAGGGGAGAAGGGAGGAGCTAGGGGGCTTTTGGAGGAGAAACTAGGAAGGGGATAACAGTTGAATTGTAAATAGTGAAAATATCTGAGTTTAGAAAAATAGAGAGAACTTTCATTATATGCAGCTGCACAGTACTGAAAATTTTGCCTTGCTCACATGAATCCATTTGAACACATGGTTGCAGGTAATGCAGCAAGGTAGGCTTTACAGGCAGAAATCTGATAGCTAGCTTGGCTGAGAGGTATCTGTCTGAAGGATCCAAGTTAAATCCTACATACTTGAAATCCTTGAAGCAGGAGAGACTTTACTTTTTGTCAAACCTCTCTGCTACATTTGTTATATGAAGCTTTTACTTTAAAAAGTAGGATACATCTGTCTTTCCTCCTAGATATACATCTGTAATTATTTTGTATTTATCTTTCTGGAACACTCACAGACACAGCAAGCCAGCCTCTTCTGACCCTCAACCCCACATACAGACTTTTTCTCTGACCTTCATTTGAACTGAGAAAATGGCAAGAATTTCATCGGCAGTCTCGAAGGATGGGGTCCTGTTGATTATCTTGTATTTCACTCTGTCTGAGCTGTCACTATTGCACCTGCTACAATATTTTGCACACAAATTAGTGGCTTTGACATTTTGAAGATAGCCGCTGTCAATAAAAAATACAGCTATTGTTTTAAGCTATGTGCCTGGAAATCAGCCAACACTAGGTCCTGGGAGAAGGACCAGATCAGACTGAAGTCCAGACATCCCCCGAACATACCTTCCCATAGAGTACCAGGGGCTAAATAAGTAGCATAGAATGTATATACAAGAATTCAAGTTCTTGCATAGATCAATTTGAATTTGTTTAGTAATTTACTTTAATCAATACAAATAGCATAAGCAACAAAATAATCTTAAATTATATATTTAGATAAATTCTCTCTATAAAAGATAAATATAAACTATAATATTAATCTTAAAACTAATGCAGTATAAATAATGATGTTAATCTTAAAAGCAATGCAGTATAAATAATGCACATTCTCTAAGGCAGAAGTTATTATTCTTATTACTCTACACACATTCTACAAATCAAACCATCATAAAAAAACTATTGTTAAACTTGTCTTCTCTCATATTTACTCATCTACATTTGATTTCTTTCAATATTAATTCAAATTAATTTACCTTTTTTTAATGATACATGGTAAAGCACATATATCTAATTGCTCATCCTAAGAATTCTATGGATTTGTTTTAATACTGTCAAATATGTCTGTGTTGGACAAACAGTCTCCCTAAATGAGTTTATGAAACTAAAATTTTTTTTCATTACATAATGACACCTTGCTTCACACTCCTTACAGACCCCTGGTGATCAGAGTTCTACTTTCTCTTGGTATGAATTTGATTAGTGTAAACACTGTGGAAGTGTCATCTACTTTACCTGTCTTTTGTCATTTCTCATGTGTCATTAGAACATATCTAAGCTTCATCTCTGTTGATCTATAGGATGGTACTTCCTTTCATTTTAATGTTGAATAATAGTGTCTGTGTGTGTATGTGTATGCGTATATGTGTATGCATGTTTGTGTGTGTGTGCATATGTGTTTGTGTATATGGGTGCACGTGTGTGTGTATCTGTTTATATGTGTGTATTTCTGTGAATATATGTGTTTGTGTATGTATGTATGTATGTATGTATGTATGTATGTATGTATGTGTTTGTGCATTTGTGCATGTGTTTTTTGTTTGTGAGGGTGTGTGTTGTGTATGTGTCTGTGTGTGTATATGTGTGTGTTTATATGTGTGTGTGTGTTTGTGTGTACATGCACCTGCTGTGTGCCACATTTCATTTATCCCTTTATCCATCAAATAGTAACTGGTTTGTACTGATCTTTTGGTCATAAAACTATGTCTCATGAATATGGTTTACCAATGCATCTGTAAAACCTGACTTCATTTCAATGTTTTATTTTACTGAACAGGAAAAACCATCATGCAAGGAAAGCAAAATACTAGATTACTCAGATGCCCTTTCTAGACTGTGAAGTGGGGAAATGGGTTTCTCTGCCTATGACTGTGCTAACTCACAGTTTGTATTTGGAAAACAGTGCTGTGGAGTTAGAAGTCACATGTGAATCTCAGAAAATACAGAGGCACAGCTTCAAAGTTTATTTATCATTTGATTTAAGTTAATATTTTAAAACTTTAAAACTCAAGAAAGCCTAAAACAATACATTTGGATAAAGTAAATCCAGTAATTAAAGTGATAAATAGTTTAAGAGGAAATACGCAGCCAGAGCCTGAAGAGATGGATTTTCCTACAAGTGTGAGACTGCATTCTAACCCTAGAACCTGTGTAAACATTGCACATTGTGTCAGGTGTGTAACCCTAGTGTTGGGAAGACACAGGCAGGCAGAAGTTAGAGTTCACATGCTGGCTAGCCTAGCCTAATGGTGAGCTCCAGGCAAATGAAAAACCTGCCTTAAAGAATTGTATTCCTTAAGATGTCCCCTCAGGTTGTTCTCTGGCTTCCATATTCTTGGGCACAAGGGACCATATACTATAGACTCAGGAACGTGCATACCTATACATGCACACATGCAGAGACACACATATTCCTAAATATATACATACAACATGCTCAGTAAATATAATGTTACTTGTACATATGATTTTAGAACTGACCATTTGCTACTGGAGAACCAATTAATAAATTCTTCCTTGAGAAAGATTATTTTTCCTGACCCTGATATTCCTTAGTTAACTATGGTTCTTTTTAAAGGGTTGAGGCTTTAGGAACCTTCCCTTGTCCAGTTTAACATGTCTATTTTTATTTTATACATAGTAGAGTTTGGGCTACATTTATCTCTGTGTACTACATGTATACAGAGCCTGTGGATACCAGAAGAGGGCATCAGATTTTATGTAACTGAAGTTGTAAACCACTGTAGTGGTGCTGAAGCCCCAAACCAGGACCTACCTCTACAAGAGCTATGGGTATTATAAACTTTGGAACCATTTCTTTAGTGTCCTTTCCTTTGTTTCCTTTTTATTTTATTTTGTTTTATTTATTATTTTGTTTATTTACATTTCAAATGTTATCCCCCTTCCCAGTTAAACCTCCTTTTCCCTCATCTCCCCTGCTTCTATGAAGGTGTTCCCCCATCTACCCACCCCCTCCTGCAGCAGCACCCTAGCATTCCCCTATGTTGAGGCATTGAACCTTCACAGGACCAAGGGGCTCCCCTTCCATTGATACCAGATAAGGCAATCATCTGTTACATATGCAGCTGGAACCATGGATCTCTCCATATGTACTCTTTGGTTGGTGGTTTAGTCCCTGGGAGCTTGGGGGCAGGGGTCTGGTTGGTTGGTATTGTTCTTCCTATGGGGTTGCAAACCCCTTCAGCTTCTTCAATCCTCCCCCCAACCTCTCCATTGGGGTTCCTGAGCTTAGTCTGATGGTTGGCTATTTGCACCAGCATCTGTATTGGTCAGTCTCTGATATAGCTCTCAAGGGACAGCTATACCAGGTTCCTCTCAGCAAGTGCTTCTTGGTATCAATAATAGTGTCTGGGTTTGGTGTCTGCAGATGGGATGGAACAGACTGGATATGTAAACACCCAGTATTTTGTTGCATACAGGAAACACACATCAGTGACAAAGACAGACACTACCTCAATTTAAAAGGCTATAATTTTTTATCAAGCAAATGGTCCCAAGAAATAAGCTGGAGTAGCAATTCTAGTGTGCAATGAAATAGATTTTCAATCAAAAGTTACTGAAAAGATGGGAAAGGATACTACATACTCATCAAAAGGAAATTCTATCAAGATGAACTCTCTGAGCATTTATACCTCAAATTCAAGGACACCCATATTTGTAAAAGGAACATTACTGAATCTCAAAGCACACATTGAACCTCACACAATAGTAGTAGGAGACTTCAACAACCCACTCTCACCAATAGACAGATCATGGAAACAGAAACTAAACAGACACAGTGAAACTAATAGAATTTATGAAACAAATGGGCTTAACAAATATCGACAGAACATTTCACTCTAAAACAAAAGATTATACCTTCTTCTCTGCACCTCATGGTACCTTCTTCAAAATTGACCATATAATCAGATAAAAAAAACAAGCTTTAACTGATACAAGAAGATTGAAATAATCCCATGCATACTATCAGATCACCAAGGACCAAGACTGGTCTTCAATAACAACAAAAACAACAGAAATCTCATATACGCATGGAAGCTTAACAATGCTCTACTCAATAATAACCTGGTCAGGGAAGAAACACAGAATGAAATTAAAGACTTTTGTAATTTAATAAAAATGAAGGCACAACATAACCAAACTTTTGGGACACAATGAAAACAGTGCTAAGAGGAAAACTTATAGCTCTGAGTGCCTCCATAAAAAAATTAGAGAGAGCTTACACTAGCAACGTGACAAAAGACATGAAAGCTCTAGAACAAAAAGAAGCAAATACACCCAAGAGGAGTAGATGGCAGGAAATAATTTACATCATGGCTGAAATCAACCAAGTAGAAACAAAGAACTATACAAAGAATTTTCTTTGTTTCTTGAAGAATCTCTGAAATATGAGATCTTATAACAACTTGTCAATTCATTGTGAATTGATTTTTGTGCATGCTGCAAATAAAGGGCAGACCTCATGCTCCTATATGTGGGTCCTCAATTTTCTCAAGGCCATTCACTAATGAGACTTTCTTTACACACTGCACATTCTTAGCACTTTTGTTGAGAGTAGAAATGAAGGTTGCTGGAAGCCAGGTGGATTCAAGATTCCCCTGAAACGCTGACATATGGAGAAGGAACATAATTCTCTGTCTAAAATAAAAAATATACATGGTAATGCCAGTCACATCCAGGGACCAGGGCCTTGGAGGAACTGTGAATTCAGTCTGAGAACTCATATCTTTCTACCTAAGGGGATATGGTTATCAGTACTATGGCTGTACTGTTCTCAGTCTGTGATGTACTTGAGCTTCCATGTGTCCTCCTTGTGCAACATTGCTTCATTGACTCCTAGCTGATATTATTACATTTTATGATACATGTAAACTAACACTGTCCCATTTATCCCCTGTAGGTTGTATATAAGGAATATATATATATATATATATATATATATATATATATATATATATATAAAATATTAAAATTTGCTTGCATAAAACATAAGGTTATTTAAGAACATCTTATCCTAAACTTTGCTTATTTTTCATCTTCTCATCTCCTGACCTTCCCCATTAGGAACCTGTCATTGAAGAATTACCTGCTGGTCCAGGTTAGAAGGTTTAATTGCCAGTCCTGTCCACTGGCTGCCACCCATGTTTAAGTTATCATCATTTATTTAATTTTGCAAAAAGCTTTTAAAGTAGGATAGAGTAAAAGCTATCTCCAAACCGTCTTCAATCTTTCTGTAATAGCCTTTTGTATTGAGGATTTTTAAAAAACTTCATACAAACTCCACATTTAAAAAAAATCTGTGACTCGAGAAGGCAAAGACAGGTGAATTTTTGGGAGTTTGGGGCAGTCTAGTCTACAGAGAAAGCTACAGAACAGCCTAGGCTACACAGAGAAATCCTGTCTCAAAAACAAAACAAAAAAATCTGTGAAAAAATGTAGAAGATGACTGGACAGTTAAAAGCATTTGTTCCACTTTCAGAGGACCTGGGTTTGTTTCCCAGGTGGCAGCTCACAACCCTCAGAAACTCTAGTTCTAGAAGAATATCAACTCTTGTAGTGCCTCCACATGTACTGTATACACACACACACACACACACACACACACACACACACACACACACACAGAGGTAAACACACCTCAACCTACAATAAAAATATTTTGGAAAGGATAACAACATAAAAGTTTTTAAAAATTCTACCCTTTGTCCGGAGATGTCATTGGGAGGGGCAGTATGTGGAAGTTTTAACAGTACTAAATTCCCCAGTGCATGAAAATGCAATACATTCCTCTTACTTGTATCTTATTTCCATCTTTTTATCGACATTGAATAATTTTTAGTATACTCGTTATAACATTTTTAATTAAATTTCTACGTAAGTGTATTATAATTATGAGTTTCTTAATTGAATTTCAGGTAATTCACTGTTCATACATAAGAAGCAGATGACTTTTATCCTGACTGCCCATCTCACAACTTTTGCAAGCTCATCAGTTCTGACAAACTTAAGAGTTATGTTAGGGACTTTGAGTTTATCATATAAATTTAACATGGACGACACAAGTAACCCAAAGTGGGTAAAAGACCCACACAGACCCTCAAACAACAGATTCAAGCATCTAATACACACTCAGCATCACTACACACAAGGACAATTCAGGGACAAACTATAAAACATCACCCCACACCTCTTAGAAAGGCTTTCTCAGAAAGAGAAAACGTAACATTATTGCTGAGTTAGAAGAAAAGGCAAATTTCCCGAAAACTATCTCATAGTACTGTGTATCAGATATTGAATCTATTTGTGATCATTTTAATGGTGATCAAGAACTGGAAGTATCGATTAAAAAAAAAAGCTTCTAAAGGCTCAAAATCTGAAATCAAACTGAACAAAAACCAACTGGGAAGATTTTTTTTTCATTTCTGTTACAAACTGTGCATGTTTTTAAAGCTCATGAGATGCATTCATATATTGCTGTTCTTGCTCAGGACCCTATTTTAGTTCTCAGTTCTTTGGTTAGGTTCTCTACAACTACCCGTAACTCCAGTTCAAGGAGTCTGCTGCCCTCTGCTGGCCTCACAGGCACTGCAAGCATGTAGCATTCACATAAAAACACAAGAGCACACTCATAAATAATGAAAAATCAAATGACAATAATGTTTTAAGATGTCAAATAAAATATGCCTTATGAAAAATCTACTCCATTTTCTCACAGAATTACTGGAAAAACAAAATTTACAAGTCAAAATCATCAAAACAAGACAATTTCTTCTGTTATTAGATGAGAGTCATTCATAAACATGAACTTTGACTGGCCCAAAGTAATAATTTAGTGTGATTTCAGCAAGACCCAACTTATGAGTGGAGCTTCACTCAGAATGCTAGTTACATTATAACTTCTTACTAAGATACAGGAAGTATTAAATTACACCCCTAGATCTGCCTTAGCCCTCTGCAATGCACCAATCTTTTCAGGTGCATTTTGAGATGCTTCTTAGTTGATTTAACACGTCTCAAGGTCAATTGTTTTTAATGTTTTGTAAGTTATATGGCAGAGGGATTTTCATACTTTTACTCACTAGGGTTGTAACAGTGACAACATAGCCCAAAATGGCCGACCTTGAGCATGCTTACAAAAGCAAGAGTGTCTGGCAAAAAGCTTAACCCAGAAACATTCATAAGTTAAAAAACATCCTGGTCAACTGTGTGTCACTGGTGAGGTCTTCTGATTTGTCTCTTTTCTTTAAGTTAGAAGATCCTTAGGAAATCATGAGAGGAAAGTGTCCATGTGGTTGAGAGTGTGTAAAGTTGGCCTTTCTCTCAGTCTGGGTCTACCAGTAGTCTAGAATCTATGCTTTCTAAAAACAAGCTTCCTCCCAGGTATCAAGGGCCACTTTATGTGTGTTCTGTAACTCTGTTAAAGTTATCCCTATCCAGTGGCACTTACTTTTCACACCCAGTGTTCTTCTTCCCTTTGGGGTTCTTGGGACACACTGCTTCCTTCTCAGCCAAGTGCTCTGGGGCTGGGAGGCCATGCTCTCACAGAGTTCAAGATTGCCATTCTCAGCTAATTTTCTGTCCACTGTTCCTTTAGCTTTAGAGGGGATATAAGATTAATCTAAGAAACACATCCCTTAGATCTGATAATGAAATAACTATGGCAAAACATAAAGGTTTGAGAGGAAAGGGAAACAAAAGCATGATGCTCACCAAATGATCAAGGAAAAACTTAGTGTCCACAGTGCAACTGTGGGGCTGTGTATTTAATTCAACTTCTCTTTTGAAGGAATAGTAATATTTGAACATGTTGGGGTTTCTTACATGGTCAGAGCAACATTTAACTTAATGCAGATCCATCCTTGACATGTTTAAAATTTCACTAAAAGAGTTTGAAAGCCAAGTTAAATGTAATTTGAGGTGCTGCTGTAGAGGTATTCTGTACACATGGTTAATATCTATTATGGGCATTCTTTAAGGAAAACCAGTTATCCTTGATAACAATGAGTGTGGTATACAATCTACTGAATACCCATTAAGATAGTTTTCTTAGAGGAAAAAAATAATTCTACAATTGCAGAATAATATCTGCCTAATTTTCAACCTACTTCTGTTCTGCTGGTGCCTAATATACTATTTCTAGTTTTCAGGATTCAGTTCTTTAAAATAACTTTTCATTCATCTATCTATCTATCTATCTATCTATCTATCTATCTATCTATTCATCCATATATTATATACATATATCTCATATATATATATATATATATATATATATATATGTGTGTGTGTGTGTGTGTGTGTGTGTGTGTGTGTGTGTGTGTGTCTATAATCAATAAACATGAGTTTGTTTATCATAATTTAAGAAGCCTTATATACATGGTTCATAAATTTTAAATTACTCAGAAATAATATGTGTTTTTTCTGGGATATATAAAGTACAGTGGTGAATATACATGTGCAAACAATTACAGTTAAAATATGACTTGGCAATGATGCACGCAGAGGGTCAATATTGAATTGTGGTTCTCTGTGAAAATAATGATCAATTTGAAAATAAAATCAAGTACATGTTTCATTTGTAACACTAAAATAATGAAATAATTATGAACAATTTTAAAATATAGTGTGATACATGTATGGAAAACAAAACACTGCAACAAGTGAACCGTCTACATGTTGAAGAAAATGTCTCCTGCTCGTTGACTGGAAAGCCTAGTGCGACTGTGCCAGTACTTTCTAAGCTGCTAGACATCATCAGGGCAACCCCAGTCAAAATTGCTGTTGGCTTCTTTGTGGAATTTACAAGATGATCTTGAAATTCCCAAGAAAATTGAAGAATCTCAGAGTAACCACAACAATCTTAGAAAATAGAACAAAGTTAGAAGCCTCACTCTGGCAATTTCAATGCTAACCATACTTACAACAACTCTGACAGTGCTGATACATGCCAAAGGATAAAGGCACAGATGAAAGGAACAGATCAGATTCTTGAAATAAATCCTTATGCTATAGTCAGTTAAGTTAGACATTGTCAGGAAAATCAGTGTTGAAATTATTTTTCAACACGTGGTGCTGAGGCAGTAGGATGCCCATATACAAGCACATGAAAGTAAGTGCTCCTATTATCATGGACAATAAAATAAAAATAAGTTGAACTAAAATGATAACATTGTAGGAAGAAACTATTTGTGTAAACACTCATATCCATGAGATGGCATTGCTTCTTTAGTAGGATCCCAAAGGGAATTGTGCTCATCAAAATAAAGAGGTCCAGAGATACATTCCAGAGATACACTGAAGTCTCTCTGTCACCCTACACACAATACACAGGAAGAGAAAGATGCCCTGAGACCTTGCCTGCCAATGCACAGCATGGCCAGACAATGCAGGGGCGGGGGGTGGGCAGAGCAGGGAGACATGCTGAGGCCTGCCTGCTGTCACAATTTGTGTTATGGGAGAGGGAGAGAAGGAAGACATTCAGACACTTGCCGGCTGCCATGACACACTAGCAGGCTGTAGACACCTAGTGGCACACTTGTTGCCATGCCATGCTGCGAGGACAAAGGAGGTCACAGTGGAGCCTGCCAGTCATTCACATGGCCAGCCTACAGTGGGAGCCATGACAAAGTACAAGTATGTTGGTGGACAGATGAGAAAGAAAGAGCAAAACAGTTTGAAGATTATGAAGAGAAATGAAGCTGAAGACATGGCGGGTAGAGAGGTATAAATAGCCTGTCAGTAGCCTGCACTGTCACCTGAGGCCATGATGAAGCCTGGGACTGTGCTGCAGCTGAGGGACAAATCTTGCAGGGTTTGGAGCAGATAACTGTAGCTCATATTATCACTAGATGTCCCTAATATGAGCAGGGACCAAGGACCACATAGATGCCCAAGGACTGTGCAGAGCTGGTCCCACCTTTCCCCACTGGCAGCACTTATGAGAACTGGGCCTATATGTCACCTGGGCTGTTGGAGCTGGCCGTGGTGGCTATGGTGCTGGTGAGTGGATGAGACAGCCTCACTCCCAGGGCATGAGGGAGGGAGAATTACCCCACCACTGCTGTGAGGTAGGCTAGACAGAGGATGACCCTACCTTACCCCTTGTATATGTGATAGTCAGGAGAGCTGGCCCCGAGGTCATGAGAGGAGGAAAGCTACCCCTCATCCACGATGGTTGTAGAGGGCCCTGCACCTCATCCAGCCAACACAGTGGAGCAGGCCCTGAAGGCAAAGGCTCCCGTTAGCAAGCACTGAAGATAGGAGAGCTGGAGAGCTGGCTCAGCTCTTTACAGGCTGCAGCACTTAAGAGAATGGGCCCCACACCATGACTGGACAGCACAGTAAAGCAAGCTCTAGAGGTGTGGGTGTAGGTGAGCCTTCCCCAAGAGCAGAAGAGCAGGAAAGCTGACCCTGTCCCCTCTGAATGGCAGCATTTGGTGGTCTAGCTGAATCACAAGTTCTGGAGAGCTTGCCCTAGTTATGTGAATAAGGGAGAACCTTCAAGCTGACCAGCTCACCTACCACCCAGGACCAGATCCAGGGCTTTGAGCTGTCCCACTCCAAAATCTACATCATATGGGAACTGTTAAAAGTAGGTGAAGGGGTCAGTCCAGCTGATCCAAAGCTGCAGAATCTCCATGACACAGGGCAACAGCAATGTAACCGAGAGAAGTCCCATGGAAAACACCATATTGATGGTGTCACAGAAGCCAAAGACCTCTAACAAGACTAATGACTTGCACTGCAAGTGACGATGTGTGGACAGAGGAATATACTGTAAGGCACACTGTGGCATACTACAGCTTCCACTATGAGATATTTTCTATGCTTTGTTTTGTTTAATTTATTCTGTATTTTCTCTTGGAAGGGAGGTTGCAAGGATGAATCTGAGTGGATGGGGAGATGAGTGTGACTGGGACTCATGACAGAAAATTCATAGAGAACCAATAAAAAGATATAAAGAAGAAAAAAGAAAGCAAAGAGGACCAGAGGACCTCATGGAAAACTGGAGCCTCAGAGGCAATAGCACCCACTCCTTTCAGCATTAACAATCTTCTCTTCTGTGCCTTCTCATTGGATAAGACTAGCATCGTTCAGGAGGCAGAAGGAAGCCATGGTCTCAGAATTGCTTTGTGATTTTTCACAGAAATGAATGACCAAGACAGGACTCAGGGTTCACTCTCTTCAGTAATTTTATGAGGACCACTCATGGAGCTTACCCTAGGTGACCAATACTTGGTTTTTGGTGTCCACAGTAAGACTTTTAACCTTCCATCCCTTTCAGGCCCTATCCGAGAAACGTTTATATGATTGGCTATATAGACATAAAATATGTATATATAAATCAAACATTTACAATTGGTAAATAATGAAGAAAATCTGTCTTAGAACAATTTTATAGTGTACATATACCATCTAATTTTACCATCTATTAAAGACAATAACAGATCTGCTGACTGCTGAGGTGGGTGTATTTCTTTTTTAACATAAACAATAAAATCTTGGCTGAATATCTGACAGCACAAGATGCAAGCATATTTAACATTCTGAGAGTTGATTGATATTTTGATTTTAGAGGCATCAGCCTTGTGAATAAAATTCATATAAATACATATAAATACATAGTACAAAATGGCACATGTATGTTTAAGGACCTTTCAGAAATTGTTAGAAATTGTGTCTCTATTATAATCCAAAATTCATTTAACCATATTTTTGACACCTAAGTCAACAATTCAAACAAAACATTTTGAAAGTCAGGCATTCTTTAAAAATACAATTCAAAAATATTCTAATCTTTAACTCTCCTGCTGAGATATAGCAGCAGGAAACTGTTTAAAATGTTTGCTTTCAAAATTAAAGTGTTTTGTTTCTATAAGAGCAGATTTTTTGTGTGTGTACAGTATAAGCATTGCCATTCTTGGCATAGGATAGACTTGAGTTAAAGTGAGGTGTTTCAGAAGCATGTATTGGTGTCACACAGTATGTCAACATGTGCACTACAAGATTGTCATGCTGTTGGACCCAAGGCTGAAATGAAGATGTTTAACCACTGTACAAGTGGTCCTGAGTGAGAGAAATCTAGTAAATGTAGTAAGCAGTGTTCCTCCATGGCCTTTGCTTCAGTTCCTTCCCCAGGTTTATGTCTGGGGTCCTTGTCTTGGCTTCCAAGGATAGTGGACTTCAGCCAGTAAGCTGAAATCCATCTTTTACTCCCAAGTTGCTTTGGGTAATAGTGTGTATAACAGCAATAGCAAGTTCATGAGGACAGAAATCAAGGCCAAAGGAATCGTTAGAAGCTTTAAAGGACAAATAAAAATTACCAATGGTATTTATTCAAGACTTCTTGCTCTCCCATATAAAAGTCACATTCACATGACATATGTATACACACACACACACACACACACACACACACACACTGGTAAAAACTTCATCCTTGTCCAGCTACTGTTTTAATTCTCAAATGCAAAACCTTTGCTTTTAATCATCTAGCCATAAACTTTTAATTAGCCAAATTTCTAAAAATGTAAAAACCATGCTGCAGTTTTGATTCATATGCCTGCAAAGCGTTACTGGGTAGCAATCAGAAGAAATTGCACAGCTTGTCCAAAACTTTTCTATTGGTATAAACAACAGAAATTGGTGTGGAAATTCCTGATTGTGGTAGCGGGGAAATTTAAGAGCAGCAGCCAAAAGCTAGCAAGGTGAGCTGTCTGCTTGAATATAAGAGTAGAATGTGTGTGTACCTAGTGTATACTCCTGTATCTTCAGTGCGGAGTTTATCATTGATGTTTATGAGAAATGCCATGAGACTCCAGGATCATGGGCACAGTGCCATGGATGCATTTTCTCCTCAGTGGTGGACTCTGGTTTAACACACCTTTCCAAATCCTCCTGCAACCTGTGGCCTTTATTCACATGTTTTATAAATATTGTGGTTATTGTATCTAAGGCTGCAAAATGAACTCAGCAGAGAGGCTGCCTTCTCACTCTCCTGCCTCCTCCTTCTTCCCTCTGGACCATCAGCTCAGGGTTGCTGTGTTTGGACTGGCATCTCTCAAGAGTAGAGAGTGAGTGTCTGTATAACTGATGGCCGATTGAATTTATTTCTGGGGAATGTCTGGTAAAGTCCACCATCATTTTGCAAGCAAGCTGTTAGTTCCTGTTAGGTTGCTTTCCAATTACAGGACCTTCACAGACTTCTGAAAGATGCCGCTCATATACCTGGCTTGAATATATTTCTTTAAAAATAAAGATTATACGATGAAGTGAACTGTGAATTTCCTAAAATGCAATGCTAGCATAATAACATATACTCTCTCTCTCTCTCTCTCTCTCTCTCTCTCTATATATATATATATATATATATATATATATATATGCCACTAAAACATGATGATGATGATGATGATTTTGCTAGTGGGATTTTTCTTCTCTACGGGAAGGAGAGAGTGGTAAAAGTCTGCAGGAACACCACAAGCAATACAGTGAACAATGGCAGAAGCTTTCACTAGTTTCCCTCCCTGTCCATCAACAGTCAGTAGATACCTGTAAGAAGTGGCTTTCTCTGTGGATGCTGGCTGCAGTGGGGAATTATATACATGGGCATTAACTAGGAAGACTTAACTTGAACTGGAAGGCCTGTAGTTGTCTTTGAGAATAAAACGTTAAGCTCTCAATGTCTGAGTGGTGTGATAAAGGCCCAAGAAACTCTTTCTTCCTTCCCACTAATTCTTCTAGCTGCTTCTCAGAGATAGGGAAAAGGGTTGATGGTAACAGCCTGAATTCCTGCTCATAAGCCTGGAGCAGCTTTGGAGTTTAAAAAAAGGGCTAGAATCCCAAGGATAAAAGGGCAGAAAAGCTCCTTAGTTCAATCCTGTTTATTCTTCATCTAAGCACACCCTTTGATGTAGACACAGACATTTCTTCCAGTGGGGAAGAAAAGAAAAGAAGAAAGGCCACAGGCTTAATTTTGTAATGGTAATTACTGTGTAAAGTAAAAAGAGAAAAAAAAGACTTTCAGTCCATCAGGGTAAAACATGTCATCTGAAGCATGTGTTGACTCTATTTATAGATTGCGTGAGGGTCTCCATCTTATGTGCCCTACCCAGAAAGCTGCTATGAGAATTTAAACAGGCTTTGAATATTCTTTAATGTCGGCTTATTTTCATAAATAGGAAAGAGCCCAAAAAGATGTCCATAAAGATCCTACTGGGAGAAGATGATGGACAGGTGAGAATCTGAAGCTGTCAGACCTTTTCTACTGTTCTTCACTCATGCAGGCACAGTATCCATTGTGTCAAGTGATGCTGAGCAGCAGAGGAAATGAATGCACTGTGTGGAAGGGTTTGTAAGGCAGTGGGTAGTATGAAACAGTGAGTACAGAGCTGGCTCAAAGACAGCATGCTCAGCAGGCATTTGTCCCGTGTTTGATCCCCAACACTTCCTAGAGGAAGTATAGCAGTGCAGGTCTATGATCCCAGAACTCAGCCAACAGAGACAGATCAAGAGTGTCAGAAGTTCAAGGTAGCTCTCAACTATGCAGTGAGTTCAAGATAGCTTGAACTTGAGCTCCTGTCTCAAAAAAATCTAACTACAAAGTTTAACTTGGAAGATCTCTCTCTCTCTCTCTCTCTCTCTCTCTCTCTCTCTCTCTCTCTGTGTGTGTGTGTGCGTGTGTGTGTGTGTGTGTGTGTGTAACTGATGAGATTTTTTTAACTGATGAGTTTTTAAATGTTATTTATTTAATTTTTATTGCATACATGTAAAAGTTTAGTATTGAAAACTGGGAGCTATAGTTGAGGGAGAAAGAGAGATAATGTTATTCGTGTCAGTGTGTAGGAACAAGGAGGAGAGAAAAGCAACAAGCCTCATTCAGGTAAAGAAACTAATTTTCAAAGGAGCTGGGACCACATGTATCCTCCATCCTTGCTGAACCTTTGCTTTAAGATGCACAGAACCTTTGGCTTTGCATGCTGTGACTGAGCAGGTCAAGGCCAGGCCTTCTTGCTTAGCAAACTGCCCTTGTGGCTGGTAGACATAGAGCAGCCAGGTCCTGGCAGTGGGGAGCCCTCAGCATCTGGCTGTAATTCTCTATTAATTAGAAATGGTCCTCAGAGGAAGGAGAGGGAGGGTGGTTAGAGGACTGACATCAAGTCTCAGAGGTTGCAAGAGTTGATGGGATCTGAGAAATGTGGTAAACTTAAAATGCCCAGAAGGCCTCAAAGTGGGGATGAGTATATATCAGAGCTGCCTGTGTGACAGAAATCTATGCAGAGACAGGACCAGGTTAGGGTCAGATAATAGCAGGTTCATGTGCAGTTAACACAACACAGAGGTGTGTGTGTGTGTGTGTGTGTGTGTGTGTGTGTGTGTGTGTGTGTGCAAGAAGGAGAGAGAGAAGAAGAAGGAGGAGGAGGCAGGAGTAAAAAGTATGTGTGTGCTATTCATGAGATCACAATAAATTAACCCTGCAGAGAAGGATGCTAAAATATTACTACTGGACTGCAAAAGCAGCTCGGCATTTAAAGCACTTGCTACACTGTCAAAGGGCCAGAGTTCAGTTCCCACACACTTATAGGATGGCTGACAACTACCTGTAGAGCTATTGCCAGTGGTTCTGCTGCTTTCTACTGGTGTCTGTAGGCACAAACACTCATTTGCATGTACACACAACAATGCATACATTAATGGATAGAACTAGAAAATGTTATCCTGAGAGAGGTAACACAGAACCAAAAAGAGTGCAATGTCTGTACTTGCTAATAAGTGGATATTAGTACACACACACACACACACACACACACACACACACACAAGAACAGAATACCCAAGATACAATTCACAGAACTCAAAATGGTCAACATGCTGAACTGCCTGAGTGAGGATGCCTCAGACCCACTCGGGAGGGAGAAGAAAGCAATCACAAGTGGGGAGGGAACTGGGAGGGAAAGTGGACAGGGGAACAGGGAGTAGGAGAGAGAGGGGAACCTGATCTGGTACTGGGTGAGGAAAAATTTACTGAAGCTCTGAGGTCCAGCAAAAGGAATGGAAACAGGCAACATTGGGAAGAAGGAAGTTGGGGAAGGGGGATCCTTCAGGATGCACCAGAGATCTGGGAGGTGAGAGACTCTCAGGACTCAAAGGGAAGGACCTTAGATAAATGCCCAACAGTAGGGAGAGGGAAATTATAGAGCCCACCTCCAGCAGGAAGACAGGGCATCAAATGAGGGAGGGAAAGGCATCCCACAGTCACAACTCTGACTCATAATTGTTCCTCTCCAAAAGAATTATAGGGATGGAAATTGATGGGAGCCTGAGGAAAAAAAGGTCCAGGGAGAGGCTCAAAGTGGGATCCAGCTCAAGAAGGGGTCCCAAGGCTTGACATTATTACTGAGGCTATGGAACACTCACAAAAAGGGGCCTAGCATGACCACATTCAGGAAGAGCCAAGAAGCAGCTGAAAGAGTCAGAGGCAGATAGTTGCACCCAACAAATGGACAGAAGCAGCTGATCCCTGTTGGTGAATTAGGGAAGACTGAAAGAAGCTGAGGAGAAGGGTTACCATGTAGGAGGACCAGCAGTCTCAACTAATCTGGACTCCCTAGATCTCCCAAACAGGGAACCACCAAACAGACAGCATACAGCTGATATGAGGCCCCCAACACAGATGCAGTAGAGGACTACCCGGTCTGTGTTCATTCAGAGATGATGCACCTAACCCTCAAAAGACTGGAGGCGCGTGGAACAGTAAGAGAGTGGATGGTTGTGGTGGGGGATAAAATATGGAGTGTAAAAAATAAATAATTTTTTAATATAAAAATAAAAATAAAATAAAACCTTTCAAGTGTTCTAGTTAGTATAGCACACACCTGCCTCCCCAACCTTCACACACATAAAACAACTGAGGCATCAGCATCAGGTTGTTTCGGACAGCATAGTATGACTCCGTCTAACACCCAAGCGAAGAACAATACATGGAAAATACCAATGGGAATAGTGTATACAGATCCTGCAAGATCAGGTGGCCTTTTTTCATATTCTGGATTATTGTTTTATTTCTGATATCTTTTATACATTACTTAGTCTGGTAAAAAGCAACATGGATTAATTAAATGCCCGAGATAGGAACACCCCTGACTGTTCTGTACATTGTAGGAATGTTTGACCTAAAGGTCACATTCTAACATTAGCTATCTCAGATTCACAGACATTGGACCCCAAGGGCAGACTTGATACTTCAGCATTTGAATCACAGGCCTAAGATAGGCGAAAACATTGTAAGGTACATACTGGGGAAAAGATGAAATTGGTAATTTTTAAAAAGTCTCCACATCAGAATTCAAAAAGAGCACTTAACATCAGTTGAAGAGGACACACAGTTCACATATACACCACAGAGGGGCTCTGTGCTATAGGAAAGGATTCACTTAATCTGATTATGACAGATATAACTAGATCCTGGGTCGGATTTCATGTTACAAAGCACTGTATGGATCCTCTATAGACACCCACAGATGTCTTGGGCCTCCTCTTCTAAAAGGCTTTGGCACACATGTGAGTCAGGCCAAACCAATCTATGAAACAGACCTGGGCATCAGAAAGAAAAGAGCACTCTAGAGAGATCCTCTCACACAAAGCTAAGTGATACTCTCCTGAGACAGTACAGAGACATGAGATCCCATGAGGAAAGTGCACATCTCAGGGCTTACCAAATAGACTTTTTCCCAAATAGACTCAACGGCATCTGTCACAGGCCAGCAGACACAAATTTGTACAACTTGAATACTTATATGTGCAACAACGCTATAAAATTAGTTAAATTAGTTAAGCAAATTTATAAGCTATTGGTGTTTGTGTGGGATGGAACCTGTGGTCTTATTCTTGACAAGCAAGAGTTGAGCAGCCAAGCTACAGCTCCATCCAAGTGGAAAATTGTACTACTGAGGACTGTTCTTTTAGAAGTCTCTGAAAGTGTTGAATATTTACTATTTACTATACTCTGTTATAACAACTAACTTGTGAATAGTCAAAGAATGGGTGCCATGGAGGTGGGGGACATTCTTACCTGTCAGAATCCTTAGAGTCTGTCCTAAGATCCATGCCTGTAATTGAGCATCTCATCCAGAGTAACTTCTTCAGTTCGGGAGATAGCAACGTTCTCTTGCCTTCCTCAGCTTCACCGGGTCCCCAGGTCATTGTGATGGCCATCCAGTGAATCCAAGCAGGCAAGACACACTGCAGAAGACAGAGCACGTTACTGGAGACTGTAAGGTACTCCAAAAGGTAAGAGCCTTAAGGGCCCAGAGGGACTATAACATAGGGCGCAGAGGAGCAAGCATGGACAATGCCCAGAGGTGGCGCTTTGTAGAATTCTGCCAAGTCCTTACTAAGGAAGACTCTCCAAAAGTGTGTTTGTACTTCTCAGATGATTGACAGGCCCTTTGAGATTAACTCTTAAGGATGGTTGGGGGGGCAGTGACTTGGCCTTGTTCTTTCCAAGAAATCTTATCATATGTGTTCACCCATGATGAGGGACACTACTCTGTTCCTTTGGTCAGTTACCAGAGTCCTGTAGCTCCCAGTTCCAATTTCATAAGCTGCTGGCTTAAAGGAAGAGGTCCTTCTTCAATGCTTTTCCAGCCTTCTCATAGCTCAGGGTGCTATGAGGAACCGTATTAGCACTTGTAAACTTCTCCATGCAGTAGTGCTTTCTAGACTATGGAGTAGCCTGGATCCAGACTACTCCCCCTCCCCACTAGGCTGTAAAAAGCAAAGGCTCAGTTGACTTTAAGAGGTTCGGGTTCCTGAGCATTTTGCAAGGATTGAGTTCTGTACAATAGTGGCAATGAAGAAGTAGCTTTGAAAGTAATTAGTTAAAAAGATTCATTAACTGAAACTACTGCAACAGAGAGAAGACAGGGCCCTATCTGAACTTGGTTCCACTGAAGTAAAATGCAGGAGAGATTTAAGGACTGAGGTTAGACAATGCCTTAAGCATGCTGTGTGAATCTTGGGTTTACAATTGTTTTCTGTGTTTTGACCATTGTCATTTGCTATTTGACACTCATTACCATAACACTTCTGTCCCTCCACAGACACTAGGTCACAGCCCCCCCACAGGTTTCCTCAATGACCACACTCAGGAGACCTGTGTCCATGAGGAAGATGTGTAGGGTGATAAAATTGCAAGAAAATGTTTCAAAATTTTTATTCCTCGGGCATATAAAATAATGTATAAATATTAACTTCTACAGTAAAGAGTATGTCAAAAGAGAAATCAGAACCTAGAGTCAGGGAGTATCTAAAGTTACTCAAACTGGGGTGACATAAAATCCCTCTTAATCAGTATCTATTTTTGCTCTAATGATTACCATTATTGTCAACTTCCCAATCTGATAATTTACTGCCTGCCCAGTAGATGGAAACAATTATATTTTTTTAAAATTCTTTTTGCTATCAAATATTACAATAGTAGCATTTGTGTGTGTGTGTGTGTGTGTGTTTGTGTGTGTGTGTGTGTGTGTGTGTGTGTGTGTGTGTATGTGAATCACGGTTGGCCTCAAAGAAACCCCTAGACTCTGCGCTAAAGATCTGTAAGGTAGGACAAAAAATTCACTTAATACATGAAGAGATGTGTGATGTAAGAAGACAAAAATCACACACAGCTGGAATGTTAGCCATGCTGCAAACAAACATACTTTGTTCTTCCCACATATACAGCAAGAACATCCCCAGCATTGACCCTCACGTGGACATCTCTGGATGCTTCCATCTGGGTTGCTCATGCTGGCAGTCACTGAAAGCTTTGGCCACACACCACAGCCAGAGAACTTACTGTGCTTGGCTGTAAGCCTATGGTGAAACTTATTTATAGAGAGTTTGCTGAGAAGCTCTTCCCCTAGGAGCTATCACATAATTGGGAATAAAAATATACACATCGAACACAAAGTGACTCGAGTGCTTTTTAACTCACCATATGGATGCTTTAAATTGGAAGAAAATGTAAACATCTTTTCTCTGACTGCTCATACAGCTTCAGCTTCCTGCTTCCCTCTTCTAGTTAAGGAAGTATACGGTCTAGTCAGAATGCTGAACAAGGCCTTCTTTCTTCTCCCTGTATGGTCCCAGGTCAGTGGGATATTTTGAGAAGCCATGTTCTCTTCCTGGCATCTTTTCTTGTTATGATATTACCCAATATCAGATGAGTGTCCTATGCCTAATCCTCATGAGTCTTTGTTTCCTCTTTTGTCTTCCTTTGATCTGCTACAAACCACACTCTGAGATAAAGTCAACAAAATCCTGTAGTCTATCACTGGCATCATGACGTTGACTAACAAATGATGTATTTCATCATTCCATGAATCAAGGGAGGCATTTTTTAAATATTTTAAGTCTTGTTTAAGACTACCATATGCTCTATTTAGCAGCATTCTGTATTCCTTGGGACTAAGACAACAGTAATCTCCTTCGCCAGAGATTTGAGCATTTATTGCTCAACTGTGTTCTAGGCTAGTGCATTGGGACCAAGGGCTGTTTTTTTTTT